>CM062820.1:75886034-76486034 GCA_031772625.1 Pinus tabuliformis | reverse complement strand
AGCATCGCAATGCGTTACCGACATTCAGGCCGTTCAGGACCAACTGGAGGGACTCCATGCCAAGATCAATGCGCCAACAGGGTGACTCAAGCACGAGTCACAATGTTTGTGTTGGTGGCCTGTTGGGCATGGAATGCCCCCACAACCTGTTTTGGGGTTCAAAGACTAAGTTTTGATCAAATAATGGTGTAAGACTCCACGAATTGCGGGTGCGGAGCGCGTAATGTATATTGAGTCATAGGGTTGTCTACCCTAAGTTTTTTAAGGTAATGTTGGCCTACCCATGGTCTGTAGACCACATGAATGTATAAATAGAACGAGGCTCTAAGTTGTAAAGATAAGGAGGAAGAAATAGATGGAAACAAATGGAGTCTAGAAGATAGCAAGCATAGAGTAAAGGTCTAAGTGTCTTGGGTCATAGTAGTAGGAAGAGGCTCTGTAGGTGAGTGCGTAGAGGCCTAGTAGAGTCTCCAGCTGAGTGTGCGAACCCCTGCAGCTAAGTGCGCAGGGCGGAGTTGAGTCTGTAACCTAGGAAGAAGAATAATAAAGAGAATTTTGATTCCAAATCTTGTGTATCTATGCTTATGCTATTTCCTGTTTAAGTATATTGTTTTCTTTGTCACGCACACTTATATGAATACTGAACACTGTTATATATAACTAGACACATATTGATAAGCTAAGTGATCAACAGTTGTCGGGTTAATAGTAAGGAATTGGGTAATAACACGGATCACGCCTCGAGCAGGGCTACGCGAAGGTGGCATCGCAGGCTGTGAGGTACTGATAGATGTGCGTACCAACATGCTTAGGGAAAATATGCGGACCACTGAAATTCATCATACATCTCTAGGGTGCAAAAACCTGGTTCTAGCACCCTCCCATACTACTTCGGGTGGGACCTCAGTCCGCGCTCCGCGGGCTGTTGCCGAAAGGGCCAGTGATATCAAGATTTGTTTGTCTAAATCATCTCTGAACCTGGGTCAGGCCCCAAGAAGCCAACAATTCCCTGTTGTCTCATAATTCTTATACTGTCATAAATGATATGACAAAAATGAGCATGTAATAATAAACTTGAAGATAAAGTATCATTTTGTTGGACCGAATGACTAATATTCAATGTAATGGATGACATACCTTTCATCTTTATGAGTTTATCTTCTTCCATATCAATCATTACAGTCTTGTTATTAGCTACTCTTTGAATATCCACTTTTCCATCAAGCATGCGTATTGAATTTCCTTGTTGTCTGATCTATATAAGAGATAATAAATTCCTTTGAAATTGTGAAATGTAAAGAACATTAAGAGAATATGCAAGTCCTAACATATTTAATCGAATAGATCCAATCCTTGAAGGTTTAACTTGAGATTTATTGGCAAAATAAACTACTCCATCAATGTTACCACTTCAAAAAAAAAAAAAAAAAAAAAAAAAAAAACCTCTCCCAAAGGTCATATGACAAGTGGCACCTGTATCTAAGATCCAACTATAATGCCATGAAGAAAAAGAGGTACTAAATACATCATCCATGTTAAAATTACAATGGGCAATAACATAATCAGAAGATTTTCCTTTATCTAGAGGTGGTTGATCTTTCTTTTCATTCATTTGTTCTCTCCTTTCACTAATTCTCTCCTATAGAATTCTACAATTAGCAGTAGTATGTCCAAATTTACCACATCTAAAGCATTTTAGTTGTTTTATCAGTAAATCTTCTTTGTTGTTTATCATTATCTTGTCTATCCCATTAATTATCCCCCCTACCTCTATAATTCCTCCTACCTTTGACCTTTGTCAACCTTATTATTTCTGGTTAATTCTTCTTGAGGTTTTTGATCTTTTTGAGCAAGACACAAAGATCCAGTGTTAGATCTCGGTAGGGGTTCTTTCTTGCCAAAATCCTTGTCTCTTTCTGCAATTTCTCCTACTAATTTATAAAAATATAAATCTTTTAGCTCTCCACTCGCTTAGAGAGATTCCAGGTACTGTGAATAACCAGGGCAGAGGGACTTGTAAAGGCAGTAAGATGTAAATAAACCTTAACACCAATAGACTCAATTTAATGACTGATGGCTTTAATTTCAAAAGCAAGTTTCAATGGATCATTATCTTTCATCTCTAGATTAAACAACTTCAATAGTAATTGAATGATCTCCAATTATGAATGTGTATTACAAATTTCTTTTAACTTTGTTATTGATTCATATGTTGTTTTATTTTGAATAATATATCCGATTATCTTTTTGAGATTGAAGTAGAGATTAAAGCATAGGTATTTTTATCCTTACTCTTCCAAATTGCTAGTTGTTTTTACTCATCATGCGACTCTGGTTTATTGTCATTTTTTCCTTCACTAACTCCATTCCAAAGATCATTAAAAATAAGTGTATTTTTAATTTTTCCATACCACTCCTAATAATTTTCCTTTCCAGAAAGGATAACACCAACTTCGGAGACCAGAGAATTCATTTTTATACTCTAATTTTGCAGTGAAAAATCATGCCTCTACATAACACCTATTGATGAAAAACAAATAAATAACTTGACTTAACATGTTCTATCTTGAGTAGGTAAAATTATAAAATATCATTCTAGCTACACAATCGATAGGGCTTTTTCTTCTTAAAGATTCGCTGCAGTCAAGAATGGTCAAAACAATAAAATGAACACACCACAATCAATGGTCCAGATTAATTTGTTGATCAATCAGTGGCACACACTTCGAGCGTAGTGGTCTAGTGTGCACATAATAGTCTTAGCAAACTAATGGTCTTGAACAGCTATGATGGATCCAATGGTGATTGACGATACGCGGCATGTTTCATGTTAATGAGGTAAACAGACTTGTAGATGGTTTTACAAGATCAAATCAACGACTCATAATTATCTCGAGGGAACTCTCGCAAATTCTAGAAAGCACCGCAAGTGATGTCGAGGCTAGTTTCCAAAACCACCAAGGTCCCACGCACCGTCAACAATGCCAGGTTAGTATTTTGTTGGCTCTCGAGTTCCACAAATGTGTTTCCAACTCATCCACCTCACATGTTCACCTCGACCACAACATGAACTTGTCCACACCAATGGAGTTCAAATGAGGCACAACCAGGCACAATGACTTTTGTGCTTTCCAAACCTTGCACTATGATACCACTATTAAATAGGCTTGGAGAACTTCATGATAAAAATAGATGAGATTTTGTGATCTATTATTGATCAAAAATTGGTATTTATATAAAAAAAATCAGAGAGACACAGTTATGTTTGCATAACTAGAAATATGAAAAACAACTAACCAATGTCCTAACTAAGTCCATCCTAATCATATACAAAAACCTGAAGGGTTAGTTAACAATAAATAAATTCAACATTTAACCAAATCTTGTCTAAATTGAAACACTATTTAGATTAATACCTAAATTTTAAATAGATAGAAGAATATTAAAATCCGAAAAAATAACCTTCAATAAATACCTTGGTTGCAACCTCCTACCTTGAACTAGTGGGAAAAAATCAATCTAAAACCTACCTCAATAATCTAAAACCTACCTCAATAGTCTAAAACCTGAGTGATGTGTACATTCCAAATATAATTTGACATTTTAAGTGAACTAATAATCTAAAACTTGAGTGTTGTCATACATTCGAAATGTAATTTTGACTTTTTCAATAAACTAACTAAGATTTTGTCTCAAAATACTATCATTATAATACTTCTCTTTTTTAATAAAAACAGCAAGAATTTACAAAAACCAAAATCTAGAACCTCATAAATTATGTATTTTATAAATTTGTGATTTTGCATAAATTCTAGTCAAAAAAGAATATTAAATGTTTAATAAATGAAACATTTCAAGCATACAAAACATCAAATATCTTTAAATATTTAAGCATATAATTTTAATAATAAATACTAAAAAGAATTTATAATAAAAATAAATATAATTTTTATATTTTAAATATTAAAATTATTCAAAAAAGCATTTTTTTATAATATATAATTTTTTATTGTAAACATTAAGATCATTAAAAAAATTAAAACAATTTTTTTTTTTATTATTTTGTTTTCTAAATAATATTCAAGACTTCTTCTCCAAGTTATTTGTGTCGTAGCGTAAACCCACTTGGGAAACACCAAAATAATAGGTAGGTAGGTGTTTGTGGGCCTAGCTTTCACACACACACATTATGAATTTTGCATCCGTTGGACTGATTCTGCACCTCCCCTGATCAATTGTGTCACGCCCCCAATTCTTTTTTTGTTAAATTGGCCAAGTGCGGCACCACCTAAGTAGTTAACATTCACCATTGTTATATTATTTTAAGAACTATGCTTTAACATTCATCATAAAACATGAATAACATATTAATGTGCGGAAACCATTAATATAACAGCATTATAGAACAAAAACATGAACACATCATATGCAAAGAGAATTATTTTATTATATATGAAGATTTTACAATTGACCGGGAGCTTGGCTCCACCGGCGTTTACACCCAAGTCGAGCGCCCACCCATGCAAGGGCGCACGGTGGTCTCACCATGACTTAACTGATTTACAACACAAGTTTTCTTTGCTGAATGGGTGGGCGTGCCCATGCACGACCCACACCCAACACAACCCAAAACTCATTCAACGTTCCGGTGGGTGGGAACCCTAGTGCACCCTCCACCCACGCCTCAACTGAACACAACCGCATGCAAACTCCGTGTAGGCTACCTAGAAAGTGGGCGCATAGACTTGAACATGTGCTGCAGCTCCTATCCCTTTTGCACACTTCCTCCTTGTCCGTGTGTTCAAGAGCGAACGCTTGGTGGTGAAATGCCACACTTCATCACATTGTTTATATGCCTTTTATCGCGTGGAGTCATGCCTTGGCCGACTCTCTAGTACTTCGCCAACCGTGCGCATTCAATGTTGCACCTTTGTTGGGTTGGCCCACCAATGGCACGGGACCGCCCATCAATTCGCCTTGTGTCTGCCTTACGCCTTCTTGGTTGGCTTGTGGACGAGCTCCCCAACTTGCCATATAAGCGTGGAACGCCATTCTGCCCGTGCATATTAACATAACACCTCATCCTTGGTCGCTTCGCGTACTATTTTGTGTCTTAATCGCTTTATTGGAGCAAGTAGAGCGCGCGCCCGGTTGATATCAACCGCAGGGCGTTACATCCTCCCCCACTCAAACTCATTGTCGCCCTTGACAATCCCGACTACCTCAGAAGCTTCCTGTCATACTTCTCAATGTTCTTCTTCCATCTCCAAAGTGAGTCCTCCAATTCCCAGCTTTATTCCTCCGGTGCATTCTTCCATCTGACAAGAAATTCCCACTCCATGTGGCAACCAATGCTTGTAGTTCTGGAGCTCAAATCTTCTCCAACTCCAGTCCTGGCTTGTCCACAATCTCGGCTGGTCCTCTCGGCAGTTCAGCTCTCTTTGGATGATCAGCATCAAGTCTACATCTCTGCAACTGACTCATGTGAAAAACCGGATGCTTCATGTGCATATGGTGCGGAAGCTCCAGCTCATAAGAAACTTCCCCCACTCTCTTCTTCACTCGGAATGGTCCCTCATACTTCTGTGTCAGTTTGCTCACAGTCCCCTTCGCTGGCTGAAACTGCTCCCTAGTAATCCTAAGAAACACCATATCTCCCACACTGAAGTGCACATCTCGTCTTCCTCGATCAGCCCATTTCTTCATTCTCCTTGCAGCTTCATGCAAGCACAATCGTGCCAATTCCAAGGTCTCATCCCAAGCCTTCATGAACTTCTTCGCATGAGGACTCCTCAAGAAACCTCCTGTCACTATGGTATGCGGTGCAACCGACATCTGCCCATTCACCAACCCAAATGGACTATACCCCGTTGCAGAACTCTTTTGAATATTGTAGCTAAACTAAGCAATATCCAAGAGTTTAGGCCAATTCTTCTGATCAACCGTCAGATAATGTCGCAAGTAGTCCTCCAACAATGTGTTGATCCTCTCGGTCTGCCCATCTGTCTGCGGATGGTAACTCAAACTCATCAAAAACTCTGTCCCGACTAACTTGAACAATGTGGTCCAAAATCGGCCTGTAAAACACGGATCTCTATATGACACAATGCTTAACGGCATCCCCCAATACTTCACTATGTTCTTAAAGAACAACTCCGCAGTCTACTCGGCTCCACGAGGTATCTTTGTTGGAACAAAGACATCATACTTGGAAAAACGACCAACCACGACCATTATCCCATTATACCCTTGACCCTGTGGCAACTGAGTGATGAAGTCCATCGAGACACTCATCCATGGCCTCTCAGGAATCAATAAAGGCTACAACAGTCCTCCTTGCCTCTGAGTATCTGATTTGTCTTGCTGAAAAATGATGCACGTATGTACATGCTCCTCTACATCCTCCCGCATCTTCTCCCAAAAGAATCCTCTGTCCAACAATGCCAAAGAACGATGCATCCCTGGGTGGCCAGCCCATGGCGAGTCATGGCACTCCTTCAAAAGGCACCTCTTGAGCCCAGATGTCTTTGGAACATAGAGTCGGTTTCCAAAGAACAAGAACCTCTCTCATAGAAAGAACTTTCGTGTCTTCCCCTCCTTTATCTGCTTCACTATATTCTGTGCCAAAGTATCGCTTTCAAAACTTTCCTTGAGCTTATTCTGCATCTCTTCTGACATTTGAACTCGACTCCTACTCCTAGTTGCCTGGTCTTCACCTTCCAATGCTGCAAGTTGTCCCTTCCTGCTAAGGGCATCTGCTACCGCATTGTGTCTTCCCGGTCTATACTCGATAGTCATGTCGAACTCTGCCAAGAAATCCTGCCAATGAGCTTGCTTTGCAGAAAGCTTCGGTTGTGATGTAAAATAACTTGCTGCAATGTTGTCAGTATTGACAACAAACGGATTCCCGATTAGGTAATGCCTCCACACATGAAGAAGGTGAATGATTGTAGTCATCTCCTTCTCATGGACCGGATACCTTCGTTCTCTATCTTGCAACTTCCAATAGTCATACGCCACCGGATGCCCATCCTGCATAAGAACCCCTCCTATGGCAATATCTGAAGCATCAGTGTGTACCTCAAACGGTCTCTCAAAGTTAGGCAACTTCAGTATCGGTGCTGTAACCATCCTCCTCTTCAAATCATCAAATGCCTTCTAACATTTATCTGTCCAACTCCACCTCTTTTCTTTCTTCAATAGGTCTGTCAGTGATGATGTTACCTTGGATTACCCCTCTACAAACTTCCATTGGTAGTTGGTCATGCCCAAAAACACCCTCATCTCATGGACATTCTTCGGTTTAACCCAGTCCTCGATCGCCTTCACTCTGCTCAGCTCCATCCGTATGTACACTTGACCAACAATATGCCCAAGGAACGAAATCTCGGTCTCAGCGAACACACACTTAGAATTCTTCAAGAACAATTGATTTTCCCTCAGTGCCTCGAACACCATCGCCAAGTGCTTCTTATGATCCTCCATGTTGTCACTGAAGACCACTATCGTCCAAGTACACTACTATGAACGAATCCAAGTATGGTCGTAGGACATCATTCATCAAAGTGCAAAACGTAGGAAGAGCATTACACAACCCGAATGGCATAACAAGGAACTCAAAGCTACCATACCTTGTTACTATCGCGGTCTTCTTCTCGTCTCCTTCAGCTATCCGCACTTGATAATACCCATGCCTCAAGTCTATCTTGGAAAAGACTCGGGCTTTCACAAGCTTTTCAAAGCAATTAGCAGCCAATGGCAAAGGATACCTATTCCTTACCGTCTGCTTGTTCAATGCATGGTAATCACAACACATCCGTAGATCACTCAAATCCTTCTTCCGCTGGAACAATACCGGAGCTCCATAAGGGGACCTTGAAGGTCTGATGAAACCTGCATCAGCTAACTCATTTAGCTGTCTTTTCAATTCCTCCAACTCATGTCTTGACAACTGATAAGGTGCTTTAGATGGGGGTTGCTTTACTGGCTCAAGCTCAATGCTATGGTCCACTACACGCCTTCGTGGAAGTTTCTTTGGTAGTTTTCTTTCATCATGTAAAACTAACTAGTTTAGCATAAGTAGATACTAGTCTTAGGACAAGCATGGTACATATAACTTGTTCCTTTGGCCATATGCTTTAAATGTTACAATTGTTCCGCAGGCCTAAACATTTACCGAGTTATGACACAACACTAGAGATATCATATCATTATAGGCATACTAGGTACCTTTGTCAACTTGATGATATTCAAGCTAAATTCACTCGATATCTACATTCAAGCTAGATTCACTAGATATCTTACATACCCATATATGTTTATTTCATAAGCAATGTTAGTAAAATTTGTTCCATTTATACTCACATGTTGTATCTAACATGATGTTAAAATTGGCAACTAGGGCCAAACTCCATGTGGGTCATCTTATTCATGGTTGATAATATTTTTTTTAGATTTCTCTTGTCGAGAGGTGTAGGATTGGTCTAAAGATCATCCGATTCTGATAAGTATTTATGGAGATATGAATTTATTTTGATTATGGAATAATTATCAAGCCAACCAGCAACTCATGTAGGCTCAGAAGCACAACAGACGCATCTATTCATCAATCAACATTTGTGTATAAATATAGGAGGTCTTTTCCTGATTTGGACATTCTCTCTCATCACATCTCTCTCTCTCTCCTGCATAGAAAAGAGGCTCTTATCCTACTGCACAGAAAGAGACTCTTCTCTCACACATATGGAAGGAAGGACACAGATTTAGGGCTGCAACTGCATATCCAAATTTTGACCAGCGTTGACCATCATTTTGCCTCTCAGAACTGCGTTGTAGGGGGATCTGGATCTCCTCTGAAGGCTACATTTTTTGGTGAAGGAATCAAGCCGATCCGACAGTCGGTTTGCAAGTTATTGTCTGCCCTAGCTTGGGACTGACTTTAGGGTTTGGTGTTGCTGATGTAAATTAGATTTATGTACTATTTTTGTTTGCTGAATTATTGAAGATAAAGGAAGATTTGATCAAAGGGTTCCCCCATATTGGGGTTTTTCCCTGGCTAGCCACCACATCTTATGCCTCTTATCTTGGCTTATTTTCTGTTGATTGTTTAATGTTCTATGTGCACTTTACTTTATGTACATGTGATTGCTAATTTGTGGATAATAATAAGAAAGATAAGCAAAATTTCCTAAGCATAGAACATACCATAACTTGACATGGAATCAGAGCTAAGGTGAAGATAAAGCCCGAGCAAGAGCAAGAGCAATCACCGAAGAGAAGATTGGCAGGGCTATCCTAAAAGAACTATGGGGTCCTCAACACTCTTCCCTACCAAAGACAAGCTCTGTGAGAAAGCTGACTATCATGGATGGAAGATGTCTCTCGATCTAACCTTAGAAGATCGAGGAGTGTTAGACCGTGTGAGAGGCAATATTGTCGAGCCTCCATCAAATGCACCGGTTGCTGCTAGGAACAAATGGAAAACTGGCAAAGTCAAAACAAAGAAGATCATCCGAGACTCTATCGACAAGCACTTGGTGGCCTACATCTCTGACCTGAACACCTCAAAGGAAATCTATGATAGACTGGTGAGTTTATTTAAAGTTAATGATGCAAATCAATTCTTATTTCTTAGAAATAAGCCGAAGGAAATTAAGAAGGGCAAAGATGAGAGTATGCAAGCATACTTCTTAAGAATCACTAAGATCAGGAATGATCTCCTATCTATTGGGGAGATTATTATTGATAGGGAAATGACACTCACGACTCTTGGAGGATTACCATCTGAATGGTACGTGTTCAGGACTACTCTTCTCAATAATAATGTAATTTCTGGTTTCGAGGAATTAATTGCAAGATGCGTTCAAGAAGAAACAAGTATAGAAGAGCAAGAAATGCCCATGCCTAAAGGTCCTCCTACTGCCTTTTCTTCTCATGCTAAGAAAAGAAATAATTCCAGGACTAAATAAAAAAGAAAGGCTAGACCTAAGGGTGGAAGAAAAGGACGATGTTACACTTGCGATAAAGTAGGTCACTATGCAAGGGAATGCCCTGATAGAAGGGACTCACACCAGGACGATGATCAAAATCCCTCTCATGGAAATCAAAGGAATGACAAATCTAATAGTAGAGCTAAAAGGAGTGTTGGTAATCAAGGAAGAGGACAATCATTCAAGAAGGTTAGAAATTCCAGATGTGAATCTAACATCATTGACAATAAGCAAGATGAATTTTATCTACCAGCTGCTCTATCTACCTTTGCTCCTTTGGACTTGCTAGGAATTTGGCTTATTGATAGTGGTGCCTCAAGGCACTTCACTGGTTACAAAGAAGTTCTCCATAATCTGATAGAGAAAGAAACTAACCTGGAAATTGTCCTTGGAGATAATATGAAGTATCCTATGAAAGGTGTAGGCAATGTCTCTCTTAAACTAAATCAAGGTAATACGATCCACTTACAAGATGTATTATATGTACCTGACCTCAAAAAGGACCTCGTGTCCATTTCGGCAATGGAAGAAAAAGGCTACAAGGTGGCTTTCATTGATGGCAAGGTATGTGCATGGAAAAACAATATTAAAGATGCTTTCACTCTTGGCTTTCGAGTTGATTCATTATATTAGGTCGGAGGAAGTCCGCTAGGTGTCATGTCTTGTGACACATATTAAGCATTGATCAAGAAAACCGAAAATAAGATCAATATCTCAAAGACAGATAATCGGATTGAATATGAATCTAATGAGTTTCATGACCTATGTAAAGAGGCTGGCATTAAGAGGGAGACTACAACACCATATACTCCTGAACAGAATGGTGTGGCAGAAAGGAAGAACTGTACGATTGTGGAAGTCGTCCGTGCCACGCGCCATGATCAAAGACTTCCGAAGTTTCTATGGGCTGAAGTTGTAAGCACCGCCGTATATTTACAAAACCAATGCCCTCATCAAGCATTGGGTTCCAAGACTCCTGAAGAAATATTCACTGGTAAGAAGCATGACATATCTCGTTTTAGAATTTTTGGAAGCCCTATATATTTTCATGTGCTGAAAGAGAAAAGGAATAAATTGGGTGCATCTGGAAAGAAAGGAATCTTCGTGGGCTATGGTGAAAATACTAAGGGCTATAGAATCTATGTAGCCGGTCAAAGGGAAGTCATGATTAGTCATGATGTCACCTTTGATGAAGATATGTCTCTTAGTAAGGCGGACAATCTTCCAACTTCGAGGAGCTCTCATAAAGCCGACATCAGGGAACCGAAAGAAAAGGATGATGAAACGATGTCTGATGTGGAAGAACCCATGCATCCTATTGATCCACCTAAGCCTTCCTCTTCTAGGAGGAGGCCCTCTTGGCTTGGGGGCTGCTCGATGATGCTGAGGACACATTGCACCCTGAGGAACCTTCCGTGAAAGTAAGAAACCTAACAGGTATCAAGGATACCTGACCATCATGAGCACAAACATACAAAATGAGCCTTCATCATTCTCATATGCCTTCAAGCATTAAGTATGGAAGGATGCTATGACCGAAGAATATGAGTCTATTATAAAGAATGACGTCTGGGAAGTAGTTCCCAGACCCCAGGACAAGACAATTGTCACTTCTAAATGGCTTACAAGATAAAGCATGTAGTGGATGGAAGTACGGAAAACTATAAGGCTTGTTTTGTCACTCGTGGCTTCTCCCAGAAGGAAGGTATAGACTATGACGAGATATTTGCACCTGTTGCTAGATATACCACCATCCGCTCGATCATAGCCCTTGCGGCTTCACAAGGATGGAACCTACATCATATGTATGTCAAGATCACGTTCTTGCATGGTTCGATCAAAGAAGAGGTCCACGTGGAGCAACCCGAAGGATTTGAGATGTATGATAAAAATCTCATGTATGCAGGTTGAATAAGGCTCTTTATGGGTTGAAGCAAGCACCCCAAGCATGGTATCAGAGGATTGATAGCTACTTGATGAAGTCGGGATTCACTAAGAGTGAAGCCGATCCTAACCTTTACTTTAAGGTTGAAGATGACAAACCTCTCATACTGGTGCTATATGTGGATGACCTCTTTCTAATAGGTGTAGACCCTCTCATTCACAAATGTAAGAGGGAGTTGGATTCTAAATTTGAAGTGAAGGACCTAGGGCTGATGCACTATTTCCTAGGACTTGAAGTCTAGCAGAAGCCAAGGGAAATTTTCCTATCAAGAGGAAAATATGTGGTGAAGATATTGGAAAGATTCGGTATGATGGAATACAAGCCTGTAACTACCCCGATGGAGCTCGAATTCAAGAAGTTAAGTGGTAGTGCTACTGGATCTGTTTTACGAAATGCCACTGAGTATCGACAACTCATCAGAGCATTAATGTTCTTAGTGAACTCCCGTCTAGAGATATGCTTCGCAATCAACACGTAGAGTCAACATATGGTTGAACCTCACCACATACATTGGATTGGTGCCAAGAATCTGTTGAGATATCTTCGTGGCACAATTACTTATGGGTTAAGATACACTGCTGGAGATATGAGACTACTTGGATACACTGATGTTGATTGGGAAGGCAATGTGGAGGACCATAAGAGCACTTCCGAGTGTTGTTTCTCCTTGGGATCTGCTTCGATATCCTGGATGAGGAGGAAGTAGAAGTTGGTGGCTTTGAGCACTATTGAAGCAGAGTATATTGCTACTAACATGGCCTCTTGTGAGGTAGTCTGGTTATGAAAGCTCTTCAGTGAGCTGTTTGGATTTACATTGGATACCATCGTGATCCTGTGTGATAACCAGAGTGGGATTCATTTATTCGAGAATCCCATATTTCATGATCGCTCCAAGCATATCGATATAAAGTACCACTTTATTCGAGATATTGTGCAGCGGGGAGCTATAAGGCTCCATCATATCGGTACAGATGAACAGGTTACCGACATTCTGACAAAGCCCCTAGGAAAGGTCAATTTTTTAAATTTTTGAGAACGACTTGGTGTCGTTCCAAAATCCTCTAATGAGGGTCCTGTATGATGTATTGAGCTCTGGGAGCTTCGGGGGGGGGGGGGCAGGGTGCGGGGTACTTCTTGGAGTGACATATGACAAATAGGGTAAAAGAATCAAAACTTTCTCTATGACACCCTGTGACTATGTAGCAGGAAGATTAGTTCTCCTGTGACTTCTAGATGATGTGTTCTCCATGACGACTATGTAGCAGGATGATTAGTTCCCCTGTGAGGTCTAGATGATGTGTTCTCCATGACGACTATGTAGCAGGATTTTTAGTTCTCCTGTGAGGTCTGGATGATGTGTTCTCCATGACGATTGTGTAGCAGGATGATTAGTTCTCCTGTGAGGCCTGGATGATGTGTTCTCCATGGCAATTGTGGACAAGAAGATTCGCTCTCTTGTGGACACGGTGATTCGTTCTCCTATGGACAAGATGATTCACTCTCTTGTGGGGCAAGATGATTTGCTCTCTTGTGGGATAGGATGATTCACTCTCCTGTGGACAGGATTGATTAGTTCTCCTGTCGGGGGATCCTAACCATGTAGTCCGGGACTCGTGGGAAGTACCTCTCATGTTATCAATGAGCAGGAAAATGAGGATAGGGACCATAGTAGTACCGATGGATGCGTCATTGTATCTACCGTACTCCCTATGCTAGGATGACCTTCATTGATTTGGGATCAATGATAATAGTATGGGACCAGTGGTAGGAGTTGTACCCATTATGACACTGACTTTTGGTCGGTTGAGGACTGGTCTAGGACTAGTGGTAGGAGTTGTACCCACTATGACACTGACTTCGGGTCAGTTGAGGACTAGTCTAGGACCAGTGGTACACACTTTGAGACTAACTTTGAGTCAATATGATACATCCTCGATCATTTCATCTTCTTCATAATTCAGACAAAGCAGAGTAGAGTAGAACAAAGCATAGTAGAGCCAATCAGAACAAGGTAGAATAGAACAAAGCAGAGCAGGCAGGATAGAGTAGAGTAGAGCAGGGGTCAAGCTATACAAGGTAGTGTATTTGATGGATGAATGGTAGCGACTGATGGACGAATTGCAGATGGAGTTCTCCCTAGTTGAGAGGGAGTGTTAAAATTGGAAACTAGGGCCAAAATCCATGTG
Source organism: Pinus tabuliformis (assembly GCA_031772625.1). NCBI lineage: Eukaryota > Viridiplantae > Streptophyta > Pinopsida > Pinales > Pinaceae > Pinus > Pinus tabuliformis. The sequence goes on along the minus strand of CM062820.1, from coordinate 76,471,914 downwards.
GGTCATCTTATTCATGGCTGATAATATTTTTATTAGATTAATCTCATTGAAAGGTGTAGGATTGATCTAAATATCATCTAATTCTGATAAGTATTTATCGAGATATGAATTTATTTTGATTATGGAATAATTATCAAGCCGACCAGCAACTCATGTAGGCTCAGGAGCCCAACAAACACATCTATTAATTAATCAACGTTTGTGTCTAAATATAGGAGGTATTTTCCTCATTCGGACACACTCTCTCGTCACATCTCTCTCTCTCTCTCCTGCATAGAAAAGAGTCTCTTCTCCTACTGTGCAGAAAGAGACTCTTCTCTCACATGTGTGGAAGGAAGGATGCAGATTTAGGACTGCAACTGCAGATCCAAAGTTTGAACAGTGTTGACCATCAATCTACCTCTCAGAACTATGCTATAGGTGAATCAGGATCTCCTTTGAAGGCCGCATTTTTTGGTGAAGGAATCAAGCCGATCCGATGGCCTGTTTGCAAGATATTGTCTGCCCTAGTTTGGGACTGATCTAGGGTTTGGTGCTATTAATGTAAATCAATTTTATGTACTATTTCTCTCTGTTGAATTATTGAAGATAAAGAAATATTTCATCAAAGGGTTTCCCCATATTGGGTTTTGTCCCTAGCTAGCTGCCACATCTTATGTCTCTTGTCTTGGCTTGTTTTCTATCGATCGTTTAATGTTCTATCTTCAATTTACTTTATGTACATGTGATGCTAATATGTGGATAATAATAAGAAAGATAAGTAAATTTCTCTAAGCATAGAACATACCATAATTTAACACATGAGTAGGAGGCTCCTTGGCCCAAGTATTAATAATCACATATTATGCTTCTACTATTAACTCTGCACCTGAATGTAAAAGGAGTCACATGTATAAACTCTAATCATTCTCCTAACATCATTAACCCAGATAAATGTACTTATGTACAATTAGTACACGTAAGTCATTCAGCCATTCCCATGCTATGAATAACACCACATCTACACATGTCCCATAATCCATAATCACCTACATCCATATAATCATCTCATATACATGTTGACACAAACCAACTTACTCATATATATAATAGCCACATGCATAATCGATCATGAGTAATCCAACTCTTTGACACAAGTATTAACAACTAATTACTGTGATTCCATCACACAATTTAACATTGCAAAAGTAAGAATTAACATAAAGATCAGAAGCCACATACAATACATCTCATGCGAGAGTATCCAACTAGGAAGAAGAAGAACATCACTTGGAGAGTGGAGCACCACCACCCAACCCTGAATCACCTTTGATTCCACTCGAGCCGAGGTTCTTGCCATGGATCAATTACCTCCAATTGATATATGCAATGGATATTTAATACCCTCTTTCATGATATAGTTTCCATTAGCGGTGTCTCGCTTTTATGGATTTTTCCATTTGCCTAGGTCATTTTCGGAAAAGATCGCCTTTATCTCCCATGAGGCTTTTCCTCATAAAACCTTTCCTTTATCTCGCACAATCTTTTATGTTTTTTCCTTGATATATATTTATCTCCAATACATCTGATGGATATTTATCTCCAATCCATCCAAGCTTATCTAAAATCACATCTAAAATCTTTATAATGAAAGATTATCCCTATCCCATTCTTCAATGGGATTTGACAAGAGTCTCATCTCTTACTGTCTCAATTTTCCGAGTGATTTATTTATTAATTTATTTAATAACATATTTGTTTTCACATATTACATATCACACCTAGATTTTCCCAGCTTAGGTTACAATACACTAACACACAAGGGAAGGGTGTTACATACCCCCCCCCCCCCCCCTTAAATTTTACATCGTCCTCGGTGTTTCACTGCATGATGTCCTCATTCACAGGTATCTGGTTTCCGAATCCACAACTCTCATGGCTTTTCCATCTGACGCAAGTCTTCTGATGTATATCAGTTACAAGGAGTTCTCCCAGCATATCTTCAACCATGGATACTTGTAACATTGTTTTCAACAATTTGAGAGAAATTATAGATGCAAAAATTTAACTATGATCAATATCATGATTTGTTACTCAATACTACTAAAGCTTACATTTCTCATTATTCATTTTATTTGAAGAATGCATGTTCTCTCTCTGCATTCTTCCAAACCTTTGTGCTCTTGTCGAACACTTGATTTCTATAGCTCCTTTTCATACAACAAATCAAATGGCATATTTGCATAACATATCATAATCAGGTTAGTTTATATATAATCATAAGCACATATACTCATCATAATTACCTATCCTTGAACCACTTCTTGATTTCCTTCTTTTGTGTAACCTCCAGGTTAGTTTCCCTCCCAAACATCTACCCAATATCTTCATGCATACCCACACATAAGGTGTATTATACACACTGATATACATATCATATGTCAATCATGTAGCACATGTAGTCATATGGGTACTGTATGTACTGCTTGTACATAGTACCATCTGTGCTACAACCCATCATACAATCCTCATGGCATCACATGCATGACATAAGCTTTATCCACATGTTTTCCACTATGTTAGTATCATGCCAAACATTCCTTTGTCTATTTCTGGTAAATAGAATAACTACGCTTAGTTTATAAGAAATTTTCACGAGCATGGTTCATTTCTGTAACCAAAGAAATTTTTTTGTCAAGTGCAAATCATTTTCTGATTTCATGTGATTGTAACACAATATCAGTAGTATAGTATTGTATTCATGCATATTTCCATCTTATCCATACCTCCTGTTTAATGTTCTAAAGTAGACTATTAACTCATAGATTTTTGAAGTTTAATAATCATCAGATCAATACTTCATTCTTAAATAATTCATCTCGTGTGATTTACTATTGCCCTTTTTATGCCTCAACAACTTGTTGGCCATGCATAGTTTAGTGTAGATATAATCTCATTTCCCCTTCATGGGTTATACATGAAAGTTTTACTACTTTCAATCCTACACCCTTTTAGTTATAGGTACTTATGATCTCAGGGTACTTACATGTTAACACCTCCTCTTTAACATTAAATCATCCTTAACCAATTTTATGAATTCCTGCATGGTTTATGTAACATTTCTTATGTTGTCTTATTCAACCCAGATTCATTATCAATGCAATCTAACAAGAGAGCCTCCCAAAATTTCTTGGTACAAAATATGCATTTCAATTGGTATGATATCAGTTTGTACCATTTAATTGATCCATTGGTTCATAACATACAATTTGTGCTAATTACCATGGTTTTTATATTGTTGTACTCAAGGATACTTATAGGTCCCACTATGCACATCCAATGAAAGATGCATATGTCATGGTATATAATAACCTGTTAAAGTTAGGTTCCCCTTAATCACACTTTCTTCCAACCAAAGAACAAATCACATTCCAAATGCATTCTATATGGATGCATTAATCAAAGGATTAAATTGAAAGACAATTTGTAGAATTACATAGTCTTATACTATAACATGTTCTCAATATTAACACTATTTAATGGAAACCTTTACCATGGGATAATACATAGGGTGGAATTGGCTTATTTAACCCCCAACCTCTCATGAGGTATATAATTTCCCTTTGGATTTTTACTTATGAACCAGTTACCTTACTAAGGTTTAACATTTCCTTCTTTATACAATCATCTCCTCAAATATTAGGTGGGATTTTTAATTATACCATTTTTAGTTTGTTTTTATAACATGATGACCGTAGTTTAATCTTTGATCGAAACCAATTACCACATACTCTCTAATAAGCATGGTAAATTTCATTTCTAGTTTTGTCATAGTCTAGTTTTATGAGAATTATGATTCTTTCACTTATGAAGGCAACATATGTAAGTGTGACACTCATGTAATCATATCTTCCTCCTATATGTATTACTTGTTATTGATCATAAACATTGTGTTAATCTAATGACCATTATTTCCCATGGTATCTATTATTTATCTACCGTACTCTACATATTTGCAAGCATAATTTTTTTTAAGGCTTAATTTTTGACAACTTATAACGATTTGAATTCCACATCTAGGAGGAAACACAATAAGGCAAGTCATGGTAACCCTCCACGTAGAATTGTTTTACGCAACATAGCATATCATCAATTCTTTATGCAATATTTATATACCATAACCATGCTTATTTAAACAAAATATCTCATCATCATTTTTAAGTCATTTGGTGATTATGGCATATAGTTTAAGCATGTAATAATTAATTGGTTGTAAGATTTTCCACATGACTGTAAGGATTAATATCCTTCAGTTTCCTTATCCAACCCGATTGTTAAACATAATAATAAGCTATTCATGCATACATTGCCTATTTATCATTGGCATATAACAACCCATGCATGTATGCTAAAAACATATAACCTCAAATATAGTTCAAGCAACTCAAATCCCATACATGGATGAAAAAGTCAAATTTCTACATGCTATGCATATTTGTAAGCATCACTTTTCAAAACTTAATTTACTTTAGATAACCTAAATAATAATAAAAATTTTAAATTCCTCATTTATGAGAACTTCCATAAAAATACTTATTAGCATGTTAAATCACATTCCACTACTGCCACCACCTACACAGTACAACACCCATCACATGGAGTACAATTCTCTGCTTAACTCATTCGTAGCAATTTGTGTAAAGAAGGTTATTAACAAAAACCACAATTTTTTTTTTAAGCATGGTAAGAGAACTGTCACACCAACTTGACCAACATTAGTTTATACCAAATTCTCCTACTCAATTCAACCAATCTGTAATTAAATAAAAGCACCTAAATGATACACCTCTCAAGGTTGAGAGTACAATGGAGGCTCAACATTTTTTTTTGGATGGTGCCTTTGTAATTATTCCATGATTATCAATGTTTGTATCTATATGAACTACACCAAAATTACCCATTGTTTTAATGCAACAACATATTTATTATAATGTGTTGTTTTCAATTTTCCCAAATGTTCTATTGTTTTCAGACTAGGATTTCCACCATTGAAAATTTTCAATATGGATTTCTATCGATTACAGAGAGTAAACATGCTGCCTTTGAGAATTCAGGGATCCACGTAAACAAAAAAAACTAACAAACTCTACTATACCCATTTATCCCCATTTAAGTCCACATCACTTACTATCAGTCACAATATGGGAGACAGTTCAGTGAAAGTGTTGTAGCAGCGCAAGAGGTTTGAATCGCCAGACAAATGACTGGCACTTTTCTACAAGAAGTGCATTGTATTGGGTCTTAATTGAGCCAGTATATCTGCTACATGAAGCTGGGTGGACACCTTGGAGTGGAAGCAATGTCACATCTCTTGATAGATGGTGGATTCTAGTTGTGGATGCTACAAAGGGATGGGTAGGCATCTAGCATTGTAAAAAATGGACCTACATATTGATAAATGACGAACGCTAGTCACTGTATTGTAATAAGGAGAGATTATCTGATGAATAATTTAACAATAAAAAAAACCCATACAATCCGTTTGTGTGTAAGGTTTTCCCTGGTCAAGATATGATCAATTATGTGTGTTGAATGGACTGACATCCATGTGACCATGAAACAAGAAAAGAATAGTAAACTCGAGGTCTAAGTTCATACTACGTAGGATGTTGCCAATTTGCGGGTGAATGAGTCCTCGGTACATGAGAGAAACCATTGTTCGTATTCAGAAATGAAGCATCACTAAAAGGTTACTATCCATACATACATACAATACATCCATGCTCATAAGAGCTAGGGTTATATCCTATTCTATGGAAGGAAAATTGAGACCCATACCATCTTGACTTATTTATACAGTTATAATTTTGCTTCAGAATTGGAGTCCCAAAATCGCGAATGCGCTGACACTTATTCAGTCCATTCATGCATGTGAGGGTGAAGAGTGGAAAACTTGATGGTTCGTTCTGAGAAGCTCAATTGAAAGCATGCAACCCATCACTACATGATGCATACAACATTATAAGAGATGAACACCAACCTTCAACGCTACTATTCATTTATTTTCTGTTCATGTGCGTGCTACTGTGAAATCTCAAAATAACATTTTTTGATAACTAAATTTCATAATATTTTCATGTGTTAACTTTATATTTGCTGTAAATAAAAACCCTGAAGGATGAAGACACCAACAGTTAAAATCTTAACTCACCCTTTTTTGTGTATGTTGTAACCAATTTATAAATCACTTCCAATTATAGTTTTCAATAGTCCTTTCTAGTTCTTGTGCTGCTTTGAGCAGAAAGTCTGTTGCTCAAAGCTGATGATACCCAGAACCACTCCATCACTTTGAAGGCTTGCATGGAGATGATTCACTAAAAAACCCACCAACTTGCCTCGACCTGCTATGGTAAATACAATTCCAATAGCTGCTTATATCCATATAAATTAGCCATGCATTCATTCTATCTCCAAAACCTATTTCATCACTTTTCTCAGTTTCGTTGAGTAAAGATGCCTGTTTTCTTTTGATTCTAATGCTGGGGAGACTTACAAGAGCAGTAATCATAACAAGAGCTACAATACTTCCTAGGAACGACTTTATTTGATTTCTAGAACATGAGGATTTAGGTGGTGGATCAGAACCAAAAGAAAGATAATGATTCTGCTCTAAGTGAGAACTTTGAGATATAGAGAATTTAGACACTATTGAATGCTCTGTTGGTGTCCAAGTGTGAATGCTATGATTCAACCCTTTACCACATTAATATGTCAATCTAGGTGCGTACACTTTTCAAGGTAACATGCAAGGTATATGCAAGAGCAAGGTTAAAATCTTACATTGACCAATGGTTCGTGACTAAGAAATTAAAGCATCACTGTAACAGTAGTGGAAATTAAATTGCAGAAAGAAAAGCATTCACAACAATCTATGGAAATCTGTAACAACAATAAAGAAAATACAACAAATAAAACAATATACATAAAAAGGACACACGCACAACACTTGATCAGAAGAGCGGGCCCAACTCCCTAGTTAGAGCTGTGCTTAACTCACATATTTGAGAAAAATATCAGAAGGCTGGAAATTTCATTAGCAAGAGTTCCATTGTTGCAAGGCTTAATTCTTACATCAGCTAGCTCCCCCTTTCTCTCTAAATTGTGTCTTTTAAATATAAAAACATCCAAAAGAAACTTACAATAAACTGATCTCATTATTCAAGATGATATCTGAGAGATCTGTTCATCATGATTCAGTTGGAACAAGTCGAATTTGGTTATTACAATGGGGCAATTCCACAAAACGGCCACAACAACAAATCTGCAAATATGTCCTTCGAAGAACCTTGCTTTTCTCCCAATAAAAACTGAATTTCTGAAAACAGCTCAACAAGGGACTTATTTGGTCTGTTCTCAACAAAACCCATGTCTCGAATTTTATAGATTCGATTTATTTTGTCCAAAACGTTTAATGAAAAACTGTCACTTCTTATGCCAGCGAATTCCTGAGTTGGAATATCTAATTATCTGTTGAAGTCCAAATCTGCAATATGGAAGAGATCTTGGAGGCTAAAATCATGAGTGAGGTTATAATGAATGAATAAACCAAAATCATGCATAATAATAATTAATTATTAAAAATAAATGAGATTAGATATTATTTATCCCCAAGAGCATGTTAGAAAATTATATATTACGGAGCAATGGAACACCTAAAATATTGCAGAAATATAAACACAGAAAATGCACAAAACAAGAGAGACACAGATATACGTGGTTCACCCAGTTTGGGCTACGTCCACCCCGAACAACCAGTCCTTCCTTTCTATTATCCAGCAAAATGAAGAGATACAACCTACAACAAATCCACTGTAATATCCTTTGTTTTCTCTCACAGTCTCAGCTCTCTGTTTCTCGCTCACAGATTACACATCTATCACACAGCCTCAAATACAATGCCCTCATACAAAGAGAGGGGTTGCCTTCTAGGGCAAAAAACCCTAAACTAAACATAAGTTCTATCATCAGATCATCCGCCTAATGAACGGCCCAGATTGACTAGAAATTACTATACTTTTACAAGGCAATTTTACATTTATTTTTGGCTTCTGGGGCACTGCCCCCGAGCCCTCGCTAGGGGACCGCTGGCCCCCGAACCCCCCAACGGGGGGGGGATGGGCCCCCCCGGACCCCCGCAGGGGGGACAAGTCTCCCCCGCACCCCCCCGCGTGGAGGGGTGTACAAAACTTCTTGGGGTATACATCCGACTGAAACAAAGACCTCTGAACAATCATGCTCCACACACAACAATCTCCCACTTGGAGAATGATTGTAGCAACTCCACCGTTGCTTCATTTGCTGGACAATGACTCCTCTTTGGACCTGGCTATTTCTCATCTTCATTGTCATCCTTGAAGACTAATTGAAACTGAGCATGTTCTCAGTTTCTCCCTGGTTACAACTTTTGTTAGCATATCTGCAGGATTCTAGCTAGTGTGTATCTTTTCCAGCTTCAACTCTCCATCTTCCAACACTGATCGTATGAAATGGTACTTGAGCTGTATGTGTTTAGTCCTAGAATGAAATGCTGAGTTCTTTTCAAGATGAATAGCACTTTGGCTATCACTGTATAACGTGCCCATATCATGCTCCTTACCCAATTGACCCATAAACCTTTGTAACCAAATCATTTCTTTACTAGCCTCTGTAGCAGCAACATACTCTGCTTCTGTTGTTGAAAGTGCAACAACACTTTGGATTTTTGAAACCCAACTGACAGCTGTTCCTCCAACAATAAATACATATCTTGTAGTGCTCCTCCTATTATCTCTGTCACCTACCATATCTGCATCAACATATCCTTGTAGGTAGATGTTTGAACCACCAAAGCATAATGATTGATTTGTGGTACCTTTCAAATATCTGAGAATCCATTTCACTGCCATCCAATGTTCCTTTCCTGGATTGTTCATGTACCTGCTTACAACTCCCACTGCATGTGCAATATCAGGCCTTGTGTAGACCATTGCATACATTAAGCTTCCAACTTCTGATGCATATGGAACTTTAGACATATAATCCATGTCTTCTTGGGTCTTTGGGCACATTTCCTTGCTAAGTTTGAAATAGCTAGCAAAAGGTGTACTAACTGGTTTTGCATTGTGCATGTTAAATCTTTTCAACACCTTTTGTATGTACTCATTTTGAGACAATGTTAATTTACGATTTTTCTTGTCTCTAGTTATTCTCATACCAAGGATTTGTTTTGCAGCTCCCAAATCCTTCATTGCAAATGAATTTGCCAATTTTCTTTTGAGCACATTTATTTCCTGCATGTTAGATCCTGCAACAAGCATGTCATCTACATACAATAACAATATAATATAGCTGCCATCATTTTGCTTTTTCAAATAAACATAATGATCAGAGTGACATCTAGTATAACCTTGTTCAGACATAAACTTGTCAAATTTTAGATACCACTACCTTGGAGCCTGTTTTAAGCCATACAAGCTCTTCTTCAACCTGAACACTAGTTTCTCCTTCCCTTTCACCTCATATCCTTGTGGCTGCTGCATATATATCTCTTCCTCCAAATCCCCATGAAGAAAGGTTGTCTTTACATCTAACTGCTCAAGATGCAAATCTTCAGCTGCTACAAGACTTAAAATAGTTTTGATTGAAGTCATTTTAACAACAGGAGAAAATATTTCATCAAAATCAATACCTTTCTTCTGTGCAAACCCCTTCACCACAAGTCTAGCTTTATACCTCTGTTTTCCTCCATCTTCTTCCTTCAGCCTGTAAACCCATTTATTCTGCAATGCTATTTTACCTGCAGGCAACCTGACTAAGTCCCAAGTCTGGTTCTGTGCTAAGGAGTCCATCTCTTCTTTCATGGCTTGCTCCCACTTCTTCCTCGTTTCTACCTGCATTGCTTCTTCATAACATTCGGGTTCACCAGAATCAGTCAACAATAAATAATATAATGAAGGAGAGTAACGTTCAAGGGGTCTACTTATCCTGGTAGATCTTCTAACACCACTTTCAGGTGTTTGGGGTGCCTGTTGCTGTTGTGGTGGTTGCTGTTGTTGTGGTTGTTGATTATTATTATTTTCAGGCACCTTTACTTTTTCAGTGATTTCGTCAAGAACTGTGTATTCCTTGTTTTCTTTTTCTTGCTTCTTTTCCTGCAACTGATTCTTATAAAAGACCTTTTCATTGAATATTACATCTCTGCTCCTAATGATTTTGTGATTTTCATAATCATATAAGCGATAACCAAAATAATTAACACCATATCCAATAAAGGTACATTTCTTTGACTTTGCCTCAAACTTTGTTCTATTTTCTTTATCAATATGGACAAAGGCCTCACAACCAAAAGGCTTTAAAAAAGAGTAGTTTACCTTTTTCCCTGTCCATGCTTCCTCCGGAACACCACCATCCAAGGAACTTGAAGGCCCTCTGTTTATTAGATAAACAGCAGTATCTACAACATTTGCCCAAAACTGTAAAGGCAATCCTGCATGCAATCTCATGCACCTTGCACGCTCCATGATTGTTCTGTTCATCTTTATGACACACCATTTTCTTGTGGTGTTCTTGGAACTGTCTTCTTTCTGTGAATTCCATGCTCTGAACAGTACCTATCAAACTCTTTGCTGCAATATTCACCTCCATTGTCTGATCTAAGACACTTCAATTTCTTTCCTGTCTCAATCTCAACCAAAGCTTTCCATTTCTTGAAAGTATCAAATACATCAGATTTATTCTTGATACAATAAATCCAAGTTTTTCTAGTTGCATCATCAATGAAAGTAACATAATAATGAGAGCCACTAAGAGATGATACTTGAGCAGGTCCCCATATGTCTGTATGCACAAGCTCTAATTTTTCATTCTTCTTTTCTTTCCCAACTCTGAGAAATCTGACTCTCTTCTGTTTTCCATAAATGCAGTTCTCACAGAAGTCCAAATCAACATTCTTCAAACCTGGCAACAAATTCCTTGAGTGAAGAATCTTCATCCCCTTTTCACTCATGTGTCCGAGCCTATGATGCCATAATGCTGCATTTGCTCCTTTGGAAGTTAAAGCATTAACAGAGTTAGAAATAACATTGCATAAATACAATGTACCAACCTTTTCGCCTTTTGATATTACTAGGGCTCCTTTAGTGACCTTCCAAGATTTATCTGTGAAAGTTGTCACACAACCTTCACCACCTAACTGCCCTGTTGAAATCAGATTTTTATTTAGATCTGGAACATGCCTTACCTCCCTTAATAGCCATTGGTTTCCGTTCTGCTGTTTTACAAGAACCTTACCCATTCCAACGATTTTACAAGGTTTATCATCACCTAGACGAACTTGTCCACAATCTCCTTGAACATAGTCATGAAAGTATTTCTTATCAGGTGTGGCATGGAATGGAGCCCCTAAATCTACCACCCAGGAATCAGTAATATTTTTGAAAGAAAGAATCAAAGCATCTTGTAACACCTCACCTGTCACATTTGCTTCATGATTGTTTTCTTGCTATGCATCTCCTTCTTTTCCCTTCCGCAATCTACAGTCTTTCTTTAGGTGTCCTTTCTTTCCAAATTTCCAGCACACTATCCCCGATCTAGACTTGGATATGCCTTTCCTTGATTTACTGCGATATCCTGAGCTCTTTCCTCTTTCCATTTTTCTTCCTCTAGACTCTGCACTCAAAGCATTTCCCGATGTCTCACCAGAGCTTTTCCGTCGCATTTCCTCGCTAAGGATAGCACCAACAACATCATCAAACTTTAAAGTACTAGATCCAGAAACGGAGTTACTAATGGCCATTACCAAACCATTCCAAGTTTCTGGTAATGAGCACAAGAATAACAGAGCTCTAACTTCATCATCAAAGTTTACCCCTACAGAACTTAATTGACTTGTAACTGTATTAAAATCATTTAAATGGTTTGCAACAGATCCACCTTCCGACATATTCATATTAAATAACCGTTTCATAAGAAATACCTTGTTTGAGGCCGAGGGTTTTTCATATAGTTTCGACAACGTCTTCATCAAACCCTCTGCGTGGTTTCCTTTGAAATGTTGAAGGCGACTAACGCAGCAAGGCACAACCGTATTGTTCCGAGTGCCTTTCTATCGAGAAGGTTCCATTCTTCATCTTTCATACTCGTTGGCATCTTTGTTTTTCCGCCCAATGTTAGGTATAGATATTTCTGATACAGATAATCTTCCATCTGCATCTTCCACAGCGAGAAGTTTTGGCCACTAAATTTCTCGACCCTAAACTTACCATCTTCCGCCATTGCTCCCACTCGAACCAGGAACCCTTCTTTCCTGCGAGTTTATCAGCCAAATATACCTTCGGCTCTGATACCAGTTGTTAGAAAATTATATATTACAGAGCAATGGAACACATAAAATATTGCAGAAATATAAACACAGAAAATGCACAAAACAAGAGAGACACAGATATACATGGTTCACCCAGTTTGGGCTACGTCCACCCCGAACAACCATTCCTTCCTTTCTATTATCCAGCAAAATGAAGAGATACAACCTACAGCAAATCCGCTGTAATATCCTTTTTTTTCTCTCACAGTCTCAGCTCTCTGTTTCTCGCTCACAGATTACACTCTATCACATAGCCTCAAATACAATGCCCTCATACAAAGAGAGGGGTTTCCTTCCAGGGCAAAAAACCCTAAACTAAACATAAGTTCTATCGTTAGATCATCCGCCTAATGAACGGCCCAGATTGACTAGAAATTACTATACTTTTACAAGGCAATTTTACATTTATTTTTGGCTTCGGGGGCACTGCCCCCGAGCCCCTACCGGGGGACCACTGGCCCCCGGACCCCCCAGCCGGGGGGGATGGGCCCCCCCCGGACCACCGCGTGGGGGACAAGTCCCCCCCGCACCCCCCCGCGTGGAGGGGTGTGCAAAACTTCCTGGGGTATCCCTGTCATCAAGATTTCTATAGCACATCTCATGAGTATCCTCAATCAGTAATTCATCAGGATTCAAAATCAAAATTAGGCCTCTTCATCCTTCCCCAAAATAATAGTAGTGTTGTTAAGCTAGGATTAAATAGAGATTGATTGGGTAAAGCAACTATCTTTCGTTAAAGATATGAAACTTGTAGAATAAAGGAATGATAAATTAGATGATACAAAATGTCAAATATCAAATATCCTAAAAGTTTCATCCCTAACAAGTAAAGTGAATATTTATAACTCAATAATAGATATAAACCATAACCACCATTATCTAAGAACTGATTAAATATTACCCCATGAACAATGAGTTCTGGAAAACCTTATATATGCAACAATGGCTTTATCAACAGTTAGTTTTGAGAAAACAAGGTAGCCAAGTAGATCATAGTATTGAATTAACTTCTATACCATAGGCATGGCGATTTCTGCCAGCATGCGTCTATAGCCTTGATAGGGATGCCTTTTAACCCATTGAGATGCTAGTGTCCCATCCATTAGAAATAAATACATAGTTACAAAAGAATTTTAATTTACTTAGACGTCTACTAAAGATCATTGTTCTGGCTTGTTAGCCAGTTAATAACAATGCCATTCATGGGAACTAACAAAAGTGAACAAGTCGTCTCATGAAGAGACCTCTTGTCCTTCAGTTTTATGACCGAAGGCCATTACCCTAGCTTGGTGACCAGGAGTGGTAATGTCAGTCTATTAGGACCTATGATCATGGTAGGTCGGCTTGTGATGGGACTTCCTATCCTCCAGTTGACTATTTATGTTTAAAATTTACTATGGTTATTGTTAGTCAACAAAAGATCACTTACTAGATGAGGTGGCAAGCTAACTCCTTAAGAGTTAGGGATGGTGTAAAACGTTTTGTAGTAACTATTTTCAACTCAGGTAATTTCGCTTCTCAAATACTAATAACCTTCAAATGATCGTTGGTAAATATATGCTGCTCTGTTAAGATTGGGGTTTGAGGAATAATTCATTAGATAGTGATGGAAAGATTTAAGTACAATTTTGTGGTCATCATCATAATTTTTACAAGATTAGGGACTTGACAAATTAGGAAAGTTGAAAGTTGCCATGATGAAATCATATTTTCATAATTATTCCTTAAAAATAAAATTATGTTTACAGATAAACAAAGATAAATTGACTACCCAATCATTCTGTCAAAGAGGACCTAGACAATTAAATGTATTTCCCCATTCACCAAATTAAAGTCATCGTGCATGATTCAAGTTCCAATATGTGTGGATAAGTGGGGGTTACTGATTGCTATGGATTATGGTGGTAATAATCGTGAGATGTATGAGCTGATGTGAAATTTTAATAACAATGATGACATGACATCATTGATATTAAATACAATACATTTTCTATTAAATGCAACACCTCCCCCCAACTAAGATATAATCGTCCTCGATCATAATTGAATCATCAATCAAATATACAGAGTTGATCGAGGATGTACTTGGCGACTTACCTTGGCGAAGTATTTGCATGGGTGGAGTAATAGCACCAGGTTTTTAAAAAAAATTTAACCACGGAGTAGTAGCACCGAAGGAGTAACAACATTAAAGGAGTAACAACATCGAAGGAGTAACAACATCCGACACTTAGAAAATTTTTGGGAGTAACAACAATGGCAGAGTAACAACACCCACAGAGTAACAACATCGGACACTTAGAAAAATTTCAGGAGAAATAGTAGAAATGGAGTAACAGCACCCAAGGAGTAACGACATTGGCGGAGTAACAACATCCAAGGAGTAGCAACATCTGACACTTAGAAAATTTTCGGGAGTAACAAAAGTGGTGGAGTAACAACACCCAAGGAGTAACATCATTGGTGGAGTAATAACATCCAAGGAGTAGAAACATCCAACACTTAGGAAATTTTGGGAGTAACAACAATAGCAGAGTAACAACACCCAAGGAGTAATAGCATCCACAGAGTAATAAAATCCAAGGAGTAACAGCATCCGACACTTAGAAAATTTTTGGGAGTAACAACAGCGGCAGAGTAACAACACTGACGGAGTAACGACAATGACAGAGTAACAACACCAACAGAGTAACATTACTAGCGGAGTAACAACACTAGTGGTAACATCATCAACGGGGTAACAACACCGGCGGAGTAACAACACTGGTGGAGTAACAACACTGGTGGAGTAACAACATTGGCTGAGTAAAAGCACTGGCAAAGTAACAGCATCGACAGAGTAACAACATCCAAGGAGTAACAACATCTGACACTTCGAAAATTTTTAGGAGTAATAGCAGTGACGGAGTAACAACACCCAAGGAGTAACAACATCTGACACTTAGAAAATTTTCGGGAGTAACAGCAGGGGCAGAGTAACAACACTGATGGAGTAACAACAGTGACAGAGTAACAACACCGACAAAGTAACAACACTGGCAGAGTAACAACACTAGCTGAGTAATAGCACTGACGGAGTAACATCACTTGCAGAGTAACAACATCCAAGGAGTAATAGCATCCAAAGAGTAACAATATCCGACACTTAGAAAATTTTTGGGAGTAACAACAACGACGGATTAACAACACTGACTGAGTAGCAACACCGATAGAGTAACAACACTGACAGAGTAATAGCACCGACAGAGTAACGACACCAGTGGAGTAACAACACTAGTGGGGTAACAACACCAGTGGAGTAACAACAGTTAGATCTTAGGAAACCATATACTGATAAGACTCGAGAACAACTAGATAGATATGGAGAGACATCATGAAACCTAAGAACTTCCTTCATTTATTATGAGAAAAAAAACAACATCATAAAATAAATCAGAAAACAAACAACAAATTTATTGAAAAATAGTAAATAAATAAATAGCTCAAGTTGCAACAACTATGATTTTAATTGCAGCAATGTCGTTCCTAAGAGAATACCAATCTATTTCAAGAAACAACAATCTATCAATGGTAAACGAATAAAAAAATGCTTTGACACCAATGAGATTAATCTTTAAATAAAATAAATTCTCCATTTGAATCCATTAGGTAATTAATTGGATGAAATTCCCTTGTTCCATTAACATTTCTTTCAAGAATCACTCGTTCATAAATTAACTTCTTTTATTCTCGTGGAACCTGTAAAAAATGAGTGTCTACCTGCAATAAAACATTAAATCGCGGAAGAAGAGAGGTGCGCAGGCTCTCCTAATCCAATAAATATGCAAAGAAAAAACCAAGTAGTTACTCTCTAAAACAAATCCACAGAAGGATTAAAAAAATGTATTTGTCTTCTGCGGGAAAGTAGTGGCCAACATACTAACCAACAATGTTTTATTCATACCTCCTTTGTTTTTCATTTGATTTGAATGATTCCAAAGAAAAATGAAAGTGCATTCATAGGGATATCTCAAATTGAAATAGGTTTTGAATGAAATAAGAATTGATGGGTCAAATATGCAAGTGAACAGCTGGAAAAAATAGAGTTTTAAAAGTGCAGATTTATGATAGACAGTTAGTATTTTGGTTATAACTTTTTGTTTCAAGTCCAAATTGAGTGACTAAAATTGCATTGTAAACTAGATTAATAGATTAATATACCATAGAAATAGGTTTTCAAAATCTAGTCATTTAGGCCTCAAAAATCTGACTGTCACAACTTTGTTCCTGAGCTGCCTACTAGACATACTGTCAATGTTTCAGCCATAACTTTTTAATTTCAAATACAAAGTGAGTGACTCAAATTAGATTAGAAATTAGACATAAAGGGCTATTTAGGATAGAAATATTTTTTGAAAATATTCCCATTGGTTCCTCAAAACATTACTGTCCCAACTGTGTTTTCAGTGATTTTATCAAGCCCACACACCATAAGATATGATAATCAAGCAATTTGTTTCGAAATGATGATGAGTATTTCTAGAAATATGATTTTTAATACAATATGTCTACATACAAAAATAAATTCAAATATTTACCATTGATATTGATATACTCAGCAAGTTGCAGCAAACACAACTCGTTCTACATATAACAAAAATTATTTATATACTTATTTATTCTATTTTCTACACTAACCTATTCTACCTTGAAAAATAAATCATACTTACATATAAGAGTACATCCAATAGAGCCATTTTAGAAATAAGACCTCAAGTGTATACACACCCGAAATTGAGAAATGTCTGCCAATAAATACAGGGTATGAGAGACCAACTTCCCTTGAAAATATGGTGTCAAAAATTGTTGAAGTATGGAGTGACGCTGCAAACAATTGATGGAGTGAAACCAATCTTCAATATATCCTTTACTTTCTTGATTTCCCATAGTTGTCATATCATGAAGTTCTTGAGTTTCTAAAACAACTTGTGGACGCAGATTAGAAGAAACCTCCTTTTCTTCAATAACTTCTACAATTCTTGGATTTGAAACATTTCCAATCTCGATATAAGTTTTCTGCAATTGTGTATGCGAGATAGATTGGGTGGGAAGGGTACGAAAATTTTGCAATTCAACACTATAAGCATGTTGTACTGGTTTATTATGGTGAGGGTGTGGAATGAGTTGAGAAGGATATTGTGTAGGGCATGTTGGATTTTGATGATGTATTTGATTAGGATGTGTGGATGATTTCGATATGCAAGCAAGGTGTTCTTGAAAATATGGAAAAGAAAATGGATGATATTTTTGTGCTACAAGGTGTGGGAGAGTACTCATGTAATCACAGGATGGACCATGCCAAATTTGTCGACAAGATTGATGGGGGTTATATTGAGATTGGCAGGGCTGCCCTAACACATGAGTATTCTATAATAGATTATGCAAGTAAGACAATGGAAAGGAAGTGTTTTGAAACATATATGTAGGCCAAGGTTTCTATGGTTGTGAAATTGCTGCAACTTCTCCATCTCTTGGAAATGTTGTTTTCATCCTAGGTAAGAAAGAGACATGGGATGCTCCTTTTGCAATTGAGGAAAAATCACTTCTTCAAATTCTGCTCCATTTTCATAACCTGTAAAACATGAAACTGTGAATTTAGAGAGCTAATAAAATCAACTTTAAAATGTTCAAATAAGTAACTAATTTCATCTCTTATATCTCCTGATCTTGTAGCAGATTTGGAAAGGAAATAAGAAAATTCCCTAGAATTATTACCAACCTTGGATATTCCTCTTGAATACCTTATGCATAAATCACAAACGTCATCATATGGTAGCTTAAAAACATGACATTTTCCTATCATATTTAAGATTTCTAAAATTTCATCTTTGATTCCTTTAAGAATGAGTGTTTTTAAGATCTCTTTTTCAAAATTCTTATGCTTTGATTTTTGAAGGTTGTATTTAAATCGCTCCAAATAGTCCTCCAAGCTTTCATCTTCCCCTTGTATCATACTTAAAATATCTTCATTGGCCTTTGTTGAAGCCTCGAAAATCGGGTCGACAACAAGGGGGATACCCGCCTAGTCTGGATCTTGGTTGGCAGCTCCTTATCCGTTTGGTATAGCGGGTCTGACTGGGGATAATGGGACCAGTTTCCCAATCTATGAGTGTGTGTGTGTAAAATTCGATGTTGCTGATCTAAAGGTTTCTATCTAAGATATTCTAATTCAAAATTTAATCTAATTCTATGCTATTGTAATCTAATAAACATCACATCTAAATCTATACTAACCCGGGATGTAATTCTTCTATTATGCGATTTAAAGAGATTTCAAATAAAAACAAGTAATAAAGATCATTCAGCGATTATCAGAAAGGAAATCAATCAAGATGAACCACTTCGCATAAAAAGTTAGATGAAATAGTTGTGAACAACATATCGCATAATGAGCTATTCATACATTATGTATAAATAAATAGCTAGCACCGTACAAAAGTGCCAAATGATAACTCAAGCATTCATGCAATAATACATAAACAACTAAAAATTGTATATCACTTTAACATATAAGCAAAAATGGTCAAGAGATAAAAGTACCATTTGTGACTAGTCCTACTCATAAGCTTCAAGCAACAATGATTTATCTCTCCTTGCTCTAACATCTACTAAGAGTACACAAGTGCAACATCAATAGCAGATATCAAATGCAAATATCAACAAATCTTGATCAATTCATTCACCAAAACCTTCTCTGAGGGTGCAAAAGTGCATGTTCTCAGGACAAGTTTTTGATAAATTTATGGACCCTTTCTCTAAATGCATGAGAAGGGTTTAAATACTACTAACTAAATCTAATAATAGTTTATTTACAAAAATCCAGGATGCGGTTTAAAATGACCGCCCTTTTTCTAAGCAAAACTTAAAGTGAAAGTTAAATTCAGAACTAAACTACTTTTGTATCTGGTCTTTAAAACTACATGTATTTAGCATTGGTTTAAGGAGAGTTGGCTGGCTGACTTCTGCTTTGAGTTGGGCTGAGAAAACGGAATCGATGAGAGCTGGTACCATCTTTTCGGCCGCATTTATGATACATTTCACAGTCATCCACTGACTATGCAGCTTTACCAAGTATGTCCAGTAATATTCCCAATTTAACTTGTTCAGCCCTTGGATTGCTTTTTCCTTTTATTGTGCTCTTTGTCTCCATTCCGCCTCTAGTTGTAGTTTGTTTGGTAAATATCCCGGGGTGGTTTCTGCGATCAAATTTGCACTGTGAAAATTCTCGTTTACAAAGCCAATAAGACTGCTTGCTGCCGTGGCTGCTGTTTCTGCCGCTTGTTCTGCCTCCCTGATTTGATCGTCCAATTTGTTAAAGAGCAACTCTTTATGGTTCTCGTTTATCCTTGGTGCGCCTGCTCTTTTTCCCTCGTCTTTATCCTACCAAGCCAAGTACTCAGTCACCTGTTTATCAATCAAATCATAGTCACTTCGTAAGTCGACCACTTGATTAGTGATCTTATCACTAGTTTCGCAATAATATTTCCACTGTGATATCTTTTGGCCCAACATTTCTTGCTGCTACAGTAATTGTTCATTCAAGGAAATAGATTCCGAAATAAAATCCGTAAGCTTAGGGTCATCCGTGTGCATCTCTTGTAAATCCTGTAACTGTTTTCCCTTCTCGTCCAAACTTCTCTGATAACCTATCTGCATTTGCTGGAAGTCCTCCTGCAACTTTTCAAGCTGTTTGTGTGCCTCATTATTAGTGTTGGCTTGTTGCAATTGTAGTTGCAGTACCTGTATTTGATCTTCCCATTCTTTCAACAACTGTTGTACTTCTGATGCTTTGTCAATAGTCGTAGAGGCATACGCTCCTGCGATCTGAGATAGTTTGGTGAAATTTTCAGTCGGATTGCTGGTGGGATCTTTCCACAGGACATCTAATTGCTCTGCATCTTGAGAGAGTGAATTTTCTAATTTCCTTTTCTTTCTCTGTCTTCTTACCCCTGCTTTATGTCGGGGACTATAAAATATGTCCAAAGGGGGAATTTCTTCTATATTAAGTACAAGCTCAGAAGATGGAGCAATAGGAATATGCTCTGTTTCTGAGACATCGCTGACTATTGTTGTGACTACTTCCTATGCTACCTGTGTATTTCTCACAGGTGTTTTTAGGGCTTGTCCTTCAAGATTGATCAGTTCGTTGAAGGTTTCCCATTCCTTATCTAATTTGGTGGTGACTGGTGGTGCTTCAATGACAAGAGGAGGAGGATCTCTTTGCGGGGAGGTAATAAACTGTTGTTGTAGAAGTTCCATTGACTGAGCGGTGTCCTTAGCTGACTCTTCGCTCCTATCTTGGTAATTTCCAGATCTTTTAGAGTGTTCAGGCATTTCTTGTTCCGACTTGGATTTAGATCCAATAGTGCTTGAACTCCCACTGAGAGTAACGCTTGGAGTTGGTTCTCTTGCAGACAATCGTAGCTTTTCTAGAGGAATACTGGCTAATCTCGTTTCTATGTATACCACGAACTTTTGAAAGTCTTCTGGAGACAATTGCAATTGGGCTTCGCGCAAAATCTCTTGAAGTGAGCTTTTATGTTGGAATATATCATCAAATAAATCCTTTTTCCCAACGAACACTTTTATCTTGACTCTAGTTGTGAAATTCTGGGCAACCTCATTCGGGTCAAATAGTCTTCCTGGGAATTTAAATAGTTGTAAACACGTCATATTCTGTACTTCCGCGAATGCGTGACCTACATCAAATAGTGAAAAGGCCCCACAAGCCACAGGAAACTGTGGCCGTATAGCCTTCTTTTTTCCCTTTAAGTATTTGGTTAGGCCGCCTTCTCCACAGGTTTGATATGCAATTTCTCGAGCTAGGAGTTTATCAGGGATATACAAAGGTAGAACATG
Source organism: Pinus tabuliformis (assembly GCA_031772625.1). Classification (NCBI taxonomy): domain Eukaryota; kingdom Viridiplantae; phylum Streptophyta; class Pinopsida; order Pinales; family Pinaceae; genus Pinus; species Pinus tabuliformis. The sequence continues at coordinate 76,450,637 of CM062820.1, read as the reverse complement.
AGGGGGTGCAGTACTTCCAAATACTCTAACATAAGTGAACAATTCTTCTCCGAACCATCTTGCGATGGGGAGGATATTTATTTGTGCTTCAGGTGAGCACCTCGGGGGTTCTTTATCATACAATATTCTATACAAGTGCAGCATAAGTCCATGACAAATCTGGTAGAAATATGGAGTGAACTGAGAGTCCCATAATATCTTATGATAGACATGGATGGGTAAGGGGTGCTGAGTTTTCCACATCCAACCCATAATAGGGAACTTAGAAACGAAACATATTGAATCAATAACATATGTGGCTAGGTAAAAAGGCGGATAAATCCTCTGAGACGTAGCTCTTTTGGACCGGTAACTGACAATAGTCGTGATTAGGTTATCAGATAAAATTTTGGCCCAATTTACAATAGTGGCATTTGTGGCAACATCTAGTAATGGTAACCATTCGGGTGAAAATTTGTTGATATCTGGCATTCCAAATATTCTACAGAGCATGGCAGCAGCAAAACAATATGGGGAAGTAAGGGAACTAGTACTGTACATACCGTGTTTATCTTTCTTGAGCGGCTCATCTTTCCTGGACGAGTCTTTGGTGGTTTCTGACAGGTTCTGGTTCTCCTTCATGAATTTTTATATGAATTGCATGTTATAAGTTCCCTGTGGCTCAGGCAGATGATACATGAGCTTTAAATCCTGCGCAGTGAATGACCCGATGAGCCCTTGGCCATGGACCTTGAACTGTCTATTTTTTATTTCTGCACTATCAAGTATCCACTTGACCATGTCTGTGTATGGGAGAATTTTGGGCCTTGCCGCTATCCGATGTAGGAATGAGCACACTAGCTCTTCTAGGGATGCTTCAGAGGAACTCTGTGAGCCCGCGACAGCAGTAACTTTCATTACTCTGGGATTCTCTTTTTCGAGCAGACTGAACATGCCTTCCCATGTAGCTATTCTCGCATCTCTGTTGCAGGCCGTGTTTGTATACAAAGGTGCCATTTCCTTTTATTCGGAGCTCGGGGCTTTGTTTTTCTTTTTCATTTCAACCTACGTATTGCTTTGTATCGTCCTTCGTTCTCCGTTCCTGCAATTCACAAGTGAAGTGGAAATGAATGACCAGGATGGGTGATGGGAGAGTTTTAAATGTCGTAGACATACCAAATACACCACCTTACGTGAAGTGATTCTTTGAAAAGCACGCGTTCATATTTTATTAATAACTGGAAACTAACTGCTTTGTTAGCATTTAAAGTACATAATCATGTGTCAGCTTATGGCAAGTAGCTTTTCTTGAACATTGTGCCTGAAAGATTTGCGATTTTGCGATTTGCTTTGCAACATCGCACATCGCACCATCGCACATCGCAACATTGCAATATCGTACAATCGCACAAATATAACATCGCAATGTTGATTTGGCCTAACATCGCAACCATCGCTATATCGCGATATCGCAATATCGCAGATTGCAGAAGTTTTATGTATGACAAATTTCGTTAACATGTTTCCTGCAATATGCCATCTTGTGATCGACGTCATCACAAATCGGTAAATCTTGAAGTTTTTCTTATTGCGATGCGATAGTTGTTCAATACCTCAATTTCGCACATGCCGGGATTGCACTTGAATGGTGGCGTTCTACTACCGTTTTACGGTGCGATTTTAAAGATTTTTCCCTTATCATAAACTTAGGTTTTAAGTATTCCAAGGAGTTTCCTAAGCTTAAGATGGTAACTTTATTTTGCGGAAAAGGAATTTAAGCACTACTCTTGCTTTTCCTAAATTTTAACTAAGGGTCCCCACACATTTAGTATTTTGGATAACACTTAAATGAGAAGGGGGGGGGGGGTTTGCTGGTCACAACAATTGGCGATTCACTTGGAAGAACCAGTTATCTCTTTTTTTCTATTGATTTTTTTCAAACTTCCAAAACAGAAAATTTTCAGAAAATTAAAATTTATTATGGAAAGATAAAGTACATTATGTTCTAAACTGTCAATGATATTTTGTTTCATTCTTCGACTTTGATTATTTGCTTCCTCAGGCTAGTCCTTGTATTTATATCAGTCATTACTTGGTCTTGTAAAGATAAAGAAAAGTCTTCTCTGTAAACCAGTTTTAAATATGCTCATTTGTCATAGGTAGAGCCTCTGCTACCAGCAGGCGTTTATAGCCTCGACAAGGTTACCTGTTACCCAGCAATGATCCTGTATCCTACATATGGCAACACACAACGTTTTCAAAGAAAAATCCATATCCGCACTTATTGCTTTGATTTTTTTTCTTTTTACTCTTAAAGAAGAATGTCTTGGTTTGGTAACCAAATTATGACACAAGCATTCACTTGATTTATAACTTTTCTGAACAAGCTGGCTCGTGATGAGACCCCTTGTCTTTTGATTGCAACAATCTTAAGTCATTGCCCTGTTGTGGTGTACAGTATTGGCAGAGTCAGCAAGTTATAACATCTGTGATAATGATAAGCCAGCTCGTGATGAGACCTCTTATTCTTCAAGATAAAGTGTATCCTTGGGTTATTCCTCTGAAAGCTGTGATTTCCTTAGCAGGGAGGAAGTCATTGTTTCCTTAAGATAGCTTTGGACGACAATAATAGAGTTTTTTGGAAACAACTGTTCTACAGAGAATCTTTATTTTGTTATTGATACCTTTCATTGTACTGAGATAAAATAATTTCTTCACTAAAGGTTGTTTTCGTCAAACTTTATGAAGTTGAAACTATTATCATATCTAGGCTAGAGTCTTTAACTGTATCTATCAATAATAAGGATCAGCTTTCCAACATATTTTCTATTTATACAAGCGAAAAGTTCAAAATCTGAAAGAGAATTGGTGTCTTTTAGTAATTGTCAAATGTTGTTAACGACAACAGGTTTTATTATGGAAAAACATATTTAAGGAAATGAGAGGTAACTATTCCCTTGGATTATTTACATGATATGAATATGGATAATTACTTCTTTTATTTTGCCTACAAGTTGTTAAAAATAAATTATCCACCTGACAACCTAGCTAAATTAATTCTACTCCTAATTTAATTATACACACAATTTTCTAGGTATAATGATATTTCCAGTGTAACCATCTTTCCATTTTTATTCCTACATGTGTATACATTTCAAATATCAGTATTAGGAATAAATTTTTTACTGAACTGAAAATGTTAAATGTGGAATTAGAAATCGTAATTATTGTCAGAATTCTGCCTGCAATCTCCTTCTTATGAAATTTTCTTTCCAATTGGATACCTATTGGATCATAAAAATCAGGATGAGCTTCCATTATGGACTGGTAATCGTTCGATAGGAAAGATGACAAGCTGAGTTGCGAATATGAGTTTTTGGATTTAACAGCTTGTATCCTATTATTTTTATTATGTGTGAAAGTTAGGTCTTTGATGATTTCTAATGAAAGGAAAGTTTCCAAATATATCTCTCTGAGTGAATCAATGAAGAATAGATGGAAATTTCTCAAAGGAAAATTATCAATTAACTTGAATGGTTGGAAATTCTCCAAAAATACCTTCTTTTGTTGATGATGTTTTGGATAAGATAGAAGTTTTTCAAGAAAAACTGATATTGATTGGAATTGAATCTGAAAAAGTTCTACATTCCTTTGATAAACTTAAATTTTCAAAAATGGTAGAACATCACTCGAATCTTTGTCTGTAAGTTGCTCAGTATGCCAGAGTAATCTGTCAAGAGTTTGAAAATTAAAATTTAAAGTAAAATATGGTTTTATACCAAATGAGTGCAAACGAAAAAAACGCAATGACTATCTGTACAACTAGTGTTATAGCACAACTGGGATCATTTTGAAATATTTTCTCTTTCACAAGGATTGGCCAGAATTATGGGATTCGAGTAATTTTGAATTCCATCTTGCGAATTAGAAAACAAATTATGATTGTGAACAGGCGTGAAGGTTTGTTCATGATATGAATCATAGATTGGAATACTCTCTTGGGTAGAGAAATCATGCAAATGATCTGCTACTTTGGAATGAGGATCGACTGAAATAATTCTTGTAAATTAGAATATCTCTCATTCTTAGATTTCTGATGATTCACTTGAGATAAATCAACATCTTCATCATCAAAGTAGCTATCATAAATGACTTCACAGGATTCCCTAGATTGCTCTTTTTCATCCAGTATATTCAAACAAGGAGGGTCAAGCCGTTCGTGTTTGTCAATGACAAAAGGGTGTTCTATAGCTGCTTCTCTATCTTGAAATCCTAATGGTGATTCATTTGGATGATCCTTTGTACTTTCTGAGATATCGTTAATACTGAGGGGGGGGGGGGGGGGGGGAAATTATCATCATTAAAAATATCAAGATAAAGAGAAAAATATGACTCCAAAATAACGCATTTAAAAATATCTCCCTGTGAAAACTCTTGTTCATCACATTCATCGTAGATTTCAGGTTTCAGATCATACCTTTGTGTGCTCATGTTTTTTGGAAGAGGATTACTTTGCTTTTCTAACCTTGGGATTTGCATTTGTCGAGTTGCGATCATATTATCTGACTTTGTCTCAAAGTTGCTTTCAGATTCCACGGCGGGCTTTCTTCCAACATTGCCGCTTTTGTCTTCTTGTATTGGATCAGACATGTCCCCTAAGATTTGGGAAATTTCTTCATCATAACTTATTCGCACATCCAAATTGGAATTCTTATTTACATTAGAAGAAAATGGAACAAAGCTTGGACTAATTTCTACTGGATCGGGGATAGGAGGCAAAGAATAATTATGATCAACACAATCTAATGATTCTTCATTCATGACTTCATTCTCAACACCATATTTCAAACAATTAAGATGAAATCGAATATTAAAATCTCTAACAGACTCATCTTCTTTGCGTAGATATTCAATTTCATCATATACCTGATCGTAATCATAACAATCAAATTTACAAATGAAAGTCGTGAAAAATTGATCCCAGCTGTGAATTGAGGCAACTGGGAGGGTTCTACACCAGTTCCTAGTTTCCGCTACAAATGTGAGAGTAAAAATTCTGCATAAAATTCCCTCATCAATTCCTTGAAAATTCGAATTTGAAACATTTTGAATAAATTGAAGGGCATGATTAAAAGCAGAAGAATTTCTCTTATCGTTAAATTTTACCTGAGACAAGAGTGTTACCACTTCAGGTGGAGTGTTGGAAGAGGCACGAACATGGATACAACTCCAAATGGGGAGTTTAAGAGAAGCGATCCTAATTCGAATGTAACAATTGAAAACAAACCACAACAAATAACATGTTTCAGGCCCTCCTTCTAGCGCCAAATATGTTGAAGCCCCGAAAATTGGGTCGAAAACAAGGGGGATACCCACCCGGTTCGGACCTTGGTTGGCAGCTCCTTATCCATTTGGTATAGCGGGTCCGACTGGGGATAATGGGACCAATTTCCCAATCTATGAGTGTGTGTGTCTAGAATTCGATGTTGCTGATCTAAAGGTTTCTATCTAAGCTATTCTAATTCAAACCTTAATCTAATTCTATGCTATTGTAATCTAATAAACAACACATCTAAATCTATACTAACCGAGATGTAGTTCTTCTATTATGCGATCTAAAGAGATTTCAAATAACAACTCGCAATAAAGATAATTCAGCGATTATAAGAAAGGAAATCAATCAAGATGAACCACTTCGCATAAAAAGTTAGACGAAACAGCTGTGAACAACATATCGCATAATGAGCTATTCATACATTATGTATAAATAAATAGCTATCACCGTACAAAAGTTCCCAATGATAACTCAAGCATTCATGCAATAATACATAAACAACTAAAAACTGTATATCACTTTAACATATAAGCAGAAATGGTCAAGAGATAAAAGTACCATTTGTGACTAGTCCTACTCATAAGCTTCAAGCAACAATGATTTATCTCTTCTTGCTCTAACATCTACTAAGAGTACAGAAGTGCAACATCAGTAGCAGATATCAAATGCAAACATCAACAAATCTTGATCCATTCATTCCCCAAAACCTCCTCTGAGGGTGCAAAAGTGCATGTTTTGAGGACAAGTTTTTGATAAATTTCTGGACCCTTTCTCTAAATGCATGAGAAGGGCTTAAATACTACTAACTAAATCTAATAATAGTTTATTTACAAAAATCCAGGATGCGGTTTAAAATGACCACCCTTTTTCTAAGCAAAACTTGAAGTGAAAATTAAATTCAGAACTAAACTACTTTTGTATCTCGTCTTTAAAACTGCATGTATTCAGCGTTGGTTTAAGGAGAGTCGGTTGGCTGACTTCTGCTTTGATCTGGGCTGAGAAAATGGAATCGATGAGAGCTGGTACCATCTTTTCAGCCGCATTTATGATACACTTCACAGTCATCCACTGACTATGCGGCTTTACCAAGTATGTCCAGTAATATTCCCAATTTAACCTGTTCAGCGCTTGGATTGCTTTTGCCTTTTCTTATGCTCTCTGTTTCCATTCTGCCTCTAGTTGTAGTTTGTTTGGTAAATATCCCAGGGTGGTTTCTGCGATCAAATTTGCACTGTGCAAATTCTCGTTTACACAGTCAATAAGACTGCTTGCTGCCGTGGCTACTGTTTCTGCCGCTTGTTCTGCCTCCCTGATTTGATCATCCCACTTGTTAAAGAGCAACTCTTTATGGTTCTCGTTTATCCTTGGTGCACCTGCTCTTTTTCCCTCATCTTCATCCTACCAAGCCAAGTACTCAGTCACCCATTTATCAATCAGATCATAGTCACTTCTTAAGTCGACCACTTGATTAGTGATCTTATCACTAGTTTCGCAATAATATTTCCACTATGATATCTTTTGGCCCAACATTTCTTCCTGCTGCAGTAATTGTTCATTGAAGGAAATAGATTCCGAAATAAAATCTGTAAGCTTAGGTTCGTCCTTGTGCATCTCTTGTAAATCTTGCAACTGTTTTCCCTTCTCATCCAAACTTCTCTAATACCCTATCTGCATTTGTTGGAAGTCCTCCTGCAACTTTTCAAGCTATTTGTGTGCCTCATTATTAGTGTTGGGTTGTTTCAATTGTATTTGCAGTACCTGTATTTGATCTTCCCGTTCTTTCAACAACTGTTGTACTTCTGATACTTTGTCAATAGTCACAGAGGCATACGTTCCTGTGATCTGAGATAGTTTGGTGAGATTTTCAGTCGGATTGCTGGTGGGATCTTTCCACAAGACATATAATTGCTCTACATCTTGAGAGAGTGAATTTTCTAATTTCCTTTTCTTTCTCTATCTTCTTACCACTGCTTTATGTTGGGGACTATAAAATATGTCCAGAGGGGGAATTTCTTCTATATTAAGTACAAGCTCAGAAGATGGAGCAATAGGAATATGCTCTCTTTCTGAGACATCACTGACTATTGTTGTGACTACTTCCTGTGCTACCTATGTATTTCTCACAGGTGTTTTTAGGGCTTGTCCTTCAAGATTGATCAGTTCGTTGAAGGTTTCCCATTCCTTATCTAATTCGGTCGTCACTGGTGGTGCTTTAATGACGAGAGGAGGAGGATCTCTTTGTCGGGAGGTAATAACCTGTTGTTGTAGAAGTTCCATTGACTGAGCGGTGTCCTTAGCTGACTCTTTTCTCCTATCTTGGTCATTTCCAGATCTTTTAGAGTGTTCACGCATTTCTTGTTCCGACTTGGATTTAGATCCGTTAATGCTTGAACTTCCACTGAGAGTAACGCTTGGAGTTGGTTCTCTTGCAGACAGTCGTAGATTTTTTAGAGGAATACTGGCTAATCTCCTTTCTCTGTATACCATGAACTTTTGAAAGTCTTGTGGAAGCAATTGCAATTGGGCTTTGTGCAAAAATCTCTTGAAGTGAGCTTTTATGTTGGAATATATCATCAAATAAATCCTTTTTCACAACGAACACTTTTATCTTGACTGTAGTTGTGAAATTATGGGCAACCTCGTTCGGGTCAAATGGTCTTCCCGAGAATTTAAATAGTTGTAAACATGTCATATTCTGTACTTCCATGAACGCGTGACCTACATCAAATAGTTAAAAGGCCCCATAAGCCACAGGAAATTGTGGCCATATAGCCTTCTTTTTGTCCTTTAAGTATTTCGTTAGGCCGCCTTCTCCACAGGTTTGATATGTAATTTCTCGAGCTAGGAGTTTATCAGGGATATACAAAGGTAGAACATGAGGGGGTGCAGTACTTCCAAATACTCTAACATAAGTGAACAATTGTTCTCCGAACCATCTTGCGATGGGGAGGATATCTATCTGTGCTTTAGGTGAGCACCTTGGGGGTTCTTTATCATACAACATTCTATACAAGGACAGCATAAGTCCGTGACAAATCTGGTAGAAATATGGAGTGAACTGAGAGTCCCATAATATCTTATGATAGACATGGATGGGTAAGGGGTCTTGAGTTTTCCACTTCCAACCCATAATAGGGAACTTAGAAACGTAACATATTGAATCCATAACATATGCGGCTAGGTAAAAAGGAGGATAAATCCTCTGAGACGTAGCTATTTTGGAACCGTAACTGACAATAGCTGTGATTAGGTTATCAAATAAAATTTTGGCCCAATCTACAATAGTGGCATTTGTGGCAGCATCTAGTAATGGTAACCATTCGGGTGAAAATTTGTTGATATCTGGCATTCCAAATATTCTACAGAGCATGGCAACAGCAAAACAATATGGGGAAGTAAGGGAACCAGTACTGTACATACTGTGTTTATCTTTCTTGAGTGGCTCATCTTTCCTGGACCAGTATTTGGTGGTTTCTAACAAGTTCTGGTTCTCCTTCACGGATTTTTCTATGAATTGCATGTTATAAGTTGTATGTGGCTCAGACAGATGATACATGAGATTTCAATCCTACCTAGCGAATGACCCGGTGAGCCCTTAGCCATGGACCTTGAACTCTCTATTTTTGATTTCTGCGCTATCAAGTATCCACTTGACCATGTCTGTGTATGGGAGAATTTTGGGCCTTGCCGCTATCCGATGTAGGAATGAGCACGCTAGCTCTTCTAGGGATGCTTCAAAGGAACTCTGTGAGCCCGCGACAGTAGTAACTTTCATTACTATGGGATTCTATTCTTTGAGCAGACTGTACATGCCTTCCCATGTAGCTATTCCCGCATCTCTGTTGCAGGCCGTGTCTGTATACAAAGGTGCCATTTCCTTTTCTTCAGAGCTCGGGGCTTTGTTTTTCTTTCCCATTTCAACCTGCGTATTGCTTTGTATCTTCCATCATTCTCTGTTCTTGCAATTCACAAGTGAAGTGGAAATGAATGACCAGGAACGGTGATGAGAGAGTTTTAAATGTCGTAGACATACCAAATACACCACCTTACGTGAAGTGATTCTTTGAAAAGCACGCGTTCATATTTTATTAATAACTGGCAACTAACTCCTTTATTAGCATTTAAAGCGCATAATCATGTGTCAGCTTATGGCAAGTAGCTTTTCTTGAATATTGTGCCCGAAAGATCTGCGATGGAGCGATTTTGCGATTTGCTTCGCAACATCGCAGATCGCACCATCGCATATTGCAACGTTGCAATATTGTAAAATTGCACAAATATAACATCGCAGTGTTGATCTGGCCTAACATCGCAACCATCGCTATATCGCGATATCGCAATATCGCAGATCGCAGAAGTTTTATGTATGACAAATTTCGTTAACTTGTTTCCTGCGATATGCGATCTTGCGATCGGCGTCATCGCAAATCGGTAAATCTTGAAGTTTTTCTTATAAGTTTTTCTTATTGCGACGCGATAGTTGTTCAATACCACAATTTCGCACATGCCGGGATTGCACTTGAATGGTGGCGTTCTACTACCGTTTTACGATGCGATTTTAAAGATTTTTCCCTTATCATAAACTTAGGTTTTAAGTATTCCAAGGAGTTTCCTAAGCTTACGATGGTAACTTTATTTTGCGGAAAAGGAATTTAAGCATTACTCTTGCTTTTCCTAAATTTTAACTAAGGGTCCCCACACATTTAGTATTTTGGATAACTCTTAAACGAGGAGGGGGCGGTTGTTGCTGGTCACAACAACCTTGCAATAGTCTTGGTACTTATTCAAGAATACATTCTTCATGTCCTCCCGTGTTTTTATGCAGTTCCCACCAAGGCTCATGAACCATCGGAGAGATGCTCCTTTTTGAGTAAGAGGAAACAATTTCAACCTTTGATTATTAGTACAATAATCATATCCTCTACAAAGTACTTCAAACTCAAATAAGAATGTATCTCGGTCCTCATTATCCAAACTATGAAAATTTAGTAGATAATATGGAGGAATTATGTGCATTTGCATCACTCCTCCTAGATCTTTGATAGGGAATTCAAAAGTAACAATATAAGCCATTTCTTACCATAATAGAAGATGTTATTCATGTGCTGCTTTGAGGTTCCTCCTTCAAATATTCCTGTCAATTTGTTAGTGGAATGGGTGGTGCTTACATCACCACTTGAGAGAAATGAGAAGATTTCTTCAAATTTCTACCTTTTTCTTCATAGTCATTCAAAAAAACGATTTGAAAGGAAATCTAAAGCTGAAGACCTAGAGTAGGGTGTCAAATGACTATTCCCTCCTTAGGATGAGAGATTAGTTTTTCCAAAATCAAAACAAACAAAAATGTAGAAAAAATTTAAGCTCATGACCTGAAGCAAGGCGTCAAAACACCATTCCCTCCTCAGGACGAGAGATCAAACAAGAAAGGAATGCACATAAGGAAATCTTAATCTAAGGACCTAGAGTAGGGTATCAAAATACCATTCCCTCCCCAGGATGAGAGATTAGTTTTTTCCAAAATCAAAGCAAATAGAAATGCAGGAAAAATTTAAGCTCAGGACCTAGAGTAGGGCATCAAAACACCATTCCCTCCCTAGAACGAGAGATTGGGCCTAAAGATAAAAACGTAAAAAAACATAAAAAAGCAACAAAACAAAGAAATGCCTACGCTTATGACCTGGAGCAAGGTGTTAAGGGATGATTTCCTTCCCAGGACGAGAGATTGACCCTCTAGTTGATATAGATCGTGCCTTGCACCTTGTTATCCTTCCCTGGAAACGACGCCAAAATGTTGGTGTCCAAGTGTGAATGTTGTGATTCAACCATTTACCACATTAATACGTCAATCCAAGTGCATAAAATTTTGAAGGTAATATGCAAGGTATATACAGGAGAAATGTTACAATATTACATTGACCAAGGGTTTGTGACTAAGAAATTGAAGCATCATTGTAATAGTAATGGAAATTAAATTTCTTAATGAAAAGCATTCACAACAATATATGGAAATCTATAAAGCAATAAAGAAAATACAACAAGTAAAACAATATACATAAAAAGGAAAAACGCACAACACTTGATCGGAAAGTGGGCCCAACTCCCTAGTTAGGGCTATGCTTAACTCACATATTTGAGAAAAATATCAGAAGGCTAGAAATTTCATTAACAAGAGCTCCAATGTTGCAAGGCTCAATTCTTACATCATCTAGCTCCCCCTTTCTTTCTGAATTGTGTCTTTTAAATATAAAAACATCCAAAGGAAACTTACAACAAATTGATCTCAATATTCAAGATGAGATCTGAGAGATCTGTCCATCATGATTCAATTGGAACAAGTCGAATTTGGTTATTATAATTGGGCAATTCTGGAAAATCGTCGCAACAACAAATCTACAAATATTTCCTTCAAAGAACCTTGCTTTTATCCCAATACAAACTGGATTTTTGAAAAAGGCTCATAAGGAAACCGATTTGGTTTGTTCTGAACAAAACCCATTTATGAGATTTTCCAGATTCGGTTTCATTTGTCCATAACATTCAACGCAAAACTATCACTTCTTATGGCAGCGAATTCCTGAGTTGGAATATCTAATTATCTGTTGAAGACCAAATCTACAATTTGGAAGAGATCTTGGAGGCTAAAATCATGAGTGAGGTTATAATGAATGAGTAAACCAAAATCATGCATAATAATCATTAATTATTAAAAATAAATGAGATAAAATATTATTTATCCCCAAGAGCATAAATGGTTATGAAATGGAATTATATATAAATTATGGTAAATAATGTGATAAAATAATAGTGGAAGTAAATGAAATGAATGTTAAGAAGTGATAATAATGATGACAAATTAAGAGCTCAACATGTTCTTCTCTTGAAGAAAAATTATGTGGAAAACTGACAGAGCATTTCTAGTGCATAATTGAGTCCATAGAAACGAGCAACTCCAACTCCCTTTTTCCTAAGGCTCTGCATAATAAAATGCATTCTCGAAAATCTCTAAATGAAACAAGAGTAGACAGTACCCAATAGGTATTGTATTCAATGTTGCAAAAAAATTTCATTCAAGTAAGTTTTGCCATTATATATAGCCAAACAAACCCGCTTTCCTTATTCAATTCCTTTTTTAAATTATCTTTTAGCTCGAGTGCCCTCATACTTTCCCTTTATAAGGCAACAATGAATCATGTCGCGAAGCCAAAGCCACTCACAACTATAGCATAGATAATTTATTTAAGGATTTAAACAATGCATATCCTCTACACATTGGAGGATAAGGCGATGGGGGTAAGCATTATCCCAATTGAAGCTTTTATCTGATCGGAAGGATGTTTTTTAATTCAACTCAAGATAATAGTCATCCCTTCTTGGCGCTGGTCATGACGACAAACAGTTTAACAAGGAAACATTATTATAAACGAGTAAACAACAGCAGAGATTTTTGTGTGGTGGTCTACACACTATCATCATTGGTATACATCCTTATCAATTCGCTGCATGATACTCTATCCTACTCACATTGATAATTCTGAGATGATATTATCCACCCTTCGTTTTTCTTGTTCCTCCACACCTGGAGTAAAGCAAACAAAAAATAGGAAACAATGTTTACTAATGTGATTTTCTCCATAAATTCAGAATGAAAGCCATAGTCTCTGCTTTGGCATGAATTATATGCATGTGGTGGTTAATGAATAATTACAAACAAGTTGTGCATAATCGCATTTGCCAACATGTTTTTCGATAATGCATTTAATCATTAAGTAGAAAATCGGCTTTTACGGGCACTTCTCTTTGGATTCTTTTAAATCTTTCAATAAACTTACAAGCACGGTTAGCGTATTTGTTAAATTCTGTTACTCCTAAACCCTCAGTGGTACGAGAAGATATCTTCCCTTATTCAACTGAAGCAATAGTATTTTAATTTAGGCATCGACCGCTTTGATGCTTATAACAGAGATAGCATTCAGGCCCTTGCACACCATATTGGTGGCTATGTGAATTTCGAAAATTTCATTTATGTAATATAATTGTGATCCAAAATTTTCAAATGGTAAGCTTCTGCAAAACACAAGAAAATAAACATTCGACATCTGGATTTAGGGGATAAATAGTTTCAAACCACTACTATCTACAGGAGAGCAGAGGATATTTCATATTATACTCCTTGCGTGAGGGAAAAGAAACCCATAAATAGTGCACAAGTCAAATACTAATTAATATATAACTCAAGTGGTCGTAGATAATTCCTCTACCGAATACATGGAGCAAGAGCTGGACATGCTTGCAGAGATCCATGCTATCGGCGACCAATCCAACAACCTTGAGTGTAGCAAACATTGCATGGAATTTATTCAATAAACAGACATCAATGATTATGGCAACACTGAATTCATTGCATGCTCCATACATATAGTTAGGTTTCCTAGGATACCATCCTCTACATAATTGGTGACAACATAAGGTCAACACTTCCGTCTTTAGAGATTGAATCCAGCGTTACTGTGAGAGGGAAAAAGGAAATACACTGAGTCATGCAGGAGAATGATTGTATCCTATGATATAATCAATTTGTCATGAACCCATTGTAGAGCTTTGAACACTTCTTGGTTCCATTCAGGCAACCATTATGCTCCTTGGGTTGAAAACGTCCGTGCAATGGCACATATTCTTCCATATAAGCTCATATATATATATATATATATATATATACATATATATATATATATATATATATATATCTGTGTGTGCGTGTGTATTTTAAGATTAAAATTACATATATCTCATTATCAATACCCAAAGTGTTTTTGACTACATATCATCCCATCTTCATTAAATTTAGTTTCTTTCTCCCATTAAATTATCATGTATATGTTAATAATTTCTTAGTAAACCATAATACAATTGAATTTATCCTTAAGAAATTTTAATGAAGATCCAATTTCATCTTTATGGATCTTGGGATTTTATAATTAAAACCTGTTAATGAAAATTCTATGGAGGTGGATTGTCCATAGGCCTCAGGGTTTGAACTTTCACTCTGATACCATTTGTTACATACCTCGTGAGCCTGCCTTGGAAATTAGGTACTAGGCTCTCATTCTGGTGAACTATTTTTCTTTGTTTATCGTTAATATTCAACTTGGTCCAAGGGTATCTTTAGTCTATCATTATATCATCATTATTATTTATATAACATAATCCATAGCCTTTATTAATTTGACTACAGAGTGGTTCTTGATGTGGACTTTTTGGTCTATTTGTAAGGCTTATATGTCAAATCAATATTAAGCATAGTTTACTAGTTGTAGGAAAGGACTAACCATCACATGCAACACATAATAATTCCTTTATTAATCCACCCAACATTAATGGGCATTAATTTAACTCTACTATAGCTATCTTGGCCATACATCATGATGATAGTCTTTCTTTCATCATGCAAAACTAACTAGTTTAGCATAAGTAGATACAAGTCTTAGGAGAGGCATGGTACATATAACCTGTTCCTTTGACCATAGGCTTATAATTATTAGAACTTTTCCACAGGAATAAACATTACTGAGTTATGACACAACACTAAAGATATCATATCATTATAGGCATACTAGGCGCCTTCATCAAATTGATGATATTCAAGTTAAATTTAGATTCACTAGATATCTTACATACCCATATATGTCTATTTCATAAGCAAGGTTAGTAAAATTTGTTCCATTTATACTCACATGCCATATCTAACATGAGTAGGAGGCTCCTTGGTCCAAGTATTAATAATTACATATTATGCTTCTACTATTAACTCTGCACTTGAATTTAAAAGGAGTCACATGCATAAACTACAATCATTCTCCTAACATCATTAACCCAGATAAATCTACTTATGTATAATTAGTACATGTAAGTCATTCAGTCATTCCCATGCTACAGATAACACCACATATACACATGTCCCATAACCCATAATCACTTGCATCCATATAATCATCTCATATACATCCTAACACAAACCAACTTACTCATTTATAATATCCACATGCATAATCAATCATGAGTAATCCATCTCTTTGACACAAATATTAATAGCTAATTACAGTGATTCCATCACACAATTTAGCATTGCAAAAGTAGGAAGTAACATAAAGATCAGAAACCACATACAATACATCTCATGCGAGAGTATCCAACTAGGAAGAAGAAGAACATCACTTGGAGAGCGGAGCACCACCACCCAACCATGAATTACCTCTAATGCCCCCCAAGCCAAGGTTCTTGCCATGGATCAGCTACCTCCAATTGATCTATGTAATGGGCATTTAATAACCTCTTTCATGATATAGTTTCCATTAGCGGCGTCCCACTTTTATGGATTTTTCCATTTGCCTAGGTCTTTTTCAGGAAATCTCGCCTTTATCTCCCACGAGGCTTTTGCTTATAAAATCTTGTCTTTATCTCCCGCAAAGATATTATGTTTTTTCCTCCATGGATATTTATCTTGAAAGCATCCAAGCTTATCTATAAGCTTTATCATGAAAGATTATCCCTGTCCCATTCCTCAATGGGATTTTTCAAGAATATCATCTCTTGGTGTCTCGCTTTTCCAAGTGATTTATTTCTTAATTTATTTAATAACATATTTTTTTCCCATATTACATATCACAGCTAGTGTTTCCAAGCTTCAGTTACAATAAACTAACATATAAGTGAGGGGTCTTACATTTCTCTGCTTCTAAAATTTTCATTTTATTCTTCTATCTTCTTTCCATCAATTGTTGGATTGGCCATTTAATTGTTATCGTTATTACCCATTCGTGTCTCTACCTTTGTAACAACTCAATTAATATGTCAAGCTGTAATTCTAATTCAACAATCTCTTTCTCATCATCACCAATACTAATTTTTATGTCATGACTGTGACTTTTCTCTCGATCCATCTTCATCTTTTGACATGAACTTCACCTTGTTCACTATATCCTGCAACTGAATCATTTTACCAAGTTATCTCCTCTGAACTTGGCCAATGGTTCACTTCACTTGAACCTTACTTTATGAGCACTCCCTGAACCTCTTTTTGCTACAAACAACCACTGTAGTAATTGTTCATATTACCTTTACAATGAATAGACTTCAGGTGTCAGGCTTTGTCGATCATGCACCCACTGGAATGAATGATACTTTTGACTTGACTCGACTCTAAATTTCCTTTTGATTGAAAACTTTTACATCAATTTTGCATTAGTGGACTTTGGGTGTGGGTACAACCGAAAATACACCCTTTTGTACAATAACTCAAATTTTACTTGTGACAAAAATCTCAAGACTTTCCATGACCTTTTTTTTTTACTCAACCTCTATAACATAACTCTCCTGTCATGACTCAAAGGCCTTCAACAAAGGCTTCATTACAAATACAATACATTATACTCAAACTTTTCTCCCCCACATTTACAAACTATCACTTTAATTTTAAAAATCTCACCACCACTAAATTTCTCTAACAAGAGCGACCACAACATTTCGATAAAAATAATAATTGATATCAATCTAGACAAACATTTACTAAAATCATCTGCACCAACCAATGTCTCCAAAAAGAAAGAAATGAAACTAAAGCATGATCATCAAACCAAATTTCAATATAATGCTATTGTTTTCTTGAAATCAAAAGGCTTGGGTGAGTTGTCAATGATGGCAACCTGCCGAAAGTTCCACCATGATTTCATTGCCTTCTTTCCTAATCATAATTATCATTCGACTTGGAGTTTTTTGACTTTTGATAGTTTTTCTACTAAGACCTATATTGATGATTTTTGGATGTTGGAGACATTTCCACATAAATCTCAAATACTGTTAGTAACCTAATACTTCAATTTTAAAATAAATGATAGAAGTCATTTTAATATATAATTGAATGTCAGTAATGGAGCTTCACGATATTTTATCTGCACCTTGGACATTCTTTAATGGCTACTACAGTCGCGGTCTTCCAAAACAAGAAACACTCATCTTGCAATGATTCACAATGAAACACTTCACACTCAGGTCTTCAATACTTGCAGCATCCACAACGCAAGTGTCCACACCCCAGCTTATGCTGCTCTTCACGTGGTCTTTCTCCCTAGCTCCACGTAGATCTATTCACAACACATTCAGGTAATTAAAGCCTTTCATATGGGTTAAAACTCAAGTAGAATGGCATTCAATATGCTGTGTAGCATTCACTATGAAGGCATGTAGTCAATTTAAGGAGTGAAGTACAACAACAAATGTTGAAATTGAACTTCTAGTACTCACTCATTCCAACTTCACCAAAGAGTGTAATCGATGCAATAATCATTCCAATACACAAGCTCCTACCATCCAACGTTTTCCATGCATTAAATTAATAAAATGCAATCGATGCAATAATCATTCCAATACCCAAGCTCCTTACAGCGAATGTTTTACACGAACTAAATTAACACGTAGAATGAATAGGATAACACACCAAATTGCATTACAGTTCTCCTATCAACAACAATTAAAACCACAATAGACTCTACCGCTTCATGAACTACTCAACTCCTTCGTAACTGTAATATAGGCTCTGATACCAAAAATTGGCACAGGTAAAATTAACATCTAACCATAGGCCTGCACTAATTAACATTACCTCACAACACTAAACTAAAAATGATATAATAGGTATAAACATAAACCAAAAATTATTAATGAATAATACAAAATAATTACAATAGAATTCATGGCCTAACAATTGGCCTCTCATTCTTCACACTCACTCACACATTTCTACATCTTACATGCCTCATAGTTTCACCTCAATTTATAAAAATGGATCTAAACCTAAACAGGTTCTAGAGCCTCAACAAACTCCCAAAATATATTTCTTGATCCCTAACATCTCTCATCATCTCTTATTCCTATATAGAAGATAACTAATCCATATTCTTCTCAAACCTTCCATAATATTCTCGAATCTTCTCCTATTTACAATAATAATAATTCTCACATAAAAACTATACAAAGATACAATAATTAATTAAATCTCCACTTCACAATCTAATTCCTCTAATAAATAATTGACCTAGTTTAGATGCCTATGCATCACATCAGCACATTTTAAATTCAACTGTTATAAGAATAAGTCAATTCCAAATTTCAAATTAAATATGTTAAATAAAACCATGATCTGGATTTAAATAGGAACACAAAAAATTACAGAGATAACCATAAACACATAGATGTAGCGGAAATAATACTTCATTTCATTAATGTGAAATACTGAAATATGCTTTCAAACAAGAATGGAAGTAAACCTGCTAGGGCGATGGTAGCTTATCTCTGAGAAGAGATGTGGTGGCTACATGCCTCTGAACTGCCTTACAATGAAGCTCAAGGGCCTTTTTATTATTGAACAATAAGAGAAAACTCTAAACAACCAAAACCCTAACCCGAGGAGATGTAACACCAAGAGTTTATGGGCCCTGTTGGGGTGAGTTGGACAGCCAACTTCCCGGGGTCGCGACTTGGTCATATTATCTCCGTTTGATGTGCAAGATAGCCTGTTGGAAAGATCTGTCCTAGGACTACGACGAAAAATATGATTTTAAACAAAAAAAATTGGCGGTATATTTTCCAAAAAAAATTCGTTTAGGGCCTCAAAACAGCTCTGGAAGTTTAGGATTCGAAAAACTGCTAAAAATAGTAAACTATCCTACAATTAAGGAAACTAAAAAACTAAAAGAAGCAATGGTGGGTATCCAAGTGGAATTGGCAGGTGGCCACTGATATCCACCTGGATCATTCCTCCCCCCTTAGGAATCAATGGTCCCTATTACGTTGAGTTCCTCCATGAGATGAGGGAACTTCTACTGAACTTGGTCCTTGGTGAGCCACTTGCCCTGGTGAAGGAGTTGGCCTGCGTTGACAACTCTATACAGTTGGATATTTTTCTGGTGAGTGTGCTTGATCTGTGTGTCCATGATCTGATCAGTTGCAACTTGTTCCATGCAATCTGTATTTAACTCTGTGGGTGTGAGCTGTTTTGCAATGTCGGATGTGTCTAGTAATGGTGGAAAGTATGGCCGAAGGCGGTCCACACTGAACACTAGGTGCAGGATAAAGAATGGGGAAATGCTAAGATCAAATCTGTTGTTTCCCAAAACCTTGGTAATCATGTAAGGACCATATTGGAGTGGTATAAGTATTTTACAGGCTCCGGTAAAGCGTTCCTTTTGCAAATGCAACCAGATTTTGTCTCCCACCTGAAACTTATGTGGCACCCGATGTTGGTCATGTCGTTGCTTGTACTTGGAATTTGAATCCTCCAGAATGTCATGGATCTGATGGCGAATATGTTGGATGTGCTCAATGAAGCTATTTTCCTTATCTGTTTTGGACTGGACATGAGCCAAATCTCCGTGAGTAGTTGCAAATGGCTTGGCCACATCAATGGGACATAATGGCTGGAATCCCAAGCCCACCTCAAAAGAGTTGTGGCCAATCGAGCTGTGCAGAACCCGGTTGTAGCTGTGTTGAACATAGGGGAGGCTCTCGTCCCATGTGCGTGGATGATTTTAGTTGTACATGTGCATAATGTGTACAATCATCCTATTGACAACCTCTGTCTGGCCATTAGTTTGAGGATGGAAGGCTGTGGACTTACTGAGTTTGGTGACCAACATCGAATAGAGATTGAACCAAAATGTACTAAGGAACCTGCTATCCCAATATGAGATGATAGACTGTGGGATCCCGAAGTGTAGCCACACTCATTCAAAGAAGAGTTTAGCAGTGGCTTTTGCTGTGATATTCTTCTTGCAGGCCGCCATAATGGCCATCTTCAAAAACCTGTCAATGACCACAAAAACACAATCATTTTCATGCTTACTGGAAGGAAGGCCTAACATGTAATACATGGAGATGGATTCCCAAGGTCGACTAGGGGTAGGCAGTCGGGTATAGAGGCCTTGCTTCTTGATGGTTGGTTTGGCAATGGCGTAGACAGTGCATGATTTGATGTACTTCCTGACATCATGTCACAGATTCAGCTAATAGAAATACTTCTTCAGTACTACCACCATTTTCTCAACCTCGAAATGCCCAACAGCCTGACTGTAGTGTGCTTCCCAAATCATCTTGGCACACTCGCTTGAAGGAACACAAAGGTGACCCAGGTGGCATAAGAGGGCATCCTAGAGGTAAAAATCTAGAACATGTTGACCCTCCAAGAGTGTCTGGTATGTGTGGCTGAATTCTAGGTCACTTTCGTAGAGAAGTTGCCAATCAGAAGTCTCAGGCCCATAAGAGTTGAGCACGGTGGTTAACACCATGACCGATGGTCGACTGAGGCAATATGCAACATTATTAGTTCTTCCCTTCTTATACTTGATATTCAAATGGAACTATTGCAGGTATGTGGACCACCTCTGATGGCGATAATTCTGCAATTTCCCTTGGGTATGTATGAACTGCAAGGGTCGGTGGTTTGTGTGGATGACCGTTTCCTTCCCCAAAATATAATGCTTCCATTGTCGGTAGGCCTACACAATGGAATACATATCTTTGTCATAAGTGGGATACTTTTGGACTGTGTTTGAAAGTGTCTCACTATGATATGCCACTGGATGCCCATGTTGATTAAGGATTGCACTAATAACATAGTCAGAGGCATCTATCTCGACATCAAATGGTTGTTACAAGTCTGGTAACGCGAGCATTGGTGTTGAGCAGAGGTGATCTTTCAACTCTTTGAATGCCTTTTGTTGAGATTCAGACCAAAATAGTTTTTCTTTCGCTCCTCCCTTGGTGACTTGACTCAAGGGCCAAGTGATATGAGAATATCCCAACACGAACCTATGGTAGAAGTTGGCAGGACCTAGAAAGCTGTGAAGTTCTATCAAAGTGGTTGGAGATGGCCAATCCTGAATGACTTGGATCTTGGCTGGATCCACATGCACCCCCTTTTCATCAATAATGTATCCCAAATACTAAACTTGGGTCATGCCAAAAGTGCATTTCTCCAAATTGGCACATAACTTGTGTTTCCGTAGTGTTTAGAGAACCTTTCGGATGTGGCGGAAGTGATCTTCCCAAGTCTGGCTGAAGATCAGGATGTCACCCAAGTATACCACCGTAAATGAGTTGGTGAATGGTCGTAAGATGTCATCCATGAGCCTCATGAAGGTTGCAGGAGCATTCGTCAATCCGAAAGGCATAACCAACCATTCGAAAAGGTCCTCCTTGGCTTTGAAGGCAGTCTTCCACAA
This sequence comes from Pinus tabuliformis, assembly GCA_031772625.1. Taxonomy (NCBI): domain Eukaryota; kingdom Viridiplantae; phylum Streptophyta; class Pinopsida; order Pinales; family Pinaceae; genus Pinus; species Pinus tabuliformis. Next base: position 76,429,052 of record CM062820.1, on the reverse strand, counting down.
ATAAGAAGGTTTGATTGGTAGCTGGTGATATCCTGACTTCAAATCGATCTTGCTGAAATATCTTGCCCCTTCAGTTGGTCCAGGAGGTCATCAATCCGTGGGATCGGGTACCTATTCCGGACAGTGATCTTGTTTAGCGCCTGATAGTCAATACAAAGTCTCCAAGTCCCATCTTTCTTCTGTACCAACATGATCGGGCTCCCACAGGGCAATGAACTCGGACAAATGTGACCTTTTTGCAGCATATCCTGAATCTGCCTCTTGATTTCATCGTTCTCCAAAATGGAGCACCGATAGATTGGTCCATTGGGCAGTGACACACCTGGGGTCATATCGATGGAGTGCTTGACCTGATAGTGCAGAGGAACCCCTGCAGGGGAGGTGAAGATGTCCTCGTACTCCTCCATGACCTTGTCCATCTGTAGTTTTCGCGTGGAAGGGCCCTCTCTAGAGGTCATGGCCATCGTCTTCTTCTTTCCTTTAGGGAACATCATCAGGAAAACAAATTTCCTAGTTTTGGAAATGAACTTACGACATTGTTTTGGAGTCACCAAAGAGATGGCAGTAGGCAGTACTACCTCTGTATCCTATACAACTTATTTCCCAAAGTAAAAATAACAGCACGAGGCCTTCATTCATACACATCATATCTCTTCCACAAATATGGTTGTCCTAATAATACATCAAAAACTTCAAGGGGAGTAGTGTCACATAATACCTCATCGGTGAAGGGTTTGATGTTGTATGGAAGGCGACTCTGTTGGCTCATGTGAAGATCCTGTCCTTGGTGAAGCCACCTGCTGGTGTACCATTGTTGATGTGCTGTGGTCGGTAAGCCCAGTTGCTTCATGACCTTTGCCAAAATGAGGTTCTTTTGGCTCCCACTATCGACAATGAACTATATTGGGGAGCCCTTTACCCACATCGAGGAGTGGAACAGACGATCCTCCTCCTCTACATCTTCGGGTTACTCCTTCTAGATCTTCATGGTGGCAATGGTGGCATTGGGCTCTGCATCGATAATCTTCTTCCCTTTGTCATTCCCCTTGTCGGGTTCTGACTCAGAGTCGGAACATGCATCTGATTTTGAAACCTTTAGCTCAGCCGCCAGTGACTGCTTGGCCCGACACTCACTTGTGTTGTGAGTGGAGCTCTTATGGAACTCACATCACTTTCCTATGTCCTTTTTCGGCTTCACGGTGCTATTATTTTCTTGCAGCATTAGTGGGTATTCTTAGGCCGCCCTGCCTTGGCTTTGTCCTTTGTTCTACGGTTTGTGGACACCTTTCCCTTGCTTCAGATTCGCTGATCCAAAGTCTCACTTCTTTTGTTTAAACTTTTGCTCAACCTTGACGGCATATCGGTATGCCATGCCGAGCGAGGAGATGTTTAGGAATTATACTTCTTTCTAGATGTACTTGTGTAGGTAGCCGCGGTATTTGAGTACCAAATGCTGCTCTGTATCCTTGATACCAACTTTGTGCAAAGGGTATGGAAAATATTGGTAAACTCCAACATGTGTTGGTCCCTTCCCTGCCGTAGCATGGTCCACTTTATGTATTGATCCTCATAGCTTCTGACAGGGTACTACTGCTCCTTGATGGCATCTCGGAATGAATTCCAAGTGGGTGCAGCTGAAGATAGTGAGCCTATACTTTCATCCTTCTTCTCGCAGTATGTTTCCCACCAATCCTTGACATGGTGGGTTGCTTTGAGAAGAGCGAAAATAATCTTTTCCCAACCGGAAAAATCATGAATAGAAAAATAACCCTTTAGCAGATTTAACCATTTATCGACGACATCTGTGTTTATCTGACCCTCGAATATGGGGATTTCAAAATTAACTTGTACATTAAACGGTGTGGCGTTTCCAGAGAAGATGTTGGAAGCTGATGCGTCGCCCTTGGGTAGCCGCTGAAGGATTTGGGCAAAATTATCGATCATCGCATTCCTTTGTCGCTCGAGGGCTTCCTCGAGCAAGATTTTGATAGGATCTCCTGCCCCCTCATCTTTCTTTTCATCCACCATGAGAGGCCATCGTGATTTGCGAGGCTGGTCTTGCAAAGGTTCGACCAGTTCAAGCCCTAACTCCTTATATCCCGACCTTGTTGGGGACATGCAAAGAAAAAAGAGAAAAAGAGTAGACCGCTCTCATACCACTGATCCAGATTTAAATAGGAATGCAGCAGATTACAAAGATAACCACAAACACAGAGATGCAGTGGAAATAATACTTCATTTCATTAATGTGAAATACTAAAATATGCTTACAAACAGGAATGGAAATAAACTAGCTAGGGAAATATCTCTGAGAAGAGATGTCGTGGCTACATGCCTTTGAACTGCCTTACAATGAGGCTCAAGAGCCTTTTTATTATTGAACAATAAGAGCAAAACCTAAACAACCAAAACCCTAACCTAAGGAGATATAACACTAAGAGTTTATGGGCCTCGTTGGGGTGAGTTGGACAACCAACTTCTTGGGGTCGCGACTTGGTCATATAATCTCCATTTGACATGCATGATAGCCCATCAGAAAGATATCTTCGAGGAATATCATAGAAAATATGATTTTAAACAGCAAATCGTTGGCAGTAGATTTCCAAAAAAACATTGTTAGGGCCTCAAAACGACTCTAGAAGTTTAGGACCTGAAAAAACTGCTAAAAATAGTAAACTTGCTACAATTAAGGAAACTAAAAAACTGAAAGAAGCAATGGTGGGGGTCCAAGTGGAATTAGCGGGTGGCCACCAATATCCACCTGGATCAAACCATACATTAACTTTATCATACATTATATAATTACCTAAAAAGTTATAAACAATTCAAATTCAACTATTATAAGAATAAGTCAATGCTTTAAAAATTATATGTTATTTTGATACATACCATATAGTTAAATAAATTATTATAAGATTGTTGATTCACTATGGAACTAAATATATTTCAAATTAAAAAAATTAAAATAGGGAAATTTCCATTTTAAAGAATAATAATTTTAATAAGAATATTCATACTTATATAAATTATTACAGATGGTCATTAATTTAGTGATTATTTTAAATAAATAATTAATTAGTTCAATAAAAATTAGAGACATTTTAAATTAAAAAAATTATAAATCAGTTAATTTAAATCAATAAATTCTAATAATTAGTTATTTCTAATAAAAAATCATAGTTATAATTATAATTATAATTATAATTATATATATATATATATATATATATATATATATATATATATAAAACTCATCAATTTACTAACAACTACACATTCTAATTTAAAAGATTATAAATGTAAATCAATCTTAACTAAGCAATTTGATAATTATATATTATTTTCAATATATATATTTTATAAATTAAATAATATTATAAATTTTGGAGTGAATATTTTCATGGTTGATTATTTTATAAAAAAATTAAACTAATTAATTAATTCCAATAAATTAAATAAAAAATTACAATTATTTATATATAAAATAAAATTATATAAATTATTATAAATAACTAATCGATTTAATAACAATTATTGATTATAAAAATAAATAAATCTTAATTAATTGATGATGATGATGATGATTAACGTCCGCTGAGACCAAATAATGGTCTATCGGACCTAAAGAAACAAATTATCTATTTTGATTTAAGATTTTATTCCTATGCTCAAAAAGCTTGGAGAGAAGCCTCCCGAGCTCACTATAATTTTGACATTGTAAAAGGCTAGGAAGGTCAGTATTGTAACAAAGATTGTGAAACTGAGATCTAATGTGGTTATACGCAGGGCATTCTATGAGGAAGTGGTTTTCATCCTCGATGTTCCTATTCTCACATATATGGAAAATCCTTTCCATCCATGGCGTTTTAGGAACTGTCCAACGACCTGTTTCACTATGGAGCTCATGAGAATTCATTCTAATCTTTGCTATATTAATTTTCTTCTTTGAGCTAGTTAAAATAGAGAGATACTTTTGATCTTCTAGGGTGGGGTTGATGACTTTCTTATAATAACTTAATTTTCTTTTAGCCGCTAAGTCTTTCTCACACCACATTTTTTCTTTGAACTTAGAAGTAACAATATCTTTAATGTTATTTATGTTTTGCAATGCATCATTTTCGTTGATCTCCCAATAGTTTAACCAGGCCCTTGTGTCTTTATGCCACCCTCGATTGAGCCTTAGGTGGTTTTGGCTAGAATTTAAAGCTAGCTTAGGAAGTCTATGATCATCTATGTTACTGATTTTGTGCTTGTACAACAGAAACCTAAGCGTAGCTACGCTATCAATAGGGGAAAGACCTGCTTCTATAAGGAGAATAGGATAGGGTGTATTACTTTTAATTTTCAGGTTATAAGTTATAAAACGCTTCTGGATTTGCTCAATCTTTCTCCATGATTCTCTGGAGATGCTGCAACCCCAAACCTCACAGCTATATAAGATAACAGGAGTGACTAGAGTTTCAAAAAGGAACTTCTTTTTATCCCACATTACAAGGTTCTTGGTATATATCAGCATAATATATAATTAAATTAATTATATATTATTTTCAATATATATATTTTATAAATTTAATAATATTATAAATTTTGGAGTGAATATTTTCGTGTTTGATTATTTTATAAGATTTTTAGACTGAAATGTGTAGATTGTTTTCAAACAAAACATCTAATAAATATTGTTTAAGATAGAAAATTCATTACAAAGGTTGCGGTTTGAGAATAGTACACACAATTTAATTTAAGAAACTCTCAACAATATTATGAATAAATAATATATTTATTTGAATTATTTAATTATTATAATTAATAAAAATTAATTATTTTAAATTATATATATGTATGTATGGTTATATGTTTTATGGTTTAGATTTGGGAAATATGCAGTTATGATCTGTATTTCGTAGATGATTTTGGATATTTGCACTTTTTGTATTAGCTACATGTGTATGGAGTTGACAGACATATGTCTCTAGTCCTCAGATGTTGGTAATTTCAGTGAAATTATATTTCAATACTCTTGTTGTGCCTATATCAAGTTACTGTGTTTATTTCTCTTTGCAATTTCTTTGGGACTATTGGTGGTGACTATTGTTTGTTTGGAATCAGGCTGATGTTGCCACTCTATATTTTTTGATGAACTTCATGCATTGGAAATAGCGTTATGTAGTTTCAATGTTAGCTTATGACAGTGATGCTTCCCTCTGGTGCCCATGGTGTTGGGAAGTGGTTTCAAATTTGTGTTTCTTCATATGATTCTAGCCAATTTATGGCCTGTATATGTATGTGTGTGTGTGTGTGTATATATATATATATATATATATATATATATATATATATATATATATATATATATATATATATATATATATATATAGATAGATAGATAGATAGATAAGTTAAAGTTCACAATCAAATTTAACATCAAATTAGTACACGAGACTTCCTTGTTTATTCTACTACAAACCCCTTTTAGTATAGTGATTTGACTATTAGAGTCTACAAAGATTTATATGTACACACATGTAAAAGCATGTAAAATTATTATGCAAAATATTATTATGAGGTTCTTGGTTCATATCCTTCCAAAATTTCTATCATTCAATCACAACAAAAAATGCCAAAGCATAGAACTATTATAATGTACCTATTATTATACACCAATAGACATTTTCAAAACTATAAAACTTAAGCCCACCCTGCTCTCGAGGGGAAGGGATGAAGGCATGCATTTATGGATCATAAGTTGCATGAAAAAATGCATGTACCTTAGTCACCAACTCCCTTCTTTACCAACCTGTTAAGGAAGCGAACATATAAAATCATGCATAATAGGGTCACCCTTTTCCCCTCATAACTATTAATTGGTCATGAATCTTTAACTTCACACATAATTTTTCTATTAAAGCGCATTCATATTTATACAAAAATATGTTAGCCTTGGTATCCCTAATTATTTTCAAAATTCTATTTACATTGACACAAATGTTGAAAGAATATGTCTCACAATAACTTGTATTCTTATATAACATTATATCATAACATTAATACTTATAATTTTGTTAGCCTAAATCTTAGATTTATTTTTCACACTGATGCACTTTTATCCTAATTTCTAAATTCTTCTCCAAATATGGAAAATGTGAATTTGTACATTTACACTTAAATACAAAGCCACACCCCCAATCCATCCATACACATCCTCGATTGAGGAAAATTACACATTTGCATAAATGATGCATGACCCCTTAGTTTCTATACAGGTAAAGCGAAGCATTTGTTCAAAATAATGTCATCCTCCTATTAACATCATAATTTAATATTGATCAAGTAATTTTTTTTTCTTTTTGATATAAATACATAACTAACATTCTTATAACATAATATCTTAATATTAATGTTTATTACTCCACCGTAAACCTTAGTCTTAATCATTAAATATTAACCCATAATCTATAAGCATATAACTTAAATTTCAGCATAATATAATTTAACACTTTTTATGCATTTCTTAATCTTTCATCATAAATCCATATTACTTAACACCCACTTTTTCATTTAAATCCATCAAAATTAAGTTTTAATAATTGATTTTTATTTTTAAATTTTTATAATCAATTATAAACTTTTAATATTAATTTCAAAAATTTAAATTTTTTATATCAAATAACCATCATTTTTTATTAACATTAAACTATATTTATTAATTTTCAAATTTAATTTTCCTGACGTCTTCCCAGTTTATTTAAATATATATCAGCATAATATTTTTTTAAGTTTTGCCCTAAAATCAATTTAATATTATTTTTTCATTTAAATTTTTTTCCCATTCAAGAAAACATATTAAGAGTTTTCTAAAGATATTCCTCCCAAACAACTTATTAAACTATATTCAATATATTCTCTCTTATATATGTATATCAACATTTTACATTAATTTTTAAGATATTAAAAATTATATATATATAATTAATTAATTAATTAATTAATTTGAATTATGAAAAATAAAATTAAAAAACCTCATTCAATTATTTTTAAAAATGTAATATTTAAATTATTTCAAATCTTAAAAAAAATATTTAAATTTTTAATTCTTATTTTTGATATTTTATTATTTTTAAAAAAATATATAATTAAAATAGTATAATTACCCATGTAATAAAAAAGTCATTTAATAATTTTTTTTAGAGACTAAGAAAGAGACATCCTACTTCATCGATCATTGTGTTAAAAGGTTTCACAATTTACGTACATAAATAGTTAATATATATATTTTTTCCTCACAAGTTGACAAAAAAACAAGATTATTTGATAATGCTTGAAAAAAAAAATCTCAGAACTTTAGATGAGTGTTCAATGAGATAAATTAATGGATACGAACCTTTTGAAAGAAATAAACCCTTCTTTAAAGATAATCTGTAAATATAAAAAAAGGCAACAACTTTATTTTAAATTTTATTATGTAATCTCAAAAATAAATTCAACTGTAGACCAAATCTTTAAGGTATATTGATATTGAAATCATTGTAAGTTTTTTGGGTGCATTTCTGACAGTGTTCGACACTCAAGTGAGTCCATGAATTTTAACTCTAAAGAAAACAAGCAACAAGTTCACATCTCCTGCAAGCAAGTGTGAGTATTCATTCAAATAATTTGCATCACAACAGTACAAAGTTCAAACCTTCAAGCGACCCAGCGTGAAGTTCATTGCAGCAACCATCAAAGCAACCAAACAAGTTCAACTCTAACACCAATCAAGCAAGTTGAGATTGACATAAAGCGAGCGTGGCTATTCATTCAAGTGAGCGTGAAGTCATTCATGCAAACACGATCGTCATCAAGTGAGCGTGAATTCCAGAGTTTAAGCAAGAAAGTTCTACAACTCTAGCAAGTGTTCTCAGGAAGTACAATAAGAAACAAATAAAGCAAGCATGCCATTCAAGTCCCATAGCAAGTGAGCCTGTCATCCAAGTAACACAATCAAGTGCAACAATTCAAAGCACAACATCTACGACAAGAGAGCCTGATTTCAAGTGAGCAAGTTCAGATGGCGCAGCATATTCAGTTGTTAAACATTCTTCACAGTTTGATCATCTCCAGTGATGAAGACATGGTCCACATCAGCAAAGAAACTCTTGCTGATATTTCACGGCATATACAACAAACACATGAAACCATTCAGTTTCTTCAACTAGATTCGCAACTACAAAGAGATGAGCTACAACAAAAGAGTGCTTCTTCCAAGTCATTCAACCATACAAATGAAGATAAATATGTTGATTCCAAATCACTCATCCAAACAACTTCAAGTGTCGAAGTTGTTCATGATCAAATTCAAATTTCTTCCAAATCCATCATCAAGCCCTGGGAAGGAATTCAAAATAACAAGAATTGACGAGGCTTAGGATATGTCATTGATGACACCAACTTACATATCGCAGATTATTCCAAGCCAATTCAATTCATGAGTGCAGGATTTCTTGAACCACTCACCTCAGTTGGTTCTGACAACGTTGTAGACAAACAGAATTGCACGCAACCTGAAGTTGATGTCCAACCGAAATGTTCTCATTGTCAAAGAACCGGTCATATGGAAGATCAGTGTTTTGATCTCCATCCTTGTTGCCATTGTGGCAAGCCCAATCATTCCTCAGAAAAATGTAGCAACCAACAAAAATCAGCCAGATTGAAGATACATTATGAATGGATCGATCCTTGGGAATGGTCATCCACAGTCAAAAGATTGTCTCAGTTCTACAACCGACTACAATCACACATAGTGCAACCAACAGTGAACCGATGATGGTACTCTCATGCAATTGAATGAGGGAGTACAATAGTGAAAATATCCTACACCTGAAGGGGGGGAGTTCAAATATATTTTGGAGAAGATTGTCTCTCCTTTCAGTTGAAAAAGGGGGGACATGTCAATGAAATTGACAAGTGGTTGTCAGGCTGAAAGTCTCGACAACATCAGCGAAGCAGCCAGTGGGCATCTTCATCAGCCAATGGGTATTTTTCATCAGCAGTGAGCGTTAGCAAATTCACCAGTGGGCGATCGACAACCAAAGCAACAGTGAGTAGCTTTCATCATAGCAAAAACAACATTGAGTTGTTTTTCGACATCTTCAGCTAGTGGGCAATCATCATCAGCAAACACGCCAGTGGACACCGGATGCTGTTTTCAAACAAAGGACAATAGGATCCTTTTGCAGCTTGGCACGTGATGGAGTTGTCAAGCAACATTCAGAGATGAATCAGGCATGCAGTTGATTCATGTTCTCTTCAGATTTGAGTTTTTTCTAGCATCCAGTTTTGGCAGTTTTTTCAGGCAATGTTTTTGAGGATCAACACGAGAACTTGGAAGATGGTTCCTTGTTCTTATTTTGGATTTATCATTGAAGGGGGGAATGTTAGCCTCTCTCATAAAACAATAATAAATCCAAAAATAAATAAATAAATTAAATATTCCAAGTTAGGAATTTGTGCCTAACTCTTGGGTTGTTCCTCAAAGATAGGAGTTAGTTTAGGTAACTCCTATATTGGTGTGTGTCTAGTGAGAAATTATCTCAACCAAAGGAGAAATTATCTCAACCAAAAGTGTCTAAGATAGCACACACTATCTTGAGAACACTATCTCTCGTCTATTTATTTGTAACACTATATTCAATTATTGAAATGAATGAAAATGTGAGAGAGAAGCATGAGGCTTCAGCCTTTTTCTGCCAATATTTTGTGTCTGGTTTTTATGTGTGATTTATATATTTCTCTGAGTTAATCTCATTTTCAATAATTTCAATCTTCTCAAAGAAATTAACCAAGTTAACATAACTTATCTTTTCATGCAATGACTATAATTTGTTGTGCAACCTCTTCTACAACAACTCTTCATCTTCTTTTCTCCAAATAAAAATTGAAAATAATTAACAATGCCAAGAACCGTAGATATTATTTTTTTTGGTGGCAGAAGGCCTTGCGAGTACTCTTTGTTCGCCATGGATAGCCAGTGAAATGTGGAAGGCAATTTCCCACTTTCATTTTTGAGTAATTCCTTTTAAGCCTAAGATGTAGAGGAAAATAACATCTAGAGATGGTGGCTGTGGGAATTGCCCTGATCCATTCATATATCCATAATATGAAACCTTTTATGAAGAATTGAGTTCCTCTCTTCACCATTTTTCGTCATCGACATGGTGAAGTTGAATGCAAAAATGATGAACCCTCACCATTCCTCTCATCTTTCTTTCTCATAGTCCTTCCAGTTTCACAAATAAAATTAGTTTTGTAACTAGTCCTTGATGGAATGATTAAGCATATAATCAATTAATAATATGTTTTCTCAGGTAAGTACATTATTTTTTACACGTAGGGATATTACATACTATCACCCTTAAAGAAAACACCATCTTCGATATTTATCATTAACTTTTACTTATTAAATCTATCTCAGAACAAATAAAGGGGATCCATCCCCTTCAAAATGAAGGATTTTATTTCAAAGAAATACCAATAAACAAAAATAATAATGTTTTATCAATAATCATAAACATTTACGATTACAAAAATACTCAATTTTTACCTTCAATCATTTAGCTATTGTTCAATTTCACAAAAAAAGATAAAGTCTCTATATGATGCAGGAGGTTGACAAAAATGAGGTGGTAGTCTTTAATTAGACTAATAGTTAACTTTATAACCAATTAGCTGTGCACAAATAGGTTCTGTACGTGTATTTTCCTTCTAAGGGTCTAGCTTATCCTAACCAATCACTCCAGTCCCACCTTGAGTTTAAGATCCCACTTCCCTTGATCCAATGGATATCGCATCATCCACTCGCAAACTAGCTAGACGATCTCCATCATCGAAGTGACTCATCTAATCAAACGAATGTCACACAATATCATGCGGATTCTTGCACAGTCGATATCAAATTGAGAGCACACGAGAAAAGTGGTATTCCTCGGCTACGTGTCAACCACTAAGGTTAATCACACCAACTTCAAACAATACCATTTACCTCCTTTTGGGCATGCAAGATACTGCTTCCCGCTTATCAAATACAACCCACGTGCTTTATTTCATTATTTAATAAAAAGTGCTTAAGGAAAGGTTTTAAGCGTTTAAGCTCATTATTAACACTTAACACTAATTGACTGTGGTTTATGAATAAAGCATTTAAATAGAGAAAAATACTTGAATAAATCTTGAACGCCGATACACACATACGAATGAACTTCCACATCAGGATTAACCGACAACAACACACTTAATCATTTATTCAACAAAATGTAAATTATAGAGTCTTTTCCCTCTTGGATCGATTACAATAGTTTTCTGACCTTTGTTCAATCTCAAACCCTATCGTTGTCACATAAACTCTCGCTCACTCACTCCGTTCTCAATCATCTAATCCCTATCATTACATTATTTTTCTCATTGATGAATTGAATCCTAACAACTTGATCCCTATTTTTATCAATCTAACAATTAAATCTCTGTTCTCAAGCTCTATTACACACCTATACTAACAAGTTATCTCTTAATCTAAAAATAATACAATATTCTAATTATTACGATAATGAAGTAAAGATCATTTTTGAGAGGTCCAATCCTTGCTACTAAAACTGACTTTGACCACTCAGGTCAATGAAATTCATCTCATGTTAGCCACAACATGTGAACATACAATCAGATTGCTGGCTAAGTCCGGATGCTCCTGCATTAGACTCCCAGGGAAGAAAATAATTCATCATCAAAATTTCAGGATTTACTCCATACTTCTGTAATTCTACCACTGTCAACCAACTAGCATCCTCTATTGGTTGTCCTCTCCATTTGACTAGATACTGAAAATAAACCTGTCCTCTGGTTATTTTGGATACTCTTTTCTTAAAAACAACTTCCACCTCTTTCTTAATGGTTTTTGGCATTTGTTCTTTCCAGTTTAAAGTTTGAACTTCATCTCCTACATGTTCCTTCTATATCTTTGAATTTGTCTCCTTGTATGGATATAAATCTACAAAATTGAAGATAGGTGATGTTCCAATCCCTTCTAGAAAATCAATTTCATAAGCCTTAGTTGAAAAATTCCTCACAATTTTGCATGGTCCTATCTTTTTCATCTTTAGTTTATTATAAGTCCAAATAGGAAATATTTCTTTTCTGAGGTATACCATCACTAGATCTCCCACTTGGAATTATTTTTCTATCCTTTCATATTAGCTCTCTGTTTGTATTTGCCACTGCTTTCTTGGTATCTGTCTTTGACATCTTCTTGTAGTCTTTGCATTTTCTCTGCAAAATCTTCAGCCTTTTCACTTCTTGTCTCCTGTTTACCCAAATTTCTGAGTTCATACACACCTCTTGGATTCATTCCAAAAACAATCTGAAATGTAATCATCCCAGTACTTCGGTTTGTTGTGTTATTATAAGCAAAATCAACTTGAGCAAGGTGTTAAATCCAACTTCTTAGGATTTTGATACACTAAACTTCTCAATATGTTCCCCAAGCTTATGTTTACCACTTCAATCTGTCCATCTGTTTAAGGATGATATGTTGAACTGAAGCTAAGGTTGGAACCTAGTTTCTTCCAAAGAGTTCTCCAGAATTTCCCAACAAACTTTGTATCCCTATCAGAAACAATACTTATAGGAAATCCATGTAACCTTACAACTTTTGAAAAAAATAGATTAGCAATATGTGTTGCACCACTAGTCTTTTTACATGCAATGAAATGTGCCATTTTGGAAAATCTATCTACCACAACATAAATGGAATCATTCCCTCTTTGAGTTCTAGGTAATCCCAAAACAAAATCCATACTATTTGCATCCCATGGTCGGTCTGGTATAGGGAATGGCTGGTACAATCCTGTATTTTGGATTCTTCCCTTAGCATCATGACATATCTTGTGCTTCTCAGCAAATCTCTTAACATCAATTTTCATCTTTGGCCAATCGTAGAAAGAATTTACCTGAGCAAAGGTTTTGTCTTGTCCAAAGTGACCAAATAATCCTCCACTGTGTTTCTCCTTGATTATGTTTTCCCTCATAGAGCATTTGGAAATGCACAATTTGTTACCTTTAAATAATAAACCTCCTTGGATAAGATAATCTAACCACTGACTTCTTATGAACTATTGGATTTTGTACAACTGCATAAATATCTTTTAATTTAACATCACCTTTATACATATCAAACATTTCTTCAAATCCTACAACACCAAATTTCAGTTCTTGTACAATGAAATTTACCCTGCTCAAAGCATCAACAACTTTGTTCAACTTTCCACTTGCATGTTTTATCACAAAAGTAAAACTTTGTAAAAACTCTACCCACTTGGCATGTTTCTGGTTCAATTTTGGCTGGTTGTTTATGAACTGTAATGCATGATTGTTAGAATATAATACAAACTCCTCTAGTAGCAAATAATGTCTCCATTTTTTTAAAGCTTGCACAACAACATAAAATTCTATTTCATAAGAGGAATAATTCTTCTTAGCTTCATTTAGTTTCTCACTAAATTGGGCTATTGGTCTGTGTTTCTCACTCAAAACTGCTCCAATTGCAACTCCACTAGCATCAGTTTCAACTTGAAATACTTTTCCAAATTCAGGTAAGGCTAAAACTAGTTTCTCTGTATTTTTCTTCTTCAACAACTTAAAATTTCAGTTTGCTACTTCTGTCCACTTGAATGGTTGATTAGTCTCTTTGATTTTTTCAATAATTGGTGCAAAAATCTGACTAAAACTTTTGACAAATTTTCTATAAAAAATTGCAAGACCATGAAAACGTCTTACCTCAAATATGTTTCTTGGAGTAGGCCAGTTCCAAATTGCTTTGACTTTCTTTGGATCCATTTTCAAACCTTCTTTATGATCCAAATTGGATCCATGAAGAATTATCTAAGAACCGTGCCTGTATCAAGTCGGACAGGCTTCAAAGAATTAAGAGCAGTGATAAAAAACACCTCCAAACAGTGGGAGTTAGTAGCTAGCATGGAATGATGAGGACATCGGTCAAAGTGCACTGACCGAGGCCCATGGAGATTGTGCAGGAGGCAAAACTAGCCCCTGGGAGGCCCAGATTGGGAAAAGGAGGTAGTTTTTTATGGTGCTAATCACGCATTGTTGGGAAAAATCCCTTGAGAAAGAGAGGCCCCGAGCACTTGGTCACATGAGATCTGAGAAAACCATGCAGAAAAGGATAAAGGCTAAGGCGGGACCAGCGCTCCAAAAACCGGCGGTATTGATCAAGGGCACCCTTGGGTAGTAAGTAGTTTTGGCGAAAACGGAGCAATTCCACTCAGCGGCCAATGCATGGAAAGCGAAGGAGAGAGAAAACCACCACTCATCGTGTGCTAACCGTCAAGCAAGTCAGCCATACGAAAGCCCCAAATCTAACGGCTGAGATCGCGCCCGATGGGGAAAGCCAGAATCGACAGGGGATTAAGCCACAATCTATAAGAATTTGACATCTAATTTGACTGCCAAGGTGGCAGATGACTCACTCCACGATGTAACGGAAGAATTGAACTGGTGAAGCTAGCTGGCACAATTGCAGGAGGACAAGTGGCCACTCCCTGTGAGCCTGATGATGATGCCGAGACAAGGAACTCCAAACGAAGCTGTAGCAGGCGATCCGATGGGAAGTGGAAGGGGAATCAAATAGTCATGGCATCGAATGGCTTTAAACCCATGAATAGATGAAGTAGAAGACACCAAACACCAAGAGGGAGATGGAGAGGAAAAGGAAGAAGACAGAGAAAGTGAAGAGAGACAGTGAAGCAAAGAAACATAAAAAAGATAGAGGGTTGAGCTAACAAAAGGCAGCATCGAGCACTAGAGAGTTTGAGGGATTCAATCCATTCCTAAGAGGATCTATCAGGACTGATCATGACACTAGGCTCTTCCCATCAAAGACCAGAGAGGTCAAAGAGCTGGTGAGGGAAAAGAGTTTGTGCACTCTAGTGGCTTGGGGAATCTAGGAACCACCCTGCCAAGCAAAATTCTGTTTCAGGAGACTCATATTGAGCTCCTCTATTGTAATTCTCTGCTTTAAGACACAATAAAAGAAGGCCACCACTGATAGCTAGACCAAAGATGTAGCCCTAGAGGATAGGGTGTACTCCTTGTTAAATTCTTGTGTTCTTATATTTGCTTATTGTATTTCTCTATTTTTTCCATTTCAAGTGTCTATGTATTCGCAATCTGATCGATACATTGCCTAAATAACATAGACACACACCAACACATGAGTCTGTAATACCTTTATGTAATAAATATTCATTGAGAACACTCATAGGGTGATTATGAGATCAAGTGGTATCAGAGCTCTAGGCTATAAAGGGTTGACAAGCTTGTGTTGGTTTAGCTATGAATGCTTGCTAGTTCAAAACTCAAATTGGGAGAAGGAGAGTTGGTGGAAACTAATCCTGAAATTGGGAGAATCTATCCTCAGAAGAGAATGTTAGAAGAATGTTTTTTGGGGCTAGACCCTCAATTCATAGAAAGTTTCCTAGCTATAAAGTCCATGGTAGAAGAAATGTATAGGGACATTAGAAAACATAAGGATGAAGACTCATCAGTCTCTAAACAAGACAAAGAAGAAGATGAGTCTCACTTCCATGACAACTTCAAAGGAAAGGAGAAAGAGGAAATCTTTCTCACAACTCCTAATAGCCCTATGCATAACAAGAAAACATCCTTAATCAAGCTAGATGTTAAATTTGATTTGCCTATATATGATGGAGAATTAAATGCATAAAAGTTGGAAAATTGGATTAGACAAATTGATATTTATTGTAGAGTACATAACATCGACTCAAAGAAAAGCAAGATTCAACTAGCAAGCCTATGCCTAGGAGGCACTGCCTTGGTTTGGTGGGAAGGCAGAACCCAACTAATATGAAAAGACATGGTAAGACTATCTCTATCTAGAATGAATTTGTTTCTGCAATCAAAAAACAGTTCTATCTATTGGCCTACTGCAACAAGCCATGAGGAGTTGGCAAAATCTTCTGTAGTTGAAAGGGCAAAGTGTGCAAGGGTACACTCAAGAATTTAGAAAGAGAGCATTGATCCTAGGAATTTCATTAGACTCACTAGAAACTCTATTGAAGTACATTGGTGGTCTACACAGCTACATGAGGCATACCATCCTCATATTTAATACCACTAGGATGAGGTATATGTAAAAGCTACTTTAGAAGCTAGAGGAAAGAATGAAAATCCAGAAGTCGGGCGACCATCCCAACCCATTGCAAACAAGAGCAAGGAGAAAAGAAAGCAGAAGTGGAAGGCAAGGAAGGCTAACACTACACAGAAAAGCAAAGCTTCATGCACTCACTGTAAAAAGGATGGGCATGATGATGAGCATTGTTGGATTCTGCATCCAGAGCTAAGGCATAAGAAGTTGAAGGGCAAGAAGAAGAAGATTGCTACAACTATTCAAAAAGATTTGGGGTCAGACTCGGGAGATGAAACAACCATTGCAGCCACAGGTATCAAAGGTAACAATTCTGAAGCATCTACTAGTATTTCTGCGCAATCTATTATTGATGAAGAGAATGAGAGAAAAGGGCATGAGCTTTTCAATATTCGAGCTGTTTCCAAATATCAAAATATTGATACTTTGTTCGATAGTGGCTCACAAGTAAATTTAATTTCTAAAGAAATTGTAAAGAAATTGGGATTAGCAACTATACCTCACAAGAAACCATACCCATTAGGATGGTTCAATGATAAATCACAACTACAAGTGACTAGACAATGCAAACTCAAATTTTCTTTTGGGTCAGCATATGTAGATGAGGTGGAGTTAGACATAATTCCTTTGGATATATTTGGAATTGTTTTAGGAAGTCCTTACTTGAATGATAGAAAGGCTATTTTCTATAGAGCTGAGAACAAGTATCTACTTGTTAAAGATGGAATGGAATACTTTGTAAGAGCTCATAAACTCAAGAATAGTTATACTCTCATAAACTCAGGGTAGATGAAAAGAATGATAAATTCATGCAAACAATTCTTACTGATAGTTGTAAAGGAAAAGAAACCTGATAAAACCAATGTATTTGAGGGCTGTAATGCTAAACAGCAAGCTGATATAGAAAAGGTTGTTTTAGAGTATGATATCTTGTTTCAAGAACCTAAAGGTCTGCCACCCAAAAAGGAAATAGTACATGATATTATTTTGCAGCAAGATGTTCCATTTCCTAACATTGGAATGTACAGGTTGTCAGCTTTAGATAATGCTGAAATCAAGAAGCAGGTGCAGGAGTGTTAGGATATTCCGACACATAGGATATAGTTAAGTTCAACTTGTTCTAGTATAGAGTTAGGTATAGAGTTAGGTAAAGTGTCTTTCTTTACCGTTGTACATTTTGTAACTTACAATCCGACGGTCACGATATGTAGTGATCCGACGGTTCACTCTCACCTCGGTATTACCGACACTTGATCCGTGGCTTGACACCCGATTGGTCCATGAGTTCTATTTAAAGCGCATGGAGGGTCATTGTTCGGGTAATCCGTGCATGAGAGAAGCTTATGTAAATTTTCATTCTTTGATTAATAAATTGCCTGTAGTACCCACGTTGGGACAGGCCGTGGACTGTTTCCCTCTTTGAGGGTTTTAACCACGTCAAAAATACTGGTGTATTGATCTGTGATCTGGTTGTGAGCGGTGTCCTTTTGGTATTCTTTCTGAGAAACTTACCCTGTAAATTCTTACATGGTATCAGAGCAATTTGAGGGCCGTGTCCGTTGGTGATCCAAATCTGAAGCCGGTAGAACTGCATGCGGCTGTCGTTTCCTAGATCTGCTGTTTTTGACTGCTTTCGGGCCGAGAGGACTGCTCTGTTGCGTTCGGAGCATCTGTTCCAGTGAGGAACCCCTTTCGTTTCACACGAAAAGGTTTCCGGTAGCCCTAGCTGCGTCATTTTTCAGATCGGGAGGTATACAGTGTTTTTGCAGTTTACTGTTATTTTCTCTCTGCTTATTTCGGTTTCGGTTTATTTAGCCTTTTTTTTTAACCGGATCTATACCTTTCATTTCTGCGTATGCTCTTTGCCCTGCGACTCTGTGCGATCTGGGCAAATCAGAAACAGAAAGGAAGGATTTTTCTCATGCGTATGCTCTTTTCCCTGCACCTTAGTGTGATCTCGGAAAATCAGAAACATTGAGAAAAATATTTAGTTTTTCGGCTAAAGCTAACTTTGAGATTTAAAAAAAAAAAAAAAAATATCTAGTTTTTTGGCTAAAGCTAACTTCGAGCCGCAAGGTTCGTTTTTCTTTGCATATTCGTGTTGGGTTTTGTGTTTTGTGTTTTGTAGGGAAAAAGAGCTTTCTCAAGGCAAGCACGCAAACCAAGGTCCCCCCCCCCCTCTCTCTCTCTCTCTCTCTCTCTCTCAAATTTTTTGTATAGATCAATTGGTTCAAAGCTATTTTAAGAGAGTAGAGGTCTTGGGTTCAAGTCTCCATTTTGTGGGGGCGGATTTTTTCATTCCCGCACATTCGCGCACTTTGCCGGCAACTTCAACAATTTTTTTTCAAAAAGCCTTAACTTCTTCATCCGGAAGCCTTTTTCAGAGACGTTTTTTTTAAAATCGCCTATTTTTTCGAGATCTATCCATTGGAACACTTACTTTCAGCATCTTCAGCTTCAGTTTTTTTTAAAAAATGGAAAGTCCATGCCAAGTCATTCTTGACAGCACTAACTACTTCCAATGGGTAGCCTACATGGAAGATTTACTTAGAAGTAAAGGTCTCTTCAGAATAGCCACAGACGAAGAGAAGAAACCAAAAGATGAAGACAAGGCTGCAAAATGGGAAAATAGACAAGATCAAGCACGTGGTTTGATAGGGATGTCTATTTCTCCTGATCTTAGATTCCATATTGCAGAACTTGAGACTCCTCATGAAGCATTGGAAAAACTCACTAAAGTTTTTGGGATTAAAAATGAAATTAGAGCCCATCAACTTGAAAATGAGTTGCTTACTCTGGATCCTAATAATTTTTCTTGCATTGAAGATTTCTTGTCCAAATTGAAGACCCTTAGATATCTCTTGGAAGGTGTTAAAGTTAAGAAAGAAGATGGTAACCTTATTTATTCCATCCTTACTAAGTTGGGACCAGCTTACTCTGTATTTGTTTCCACTTTCCATTCTACAAGGGAAGCTTTCATTTGTCAAGGAAAAGACTACAAGGCCCCTTCCTTTGACTCCTTTTGTGATTCCTTAATAAGAGAACAAGAAAAACTCTTACACCTTGGTCTTCTTAATCTTGGAAACTTTTCCACGAAAGCCTTAGCTGCCCAGCAGCAACCAAATTCAAAGAATCCTAAGAAGTCATATCCTAAAAAGAATGGTCCTCAGCCTCGAAATGAAAGATCATTTCAGCAAAATGATAAGACCAATAAAAACAAATGGAAGAAGACTGATAGACATTGTAACTTTTGTAATCGAGATGGCCACTTAGAATCTAAATGCTTTAAGAAGATGGAAGCCTTGGAAGCCGCAATGAAGAAACATAACATCCATGTGGAGCATACTTCAACTTCAACTTCCGGAATGGCACTTTCTGCATGTCGTTGTCAATCATCTCAGTCTGGTTATGCATTAAATGTATCTTCTTCTTCTCCTTCTCATGAGTGGCTCATTGATTCTGGAGCCTCTTATCACATGGCCAAAAACCAAGCCATGTTTTCTTCTTTAAATGATTGTAACACCGAAAATATATATGTTGGTGATGATAGATCTCTTAATGTTGTAGGGACTGGAACTGTTCATCTAGACAATGGTCAGTTTAATGATGTATTATGTGTTCCAACCTTATCCTGCAACCTTCTATCTGTATATCAGATAACTCATTCAGGTGAAGGTAAAATTGTTGAATTTTCACCTCATGATGTTGTAATCAAGGATCTAAGAGATCCTAAACAGGTTCTAGCTACTGGTATTGCTGATGATTCCACAAGGTTGTATAAGTTTCACAACTTTGGGTCATCAAATCTTCCCTCAGTATTTGTTGCTCATAATGATGAAGTGAGCAAACTTTGGCATGAGCGATTTGGTCACTTAAACTATCGCTCCCTTCAGCATCTATGTAAAGAAAATATGGTGACAGGTCTTCCTATGGTATCTTGCAGAGATGGTGTTTGTTCCGGATGTGTACTCGGAAAACATCATCGGGACAGTTTTGACAAACGTGCCTCTTGGCACGCCTCAGCCCCTTTACAGCTTGTGCACAGTGATTTATGTGGTCCACTTCCTGTTGCTTCATTCTCTGGCTGCAAGTATTTCTTAACTTTCATTGATGATTTCTCCAGACGCACTTGGGTATACTTCTTAAAACTCAAGAGCGAAGTATTTAACACATTTTTGGCCTTCAAAGCCTTTGTTGAAAAACAATCTGGACATCAAATTCTTAAGCTAAGAACTGATAATGGTGGAGAATATGTTAAAAACACATTCATCAACTTTTGCACCGAAAATGGAATTCAAATGCAACATACTGTTCCATACACTCCACAACAAAATGGTGTAGCTGAAAGGAAAAATCGCACCTTAAAGGAAATGGCTAATTGTATGCTGCAATCTAAAGGACTCAGTCTTAGTTTTTGGGCCGAAGCAATTAATTGTGCAAATTATATAATCAATCGCACTCCTACTAAGGTTCTACAGAATATCACTCCAGAAGAAGCTTGGAGTTCCATTAAACCAGATGTAAGTCACTTTCGTGTTTTTGGAAGTGAAGCATGGGCCCATATTCCAGATGAAAAGCATAAAGCTTTAGAACCTAAGAGTGAGAAATGTACTTTTGTTGGATATTCTGAAGATGTAAAAGGTTATAGACTTATTCCATTTAAGTCCAAAAATGTTATCATTAGAAGAGATGTAAAATTTGATGAAAATAAATCGGCCTGCGAGCCTAGTCCGGCAGATGTGCCACCTCTTCCTATCTCTTCTACTTTTGAAAACATTTCTTCTTTAGATGATGAAAGTGAGGTTGATAATCCTCCCCCACCTTCTCAGGATCCTCAACTTCCAAGATGGGTCTGTGCTACTCGGGATGCAGCAGGCGATCTTGCCGGTGATCCTACAGATCAGCGACATACACGTTCTCAGTTTGAAAGAGCCTCTTCTTTACTGGCTCAAGCTCCAGTAAATCATGATCCTGACACTTTTGCAGAAGCTTCAGGCCATCCACATTGGGAAGCAGCTATGAATGAAGAATATCATTCATTGATGACAAATTATACATGGGATCTTGTTCCTCTACCAAAGGGACGCAAACTTGTTAGATGTAAATGGGTTTACAGAACCAAGTATGGACCAGATGGGAAAGTTGATAAGCATAAAGCTTGTCTTGTTGCTAAGGGTTTTTCACAGGTTGAAGGCATTGACTACACTGAAACCTTCTCCCCTGTTGCCAAAATGAACTCTATCCGCCTTGTTCTTTCCCTTGCTGCCTCTTTAAAATGGGAAGTCCATCAGATGGATGTTAAATCTGCCTTCTTGCATGGGGACTTGCAGGAAGAAATCTATATGGAACAACCCATTGGCTTCATACAAACAGACTCCAGCCTTGTCTGTCGACTTAAGGAATCCCTTTATGGTCTCAAGCAAGCTCCTCGGGCTTGGTATGCCAAAATGGATAGCTTTCTTTTAGAATCTGGCTTTTCTAGGTGTCATTCTGACAATACTGTCTACACCAAGAAAGTGGGCAACTCTCTTATCATCCTTGTTCTTTATGTTGATGATCTTATCCTTACTGGTAGTGATCCCAACCTTATAAACCATGTGAAGTCTAGCCTCAAAAGGAAATTTGAAATGACAGACTTAGGACACTTACACTATTTTCTCGGTCTTCAAGTCTTGCAATCCAAGGAGGGTATTTCCCTTTCCCAGTCCAAGTATGCTTGTGATATTCTTCGTCATTTTCACATGGAAGACTGTAAGCCAGCCCCTTCTTCCTTTCAGTCTGGAGTCAAACTTTCAGTCTCTTGTACTTCTCCTGAAGTTGATGCTACCTTATACCGTCAACTTGTAGGAAAACTCTTGTATTTAACTCACACTCGTCCTGATCTTTCCTTTGTTGTTGGCCTTGTTGCTCATTTTATGCAAAACCCCCGTGAAAGTCATTGGAAAGCAGCCAAAAGAATACTTCGTTATGTTCGAGGTACAGTACAATTTGGGATTCATTACAGTGCCAAAGCAGCTCCTCTATTAGTTGGTTTCACTGATTCTGATTGGGCTGGTGAACCTGATGATCGGAAGTCTACTGCCGGTTATGTCTTCACTCTTGGTTCAGGACCTATTACATGGGCTTGTAAGAAACAGGCTGCCATTTCTCTTTCGTCAGCAGAAGCAGAGTATCGTGGTGTCGTGGAAGCTAGTAAGGAAGCCTTGTGGCTTCGTCAGATCCTATCAGAGTTTGGCTTTGAGCAGCAGCATCCAACCACACTTTGGTGTGATAATCAAAGTGCCATTCAGCTATGCAAAGATCCAGTCCAGCATCAGCGCAGCAAACACATTGAACTACACATGCACTTCATCAGAAAGCTCATTCATGACCATGTTCTTGAAGTGCAATATTGTTCAACAGATGATCAGGTTGCAGACATCTTCACAAAGGCTCTCACAGAGGCGAAGTTCACTAAACTTCGATATATGCTTGGAGTTCAGGAAGTTGTCACTAAGGGGGGATAGGCTCTAGTGCCTCCTTCCTTCTCCTATTGTGTCATATTTGTAAATCCTTCAATCCTATCCCAAGTTGTTCTTAAGGGGGGATGTTAGGATATTCCGACACATAGGATATAGTTAAGTTCAACTTGGTCTAGTATAGAGTTAGGTAAAGTGTCTTTCTTTACCGTTGTACATTTTGTAACTTACAATCCGACGGTCACGATATGTAGTGATCCGACGGTTCACTCTCACCTCGGTATTACCGACACTTGATCCGTGGCTTGACACCCGATTGGTCCATGAGTTCTATTTAAAGCGCATGGAGGGTCATTGTTCGGGTAATCCGTGCATGAGAGAAGCTTATGTAAATTTTTATTCTTTGATTAATAAATTATCTGTAGTACCCACGTTGGGACAGGCCGTGGATTGTTTCCCTCTTTGAGGGTTTTAACCACGTCAAAAATACTGGTGTATTGATCTGTGATCTGGTTGTGAGCAGTGTCCTTTTGGTATTCTTTCTGAGAAACTTACCCTGTAAATTCTTACAAGGAGTTGATCGATAAGGGGTTCATCAGGCCTAGCACATCACCATGTGGGTCACCAATCATTTTGGTGAGAAAGAGAGATGGATCATGGATAATGTGCATTGATTACTGAGCATTGAATAAGATAACAATAAAAAATCGTTATCCCCTTCCTCGCATAGATGATCTTTTAGATCAATTGAAGGAAGCTATTTATTTCACCAAGCTAGACTTGCACAGTGGATACGATCAGGTCAGAGTTGCAGAAAAAGATGCATGGAAGACTTCTTTCAAAACAAAGTAGGGATTGCATGAGTGGCTAGTTATGCCTTTTGGCTTAACTAATACTCTTGCTACTTTCATGAGATTAATGAATGATGTACTCAGACCCTTTCTTGATGATTTTGTTATTATGTATCTGGATGACATTTTGATTTTTAGTAGAATGTGAGAAGAACACTTAAAGCATGTTAAGTAGACACTAGATGTTTTGAAAAGAGACAGACTTTATGTTAAACTCTCAAAATGTGAATTTGGCAAAACATCTCTAAATTATTTGGGTCATATAGTAGGAGGTGGTGAATTGAAGATGGATCCCTCTAAAGTGGCAGTCATTGTAAACTGGTCTAAACCCAAGTTTGCCATAGAAGTGAGAAGCTTCTTAGGAGCAGCACAATATTGGAGGAAGTTCATTTCTAACTTTTCCTCAATTGCAGCTCTCTTACATACTTTAATAGGATTAAACAAGGTGTTTCAGTGGGGAGGTAAACATTAGAAAGCCTTCACTACCTTGAAAGAAAAGATTAGTATAGCTCCTGTACTAGCACTACCTGATCTGAAAAGACCATTTGAGATCCAAACCGATACCAGTGACATGCCATGGGAGCAGTGTTGACACAGCATGGTAAACCCATATGTTATCATTCTGGTACTTTAAATCCTGCAGTAGTTAACTATTCTACATATGATAAAGAATTGTATGCATTAGTTCAGAGTGTGAAAAAGTGGAAACATTACTTAACGGGAAAAGACAGTAATACATATTGATCATCAACCACTTCAATATCTACATTACCAAACTAAGTTGCAGCAATCAAGACATTATAGATGGATGGGTTTTCTACAACAGTTTCATTTAGTCATCAGATATAAAAAGGCATACATAACAAAGTTGCAGACATGTTATCCAGACCCATTATAAATGCATCTACTATACTTAAGCATAATTCTGTGCTACACGAAAGCTACACTGAACAATATGCTCAAGATATAGACTTTAAAGATTTATATGCAACCTTGAGTCAAGGTAAATGGGTAGAAGAATTGGATTACCATTTGAAGGACCGACTCTTATATCACTGTGGAAAACTCTGCATTCCACAATCTGAGAGAATAAACATAATTAGGGAAGCACACACTTCTCTGATATCAGGTCACTTTGGCGTAAGTAAAACAGTTGCACAACTGCAAGGATTTTTTTATTGGTAAAAAATGAATGAGACAGTTTCTAGATATGTAGGAGGGTGTACTATGTGTGTTAAAAGCAAGCCCAACAACAGAAAACTAGGCTTGTACACTCCATTACCTGTACCTTCTCACCCTTGGGAAAGTGTTTCCATGGATTTTGTTGGGGGACTGCCTAAATCTAGAAAAGGTCATGATTATCTATATGTTTTTGTGGATAGGTTCAGCAAAATGTGTATCTTGATACCTTGTAATAAACATATTACAACTAAACAAATTGTAAAACTATTCTTTGAACAAGTATGGGTTTATTTTGGGTTACACACTTCTATTATATCTGATCATAACACCCGATTTGTGGGGAAGTTTTGGTCAAGTCTGTGGGAACTGATGGACACCAAACTGAAGAAAAACACAGCTTTTCATCCACAAACTGATAGCAAAATAAAAGTAGTCAACATGACAGTGATCTAGTTGCTCAGAGGGTATTGCAACAAACATCCAAAGCTTTGGGATGAACATTTGTGTTATGTGCAGCATGCTTACAATAGAGTCGAACATTCTTCTACATAGAGATCTCCTTTTAAGACTTGTTTTTCTTTCACACCAAGGTATCCTTTAGATTTTGTCTTTGGTAAATATCCCATAGTTGATGGACAAGACAACTAGGTTCATTGAACAGATCCAGGAGATCCACTAGGCAGTATAGGAACAGCTGGAAAAGAGCCAAGCCAAATACAAGGCTAGGCATGACATGCATCAGATGGAGCATAGTTTTCAAGTTCGTGACCAGGTCTGGCTGTATATCAGCAAGGATAGGATGCAAGGTGAAGGTAAAAAGCTAAAGCCTATCAGGTATGGACCTTTCAAAATACTTGAGAAGATTTGTGAGAATGCTTTTCGCCTTGATCTACTAGCTTACATGTACATCTATTCAGTCATAAATGTAGATTGCTTGAGATTGTTTGAACCTTCAATGATTGAGGATTGTGAAGAGGAGAGTCAATTGCCTTCTATTGATGACTTGCTACTTGAATATCTTAATGAATTGCAGGAAGACACGGTGCTAGATAGGAAGGTGAGGACGATGTGTAGAGGAGATGTTGAGTACCTCAGAGTAGGACTCAAAGGTTCAAAGCCGAGTAGTGCAAAGTCGATTGAGATTGGGCAAGTGAGAAAACAATACCCTCACTTAGTCGATGCTTGAAAACCAACTTTTGGTGGTCCAAAAGCTCTTCATTGGGAAGGTCGTGATCCAAATTGGATCCATGAAGAATTATCAGAGAACCATGACTGTATCAAGTCAGACATGCTTCAAAGAATTAAGAGCAGCGATCAAAAACACCTCTAAATATTGTTAGTTAGTAGCGAGTGTGGAACGACAAGGGCCTCGGTCAAAGTGCGCCGATCAAGGCCCATGGAGACTATGCAAGAGGTGAAACTAGCCCCTAGGAGGCCCAGATTAGGGAAAGGATGCATTGCTGGGCAAAACCCCTCGAGAAGGAGAGGCCTCAAGCACTCGGTCGAATGAGAACAGAAAAAATTGTGGGGAAAAGGCAACTAAAGGCTAAGGCAGGACCCACGCTCAAAAAATCAGCGATATTTATCGGGGGCACCCTTGGGCAGTATTTAGTTTTGGCAAAAATGGAGCAATTCCGCTTAGCAACTGACACGTGGCAAGCGGAGGAGAGAGAAAAACACTACTCATCAAATGCTAATGGTCAAGAAAGTCAACCATATGAAATGTGCGAATGGTGTCAGATCTGGAGGCCCCATATCTAATGGCTGAGATAGGAAGATGAGAACGTCAAATTCTTATAGATTGTGGCTTAATCGATAGGGGATTAAGCCATGATCTATAAGAATTTGACGTTCAATTTGACCGCCAAGGTGGCAGATGACTCACTCCATGACGTAACAAAAGAATCAAACTGACGAAGCAAGCTGTCGCAGTTTCAGGAGGAAAAGTGGCCACTCCCTGTGAGCCTGATGATGACGCCGAGACAAGGAAATCCAAACGACGCTGTAGCAGGCAATCCGACAGGAAGTAGAAGGGGAATCAAATAGCCATGGGATCGAATGGCTTTAAAGCCATGAACAAACAAATCTGAAGACACCAAACACTGAGAGGGAGATGGAGAGGAGAAGGAAGAAGACAGAGAAAGCGAAGAAAGACAGTGAAGCAAAGAAGCAGAGAGAAGACAGAAGGCCAAGCTAACAAAAGGTAGTGTCAAGCAATAGAGAGCTTGAGGGATTTAAGCCATCCCTGAGAGGATCTATCATGAATGAGAACCACACTGGGCTCTTTCCATCAAAGACCAGAGAGGTCAAAGAGCTAGTGAGGGAAAAGAGTCTATGCACTCTAGTAGCTTGGGGAATCCAGGAACCACCCTGCCAAGAAAAACTCTGTTTCAGGAGACTCATATTGAGCTCCTTTATTGTAATTCTTTGCTTTAAGACACAATAAAAGAAGGCCACCACTAGGAGTTGGACCTAAGATGTAGCCCTAGGGGATATGGTGAACTCCTTGTTAAATTCTTGTGTTCTTATATTTGCTTATTGTATTTCTCTGTTGTTTTCCATTTCAAGTGTCTGTGTATTCGCAATCTGATTGACTCGTTGCCTAAATAACATAGACACACACCAGCACATGAGTCTGTAATACCTTTATGTAATAAATCTTTATTGAGAACACTCATAGGGTGATTATCAGATCACTTTAGAAAATATAAATCCCAAATAGATTAATTCTTTTTTCATGAAACTACATTTCTTTAGATTTATCAGCAGTTTATCTTTCTGCAGTGTTCTTAAAACCAACTTAAGATGCTCCAGATGTTCTTATTTGCTTCTACTGAAAACTAAAATATCATCAAGATAAACAATGACAAACTTTCCTGCATATTCCTTTAAGACTTCGTTCATTAATCTCACGAATGTACTAGGTGCATTGGTGAGTCCAAAAGGCATCCCTAACCATTCATACAACCCACTATTTGCTTTAAATGCAGTCTTCCATTCATCTCCCTCTCTAATCCTTATTTGATGATATCCACTCTTCAGATCTATTTTAGAAAAATACTTTGACCCACTCAAACAATCCATCAAATCATCCATGTGCGGTAAAGGAAATTTATACCTGATAGTAATCTTGTTTATGGCTTTGGAATCTATACACATATGCCATTCACCACCTTTCTTTGGACTGAGTACTTTTGGTACAACACATGGAATTAGACTCTTTTTGATTAATCCCTTATCCATCAGTTCCCACACCTGTCTTCCAACTTTTGCATTCTCTTGAGGAGTTAATATTTATGCTACTTTGTTTGGAAAACTTGCTCCTGGTATTAGATAAATGTGATGACTAATACTCCTAATTGGTGGTAATGCATTTGGTAGCTCATCCACAATAATATTAACACAATCATTGAATAGAGTTTTGATTTCTTCAGGTAAATCATCTAAGTTTGTGGAAGTTAAAATTAACTTAGGTATCCTTATCACAGTGAAATGCATCTGTTCATCCTTCTTGACTTCTTGCAACAATTCTTTCCCACTCATCAACATAACATTGTTTCCAGGAACTTTTTTGCTACTTAATCCTTTAATGATAACAATGTGTGTTTATTTCCATCCTTCTCCAGAGTGTAAGTATTTCTTCTCCCATCATGAATAGCTTTCTGCTCAAACTACCAAGGTCTTCTTAGCAATATGTGGCATACATCCATTGGCATTGCATCCCACAACACCACATCCTTATAAGTACCAATCTGTATCTCTACCTTGCATTGTTTTGTCACAATAAGCTGATGTCCTTTTTGCAGCCATGACACTTTGTAAAGAGTAGGGTGTACTGTTTTCACTAGTCCTAACTTGTCCACCATTTCTGTAGAAACAAGGTTACCATTGCTTCCACTGTCAATTATCACCTTGTAGCATTTTCCCTTGGACTTGCATGTAGTTCTAAATAAAATCTTCCTCTGAGCTAGTTCTCCTATCTTTTTCTCTGCCTTAAGCAATACCCTTTTCAACAACAACGATTATCCTACTTCAAGTGATTCTTCCTTGTCTGAAATTTGAGTTTTTTCTTCCCTTGCCTCAACTACATTCACATTTCTATGATTTATTTCTTTATTATGAGGATAGTCCCATGATCCATGTCCCCATTCTCCACATGTATAACACCGAATTTCTCTTCCTCTGGGTGCAAATCTTCCTCTACTAAATTCTCCTCTCTATTGTGGTCTACAACTTGAACTTCTTGTTTCACTCTGATGGTGTTGAAATGTTGGTCTAGTACTTCCTCTACCTCTTGTTGAACTCCTCCTGTTCCTTTGATTTTGCTTCCTTAACATCTCTTCTACCTTCAAAGCTACTTGATAGGCATCTTCAATTTTCTTCGAACTCAGCAAGCTGATTTCATCTTTTATGTCGTATCTCAAGCCATTGATATATCTGGCTACCTTCTCTTCATCATTCTTTGCATGTCCTACTCTAATGTTCATCCTGTAAAACTCTTTTGTATATTCTTTGACAGTCATTCCTTTTCATCTCAAGTTTTGTAATTGTCTAAAATGATTTAGCTGATAATGTTTTGGCATAAAATTTGCTTTCAATTTACTTATCATTTTATCCCATTGTTTGATCTTGGACTTCCCTTTTCATGCTCTGGATGTTTGTAATTCATCCCACCAGATAGTTGCATGACCCTTCAATCTGGTAACTGCAAATTTCACCTTCTTTTTGTCATCAACCTCCTCCTCATAGTCAAAATACTTGTCTAATGAACTGATCCAGTCCATCAGCTCTTATACATTGAGATTCCAATCATACAAAGGTATTTCCATCTTTGGTCTTCCACTTGCCTTGGCCAACACCTTGAGAACTTTGGTAGCTTCACTTCCAAATTATCCTTCTTACTCAAAAGATTAATTTATCGCATTTGCATCTCCTTCATTAGTTTCTCTCCTATGAGCAATCTCCATTTTCTCCATCCTTGTATGCAGACTCTGGATCTCATCCAATAGAACTACATTTGCTACAGGTCTCTCCCAACCTATGCCAACTCCTCTCCTCGGTGGCATGTTTTTTGTAGCAAAACTTAATCTTTGTGCTTCGATACCAAAATGACACAGGAGGTTGATGAAAATGAGGTGGTAGTGTTTAATTAGACTAATGGTTAACTTTATAACCAATTAGTTGTGCGCAAATAGGTCCTATATGTGTATTTTCCTTCTAAGGGTCCCTCTTATCCTGATCAATCATCACCGGTCCCACCTTGAGTTTTCCACAGACCGAGCACTTCAATCTACGCCATTGATCTCACTTCCCTTGATCCAACATATATCGTGTCGCTCGCTTGCAAACTAGTCGGATGATCTCCACCATTGAAGTGACTCGTCCAATTGAACAACTCTCACGCAATCTCACATTGATTCTTGCATTGTCAATATCAAATCGAGAGTGTGCGAGAAAAGTGGTTTTCCTTGGCTACGTGTCGGTTGCAAAGGTTAATCATGCAGACTTGGAACAATACCATATACCTCCTTTCGGGTGTGCGAGATACTGCTTCCCGCTTATCAAATATAACCCACGTGCTTTATTTCATTCTTTAAGAAAAAGCACTCAAGGAAAGGTTTTTAGCATTTAAGCTCATTATTAACATTTAATACTAATTGATTGTGGTTTATGAATAAAGCGTTTAAACAGAGACAAATACCCGAATAAGTCCTGAACGCCGATACACAGATATGAATGAACTTCCGCATCGGGATTAACACACAACACCACACTTAATGATTTATTCAACAAAATGTAAATTACAGTCTTTGCCCTCTTGGCTCAATTACAATTGTGTTTTTACCTCTGTCAATCTCAAACCTATATCTATGACACAAACTCTCACTCACTAACTTTATTCTCAATCATTTAATCCCTATCATTACATTATTTTTCTCTTTTATGAATTGAACAAATCGATCCCTATTTTTATCAATCTAACATGTAAATCTCTATTCTCAAGCTCTGTTACACACCTATACTAGCAACTTATCTCTTAGTCTAAAAATAATACAAGATTCTAATTATTACAATAATGAAGTAAAGATCATTTTCGATAGGTCCCACCCTCTCTACTAAAACTGACTTTGACGACTCAGGTCAATGAAATTCATGTCATGTTAGCCACAACATATTAACATACAATCACATTGCTGGCTAAGTGTGGATGCTCCTGCACCACTATACCAACTTATTGTTACTTGCCAATTAATCTTTCGACATCATTTCCACTTCATCTAATATGTTAATTATAGGTGGTTTATTAGCTCAACAACAAGCACCTTGGGTGGCTTACCAACCTCCATGAAAAGCACCCCTTAGAGTATGACCAACAGATCCAACATAATCACATTAATTACAACACTTTCAATCAAATGATATTCATAATATCATAGTATTTTTGCAAGTACTAAGATAACACCTGGGTCTCTAATCATCGAAATGATCAAATTTCATGTACCTATACTTAGCCCTTTTTTAATTTTAATTTAATTTAATTTAATTTATCATTAATCTGACTATAAATACATATGAAAACATTATAAAACATCTCTAGGCATTCATTTCAAAAGTGTGTATCCCACCAGGGTTAATTTTATTCTAGTGAAATATGTGGCTCCCACTTGTTTCCGATGAATCTTACAGACCCAATCATTGTATTTCCTATGCATCCCTCGTTAGAGCGCCACGATTTATTCTTTTTAATCTACTACTCATCGCCTTACACATTAAAAAATTACTCATTATGGTATATTAACACTTATCAATTGAGCAGCCTTAATGAATGCGTTACCCTCCTTAGTTACTCACATTAATGGAATGCACTTACAGCCAAGCATATGAGCATTTAATACCATAGGTATCACCTGGTCATTTCTGAACTGGGTTTTTATGATGCATGCGGCATAGGGGTAGGGTGGTACAAACAATTAGTGACACTCCAGCTCAGACCATGTGAACATATTGGCCAACCTTCTCTCTTCCATGGAATGTGGTATTGATGGTTGGCTAACTCAAAAGAGGTTGGTTACCTTCCTTGACCCTTCTGCCAAATCGCGGTAAATCACTTGCCCAATTTCTTTATGCGCCACCTGAATCGGTTGATATTTGCACCCTCCACGAGCTATGGCATACCGTGGCCCTTTGGATACAGCTTTACACAGGCCTCCAAGGCACGATTGGGCAAAGACTGGCACCACAACTAGGTCAAGTCTCTCCTCCCATTTCGGCCTATTTCCATATGTAAAATTACCTATTTCCACTTTTCAATAGGGTCATTTAGTTTTCCTAAGAGTGTTTTGTGCCCCATAGGTTCCTTCTTAGTATGGAAACATCATGGCCGAGCATTCTATATTCAATGGAGGAGATGAGACCTCTTTTCTGTTTGGTTTCTTTCTTAGGTAATTTTTTAAGAGAATTAGCATGTTATGCCTTCTTTCCTTCGATATCACCCCTCACGTTCCACAGTTGCAGAGAATTTCTTCACCTGATTTTGCAGTTTCCGCTGCGATTCTTCTTCGAACGAGATTTTATCTCTCTCTTATCTACATTTGAGTCTTAGATTTCATGATTCAAGGTTCAAGTATATTTTTGGATTCACCTATGGCAAAAATTGGTGGTTGACATCCATTACAGGTATGCATCGGTTGCATTGATTTTTTTTATTGGATTGATATAAATAATGGAAACCATTTGTTAACAGAGTCATGGCCTTCTATGTTTCAATACCCAGTGAAACTGTGGCTGCTTTTTGGATGAGGTACGCGGATTCGTGGTCATGGACCACTACCTATCTCTATAGGTTTGTTCTCCATCCACCTTAAGCCTTCTCACCTAGGCACACATATCTTCTAGTCGGATTTGTCTTAGATTAAACAACCCACATCATGTCCTCTATCTTAAATTTTTTATGTTATTTATCGAAAATGATTCCTACCCTATAGAGATATGTTCATGTGGCCCTTCATATCTTGGTTGGTTTAGACTAGCCCCAAGTCCCTTCTCTCTTGTTCTCCATCCACCTTAAGCCTTCTCACCTAGGCACACATATCTTCTAGTCGGATTTGTCTTAGATTAAACAACCCACATCATGTCCTCTATCTTACATTTTTTATGTTATTTATCGAAAATGATTCCTACCCTATAGAGATATGTTCATGTGGCCCTTCATATCTTGGTTGGTTTAGACTAGCCCCAAGTCCCTTCTCTCATGTACTCCACCAACTATCATATTCTTCGGATGCTTCATCCATTATCAAATGAGTTTTTCAAATCATCCTTCACATTTATATGGCTTTTAAATTATGTCAAAGTGTCTAAAATTCAATAAACAAAAACAAAGTATCTAAAATATAGAAAATGCTATCTATACCTTTGACATTAAAGTTTGACACAGTGTTGGAAGATTCCTTTGACATTAAAGATATCCAATTCTATGTCTAGGCTGCTCTATTTATTAAAGCGTGGAATTTGTCATATGGCCTCTCATCAATGGGTCTATTATGATATTCACCAGTCACAAGAACTTATTTTCTTGTGGCCACTAATACGCGTTTTCTTGTTAATTAGGATAAAAAAAGAGTATTGTAATAAGTCCATCGACAATTTAACCTTCAACAATCCAATTGCAGAAATAAATTATGTACAAGTGGGATAATTTAAGCCCCATCAAGTAAACCAACTAATGCAAGCTCTGTTAGCATCCATAATCCATTTCTCTTATTAAATATGAGGATGGATGTGTTTCATTAACAATTTAAATTCTAACGAAAATATAAGTATCTTTCCTCACATTTTTGACTTTGACACCACCTTTACAACATAATAGTAGAAAATATTCTGAGAATGATAGAGGACCTATTTGTAGTCTTCAAAGACACAAAAACCTCATGGCCAGATGATATAAATGTCATTAGAAAAACAATAAAGCTCTATATGATGACCTACAAATTTCAATTCGATTATCTGGGGTACTCTACATCAAAAGTGTAATATATTTTCTATTGTCTTTGATTCAGGGTACCAAGGAGAGGGTGACATCTTGGATCTTGGTAATAGGTAACCAATAATATGACTTTATTAAATTGAGGGAGGTCAATTCTTTCCCTCTTATGATGTTTTTCTTTGGATATTACCACTTAACTCATGTCTCAGTTTTAGGTGTGAGGCAATACTTTTTCGAGGAGATTTGTCAATCGTTTTTGGGTCCGAATCAGGGACTAAGACTAATAGCGTTACATCATCACAAAGGTCTATTTTCTATTTCAAAAATCATAAAAGGAAATAGCTTAGAGAGGCGTGATTGTAGCATAGAGTTTGGGTTATGATGATTGTAATCATAACTTTTACTATTTACAGCTCAGAATATATGTAAAGAGTCGTTTCCACCCAATGAGAGGGTTACTTGTAACTACTAAGGGTGACTTTTTGAATACTTATGTTGACTTCTATAACCCCTGTTATTTAATAGTTGCAAGTAGCTGAGTTTTAGATTATACCTTAACTTCTTATTCCTGCATAGATTAACAGTAAGGATATGTATGTTAAGTTTTTACTAAATTATGTTGTTATCAATTGTGCTACGATTGTGTCTAAATTGTAACTTTAATTTCCTTTTGCGTACAAAAATGGTATTGGCTTATTTGGTTTTGCATAGGAGACCCTCTTAATTCCCTTTATGAATGGAAAGTTATTCCATATGATAACAATTTTATTTTCTTACTTCTACGGTACATACTACCAAAATTACCACTTGTGCCCCTTACCAAAATAGCACCAGTTCTTGTGCGCACTTCGCTATACAGTAAATATTTTCCTTGTGCTGGTTAGTTAAGTAGGGATGGGTGCTGTAGGTAATTCCCAATTAATTACTACATAATTATTTATTCAACTGACACTACTACAACATCATAGGTAATTAATATCTACTAATGCCTCTTCTGCAGCGACCACTTCCTACTCCATCAGCAATTGAAGTTCCACACCCTTCCACCTACAATCATCCAATGCCTACCCCACTGGTCTCTCGTAAGTTTCTCCATTATAATGTTGTAGGCTAGCTCTCCTTGCATTGATTTACAAGGTTCAGGAAGATATAACTAGCACCATCTCTACTCATATGTTTAATAATACAAATCATATTAGCTAGTTTAGTAAGGTACACATAGTATCTTTGTTTTTTGTTCACAATTCATCCTAGCTAAATAAATAAAAATCAAATTAACATGCAACCGTATGCTTGAACATAACCATTCCTAGTACACCATAAGCAATACAAATTGAACTATAATTTTCCCTTTTTATTTTAGGCTTGCAAATGATTCATTATAATAATTAGAAATTAGTGTTGCACTTAGCTCTTCATTTCTCTGGATTCACACTTACAGAACCTATGGTTTTGATGTAAGAGTTCCAAGATAACATATCACCCAACTATCAGCACTTAAAAATTCACATATAGATAGTTCAAGTAAAGTAGTTGCACATACAAATAGTTCTGATAATGAAGTTAGAAGTAACAATTAAATTCACATCACACTGGAAGTATTTGGAATTCTGACACCTGTTTTCAACCTAACCAAGAACTTCTTCATCTAGCTCACCCTCAAGCTGAGAATATTTTTCCATATAAGCATAAAAACCTCTTGTAGACCCCCCTCAACAAGTATTAGTACTTGTCTTTCATGATAGAGTTTCCTTTTAGCAGCATCCCACTTTTGTGGATATTCTTATCCACTTGCCTAGGCTTTTCCCATAAAAGCTCACCTTTCTCTCTCACGATGATTTCATGTTTTTTTTTCTTTCCAAACTTAGCATCTTACTTCAACTAAGAACCTTAATGGATATTTATCTCCTATCCATTAAGCTTATCTAGATTTTAATCTAGAATTCTTATCATGAGGAATTATCCATTCCAATGGAATTTTTTTCGGCAAGAGTCTCATTTCTTGGTGTCTTGTTTCCAAATACATAGATCCTACTTATTATTTATCATTCATTTACACAACATTTTTCATGGCTTTTATGCCATGTTACCCAATGAAATTCAATCTTACCCAAATGAGATTTCTAACAATGGAGGGGTATTACAAAGTAGTCATAATTGCACCAAATGCATATCGTCTTAGTCCCTACTAAAGACATCCATAAAACTAGTAATACAATAGAGGAACTACGCTTTTAGTATTTCCTTCTTGAGCATTAGCCACTTTTCATGTCAAGGTGTACATAAAATTGTTACAAAAAAATCATTTTGACACATCAGTCATATGATTAGTTAAGTTGTTTTGCTATCAAAGCCACAGTGGTAAAAAGAGTGCTCCTCGCAACCAATGATAATTGGTTTCAACTAACCAGATTGAGCCAATTTATCATCGATGACAGTTCCCTAACAGTGACTACACGAGGTTCAACCTAGGATTTCACTGATCACACTTGGTCTAACCTAGGATTTCATTGACCAAACCAGGTCTAACCTAGGATTTCATTGACCACACCGAGTCTAGTTTAGGATTCCCCTTGGCAGTGTTCTTCCTATTCTTCCAACAAGGTCCCATCTTGAGGAATTTAGATCTCAACAAATCACACTTTTGGGCCTCCTAAAACAGGCTCAAAAATCAACAAGGTTGCCTCACACTTTTCCCCTCTCACCATCTTGGCCAATATTTTTCCCTTAATCAGATAATCTATATATAGAGAGAGGAAATTTGGGCAGAGAACTACCTCTTCCCATGACCCACCATGGCCCTTTCCCAACTTTCCTATAACTATTTGAGATGTGATATTATCTTTTAGCACCTTTTCCCACTGTAATTTACATAATTGACCATATGCATATTAACATTAAAGCAAAAGGAACATTTATGTGTACATCAAATGTTCATACTTGACCCTCAACATGGGCCCCATAATCTGTAAAAGTAAATTTGACTAGAAATCATAACTGGTATCTCATATCATACGTGTGGTATTCATTTCAAATTTCCACATAATAATCAACATTCAATTTAGAAAAAAATTACTATTTCCTCTATGCACATATCTTGTGTGTCAAAATGGTAAACATTATACCTTCACATTTGCAGTTGTATATCACCTTGAAACATTTTACCTTTCATTGGTTCTTATTTTATGTTACTAGAATCTTAGTGACGCCATTATGTTTATGTTAAGCTACCACTGCTTAATCACACTAGTAATATTAGTCACAACTACTTTTAGTAAACCGTACCTTCCAAAAACATTGTTCTTCACGAAACATTTTACCAAATACATTCAATATATATTTCACTTTCATATGCATTAATATTCTCAATATTTCAACAAAGTAGAAAGTTATTGGTCTTATCCATATTTAATATATCATTCCCATACATTAGAGTAAGAATAACAAATATGGATGCATATTCTAGATGCTACATCCAAGGAACTTTAAATCAAAGCTTCCATGAATAAGTCCTCTTTAGAAAATATATCCATTTTAATCCAATCATTGATATTCGCCATAGTTCCAATTCATTTCATTTACGCATGAGTATCTAATCGACAATCATTATGTAGCATTACTAAATTCAACTAAATCACACAAACGTTTTTTCATTAAATAAATTAGTAAGCCAATAGATTGAAAATGTTGTCTAGATTTTTCTTTAATGATGACAACGAAGACACCACATGTCCAGAAGACAATAGACTTAACGGATTATATTTAATATGTAATGTCACCACAACATTCACACACATTGGACTCTTTTATTAAATAATGAAATTAACATATTTTTTAGGTTTAGGATGCATACTAGCTTTCATCATCATTGAATCATCAACTTGTGCAGTTGTGAAGTTAGAACAAAGAATGCAATCAATGAAATTTGATTACTACTAGTTCTATTATTAAGTTGGTAGAACATGCATTAAACCATCACATAATATTAGTTGTCCTCATCCTACCAATTATCATTTATGTATGCTCATATACGAATCCACAACCCTTTTTCTGTTTCTGTGTTTATTAATGACATAAATGAATTTTATCAAATTAGTCACTTTAAAGACACTAATTTTATCATGATCTAAGTTCCTTGTAACATTCAAGAACTTACAGTCATATATATACATTGTTAAAGAAATATCTACTTCCACAATTATTGTAGTTTCTTGCATACTATATTATTATGCATAAAATCCTATACAAAGTTTTAACCAAACAAGAACACTAATTCACCATTACTACTTAACTGATAGTAACAATTATGGTAGCAATCCAATCAGCCTCAATTTCAGCAGTGTATTGGCACCAATAATAATGAAATGAGCTACAACTATCACATTTTTTTACAACCTTTAATAACCTTAAATCAAAACCGATTTATGCACATAAGCTTAATAGTTAGTCATGAAATACTAAATAATCAATTCAACCAACCATCCTAAATTCAATCAAAATCCATGACAAGACTCAATCATCAATTAGCCATTAGAGTCAAGTGCTTCCACTTGACTCAATGCTTATCTTTAACATCGAGTGGGGTTTCTTCAATGTGTTTTAAAAAATTATATTGTCCTCTTCAAGGACAACTCCACCTTCTACATTCTTTTGTTGTCATACAAAATAATACATGCATTCATTCCTTTCTTATAAGCATTGGATTATAACTTTAATAATTTTTCTATAAATGCACCATTAAAAATTATTATAAGAGTATACATGAAAATGTTGGTAGTTAATCGACACTATCACTAGTGATTGCTCAATATTGTCCATAGTGAAACATAAAGTTTTTATTATCTTTTATTCACATAAATATTCAAATACCATAAGTGTAATTATTATTTATAGCATACATCGCAATTATCATTATGTAATGTAGTTATTAACACTGTCATGCATGTCATATCTAATGCAGTCTACTGCATGCATTGCCATGAGATTTTCATTAGCGTCATACTTGACTTATATCCATTAGCATCACAACTCTACTTCGTGTTCTTACAGAACCCAAAAGGGGAGCAATGTTGCAACCTTTTCTATGATACCACTTGTAACATCCCCTAGTAAACCTCACACAAAAGGGCATAAAATTATAAAGTATTGTGGAATTTATGAGCATATAACATTTCTAAATCACTTATTCCATATTCCTTATCTGACCGTTAGACAAAATCATTATCATTACATAATATAAATTAGGAAATGGAATAGCAAGTCACATAACATAATAACCATTGATGCAACATATTAACATAAAT
This sequence comes from Pinus tabuliformis, assembly GCA_031772625.1. Lineage (NCBI taxonomy): Eukaryota > Viridiplantae > Streptophyta > Pinopsida > Pinales > Pinaceae > Pinus > Pinus tabuliformis. The sequence goes on along the minus strand of CM062820.1, from coordinate 76,390,068 downwards.
CTCTCTGTTGTAGTCTTACATCATTTTCATCGTTCATTTAATTAAGCTAGGTAATTACACATATTTGATGATTTAAGGGTTAACGTCGATATTGGAATCAACATCATTAGAATGAAATCATATGCAAACACATCAATGGACATCGATATACCCTAGAAACCTCAAAGGGAAAAACTAACAAACCTTTATTTTATTAAATGTTTTTGTGAGGGTGTTTACCCATCACTCAATGGTTGTATGGGAGTCCATCCCTTGACAATTGTTAAAAATATTACAAAAAAATATCATCTAATATTCAACATAACTAGCTAGAAGTTATTGCATTAATGATGATATCATGAACCCCACAGTTACTCGAACAATGTGTATTGTGTCCTGGTTGTTCCCTACAGTAGATTATCATTCGTTTGACAATATTTCAATATGCATGGACCATCAATTCATTTCCTACAGTAATGTTAAACATAATCCATCTTTCACATAACTCACAATCCTTTCCGGCAATTACTACTGTCAACAAACTCAAACATCATGATTATAAAATATTTAGCAAACCATAATAATAAGTCTTTATTAGTTATGCCTTAAACATGTTTTCTGTGAAAAAGTAAAACAGATACAAAGTATTGGGACATAATTCTTTATTAACACTACACATGCATTAATTAAAAACACATAACTACCAAAACATATATATTTATCTTTACTTGTGTATGGCTATGACACGTGTCTATCTATCCAATTCACACATGCATAAAGTAAAATTCATAAGATTATCAAGACATTGTTATCTCCAATACTCACAAGAAACTGGTAATATTTACAATAATCACTATGGTTATCATAGTAATATTTCAAAGAATCGCAATGGTTCTTACTATCTCTTCGTACAAGAAGAAGGAAGTCTTTCCATGAGATAAACATCACCTTCTATTATGTTCTTTGCATAAGAACACCTTATTTTTCAAAAGAATAAACCACCACAACTATTCATATATATTTTAAAGAAATATTAGCACAATAGTTGTTATCTTTATATGTGAAAATACATATTCTTCTCTAAAAGAATCTTTTCTAGAATAAAGCTAATACAATATCTATTATTCATGCATGCAACTACATATTATTTTTTAAAAGAAAGCAAACAAAATAGATATTATTCATACATGCAAATACATGTTCTTTTCTAAAAGAAAGCTAACATAATAACTATTATTTTTGCATGTAAATAAATATTTTTTTCCAAAAAAATCTAACATAATAAGTATTATTCAATACATGCAAATACATGTTCTTTTCCAAAATAAAGGTAACATAATATTTATTATTTCTACATGTAAATACATATTCTTTTCAAAAAGAAAACTAAAATAATAGCTATTATTTTGTAAACAAATATTTTTTTCGAAAATAAAACTAACATAATAAGTATTATTCAATACATACAAATACATGTTCTTTTCCAAAATAAAGGTAACATAATAGTTATTATTTCTACATGTAAATACATATTCTTTTAAAAAAAAACTAAAATAATAGCTATTATTTCTTTGCCTATATATAAGACATATTCCTCTTTAATAAATCTAATTTAATATCTATTGTCTAAGTGTGTATAAGCACATTCTTTTTCAAGATCTAATAAAAGAATCCGATACTCTTTTCAAGGAAAACATATTATTTAATTCTTTTATGTGCAAGGTTCATATGCATTCTTTTCCAAAAAAGACAAAAAAATTTAACCAATTTTTTATGGACAAGATTCACATGTAGTCTTTTTTCACATAACAAAGTCAACTTAACCTTTTAATCTTCTCAATGAAATTAACCAAGGTAATATAACTTATCTTTCCATTCAATGACTTGAATCTATTGTACGACCTCTTCTATATAGACTTATCAACTTCTTTTCTCTAGATAACAATTGAAATCAACGAACAATGCCAAGCACCATAGAGATAAAATTTTCTGCTAGAAGGGGGGCTTGGCAATACAATTTGTTTTCCATGGACAACCGCTGAAATGTGGAAGGCCATTACCCGCTTTCATTTTTAAGTAATTCCTTTTAAGCCACAGAAACATGTGGAGAAGGTCGCTGCATGAATCACCATGATCCATCCCATGAAACCTTTTATGAAGAATCGATGTCCTCTCTTCACCACTTGTCATCATCGAAACTATGAAATTGAATGCAAAAATATTAAACCCTCATCATTCCTATCATCTTTCATTTTCATAATCATTTCAGTTTTGCGAATGTTAAAATTAAGATTTTAACTAATTCTTGATGGAACAGTTAAATATATAATAAATTAATAATTTTTTAGTTCATATACATACATGAGTTTAAATATACATTTACAAATATTTATCAAATTTATTTTATTAAAAATATAATTTAATTTAATTTCATAAAAGATAATTACTTATAAATAAATAATTTATTTATTTAGTTTTATAACACATTAATATATCGGTTAAACTAATATTTATAAAACCATGTTTTTCACTGAACCTTATATATATATATATATATATATATATATATATATATATATATATATATATATATATATATATATATATATATATATATCAGATTGAGAAAGTTATACTTCAATGGTAAGATTCTTTACAAAGCGAAAAGAATCACTAAAATATTCACTGACCTAAAAAATTCTTATCCTTGTAAAAGTATAATGATCAGCGGTTTTCCGAATGAAGTTTTAAAAACTGGTGGCCAATATTTTTTTGGTAAGCTTCATCAAAAGATTTTTATTATCAATTTTTTTGTTTTTTTTCTGATTCACTCAAACACTGTTTCGTGAGATAGAGGTTTCTTTCAGATGTATATTATAATTCCGCCCAAAAAAACATAAATTCCTGAAAATAACTAACTGAATTACAGTTAACAAAACTAAGCAAAAGATCAGGATTTCTATGGCATTTTAGTTAGGTGCCAATATCATAAGCATATACATAGGAGCTTTCGAGAATGAAAAACAAAACAATTTATAATCGTAATTCTCAAGGGAAAATCATGATCGTGCAATGGTTAAATAAAAACTTGAAATTGAAGGAGACCTTCAAGGAGCATAGTGCTTAAAGGCTATTATTTTTTTCTTATACATTATTTTTATTGAAATTGTTTATTTTATTGCAGTTTAAAAGATCTTTGTTATATTTTTAATATTAAAAATAAGTGTAATTATTTTCCTTAATATAAAATTGTTATGTAATATATAAAATATCTAAAATAATTTTAAATAATTTTTATATTTATATTAATAATTAAATTAGTTGATAATTTATATAGTAAAATAAACATTTAATATGAATTATAAATAAAATAATTTAATTATAGAATTAAGTAAAATATCTGAAAATTTGTTATTAGTTTCTTTATGAGAAAGAAATGTATATTCTTTATGCGAAGGAAATGTATATTCTTTCTATGTTAAACTAAAGATTAACATTTATTTAAAAAAATATCAATAACAAAAAAAAAAATGTTTTAATGTGGTCTATAAATAACATATTTTAGTTTATCAAATTATATATTTTTATATGAATTTCGTATATAAAAAGAAAAAAATCATTATTTTATAAATAAATAATTTTAAATTTTGGAATATGTAATTTCTTCCATGCTTCATACAAAATTAATACTTAATATTTAAATAATATTTATTAAAAAGTTAATTCAATAATGTGAATTATGAATAAAATATTTTGATATCAACACTTCTTTTTATCTATATGTAGTTAAAAAATCATGTTTTTTTAACAATATATTATTAGGTATGAAAAATGTATATTAGGAATTGATGCGCAATTGTTTTAATTTTACGGTTATAAAAAATATAAATTAGAAAAAATTATACTTTTATAATTTTTTTTATTCATAAGTAATATAATAAAGAAATCATAACTTCTTTCAAACCTATCAAAACTATGACAAATAATATGAAATATGTCAAGGACAATATAGATAATTTCTATTTTAAAGGCGTTTATAAATTCAATTGCTCATGAGGAAAATGCTATATTGGTGAAACAAGACGATTAGTAAAAGTTAGGATCACGGAACATGGTGTCTATATTAAGCATGAAAGGATAGAAAAATTCACATTAACAGAACATGCTAGTTTAAAGGCGTTATAAATTCAACTGCTCATGTGGAAAATTCTATATTGGTGAAACAGGATGATCACTAAAAGTTAGGATCAAGGAACATGGTGTCGATATTAAGCATGAAAGGATAGAAAAATTCTCATTAACAGAACATGCCAAGACAACTAAACATCATATATGTTTGGAAGACACTAAGATCATCACCAAAGAAAACCATTATTACAAATGTAGAATTAGAGAAGCCCTTGAAAAAAAAAACACCCTAACAACATTAATAGAGACAATGGCCTCAATATCAATAATAGTTGGTTTCCTTTACTCTCGAAGAACCATAATTGATAATCTAATATAAAACCCTTCTTTAACCCAATTCTAGTCCTTTCATCCCTCCTTTACTCGACTCTTATTAACTTGTTTGCCCCTCCCTTCTCACCCATCTCCCCTCTCTACTCCCTTATATATCTCTCTCTCCTCTATTTCCTTTTCCTTTCCCATGTTTTGCTCGCTCCTTATCTTTGCCCACTTTCAAGACCCTTCTATCTTTCTTTATCTTTTTCTTACTTTTGTTTTTTTATTACTATATAATTAAAAAACACACATTATTAATTAATTAATTTAATATAATAATTATGTTTTATCAATTTAATTAATTAATTGTGTAACATTTAAATTGCAAATTTATTAATTAATTTAATTAATTAATTAATAATGTAACATTTATTAAATAATTTAATTAAATAACTAAAACTCTATTTTTTTAATTCAAATAGAAATATCATAATACGTTAATTTTTATAGTTATTATATACATACCTATTAATTACACAAAATAATTATTTATATTAAAAATAGCTATGGTTTAAAATATATAATTACAAATTCCCATAGTTGACTTCAAAATTTAGACTTATCTTTGTAAATTTATTTATCCACTCTATAATTTTCACATGTTTTGACAATGGAACACGAAAGTAGGTCGATATAAAAAAAATATGTGTGAATCTTCTTCCATCAACCAAAAGAAACTCTAATTGCAATTAAAATAAATTTATCTAATTTATCTAAATATAAGTTATATTTTCAAATTCTACGTCAAACTTTTCAAATCCTTATCTATTATCATAAACTATAATGGATGTGGACCCTTACGAATGTTAGTTTGAACTTTCTAAATAAAATTTCAATATAGAATTGGTAAAATCAATTATGGTACTGCCATAGTAGTAGATATGATAAGTGATTGAGTTGGAAAGAAATATATTAATTATTTAAATATTTAAATTTATTTGTTTGATTTTATTTGTAACATATACAAATAAAATGTTGAGAGTTATTAGTCCTCTAGTAATCAATTTTCTTACAGGTCATTATTAGTTTAGCATTGGCCAATGCAAGTTATAATGTTTCTATTAGTTTATCTTTGACCAATGCAAGTTATAATGTTTGACTTTGAAAAATAGAGGGTGAATCTCCATAGTTAATTACATATTGTTTTTAAATGTATGTGTTTTTTTTTCTTTTTTTTTTTCTATGGTGTTCATGATCCTTGGAGATGAGTGATTGATTTACTTAAAAGGAAAGGACCACTTTGTGAACGAGGGAGCCTGACCTGAGATTGTCAAGAGGATTGAACTCGTGACCACCTAAGCTAAAATTCAATGCTATATACATGAATATTAATTATTTTTATAGTAACAATAATAATAATAATAATAATAATAATAATAATAATAATAATTTTTTAATTTAATTAATTTTTATGATTTTCATTTTATTTTATCTATAAAATAGGTGTATTGATATTCATGATGATGTGATTTTGGGCTATATTTAACAATCATTTAATTTATAAAGCTATGTTAGTTTATTTATACTTATGCCGATAGGTGTTCCTTTGTGGGGTTTGGCTAGGCAGATTAAGCCAATCACAAAGGATTATTTTCATTATCCTCCTCCAAATAGAAATTGAAACATGGGTTTGAGTTTCCTGATTTGCCCATGCGAGTGCAGATACTTCAGCACAAGTGATATCCATTATGCGGTCTCCACCACCGGTGATACTCGTTCGGGCCTTGGGTTTTACAACCTTGGCTTCTCCTTTAGAGAGCTCAATTTATGTCGATTCATTACATCCATGGTTTTCACCTTCTTTGGACTCAAACCACCTCTCACCAATAAAAACTCAAATGATGTCTTCAATGCCAAGGACATCCATGCAAATAATGTTTGAAAGATTTTTGATGCAAGGGTTTTCTATCATAAAGAACAGCTGAAAAGTTCGAAACCCCGTAAGTCCAATTGGGGGAGGATTCACATGGAAAACTAGAGAGCGAAAATGGTGGCGAGAGTGGAGGTGGCAGATGGGCATTCCCAACAAGAGTTGATGTAGAGGATGATATTTGAAGTTGTTAAAATTTGGCAACCCAAGCATGATTTTTTCCTAGAAGAAATCACATCGTTCATTTTTGTTTGAACCACCTATAATAAAATTTTATTTCTGACAATTCTAATATGACTTTCCAAAAATAGTAAGTCACATCTCAATTTGGAAGTGCCTTCCAAAAATAGAAAGTTATTTCTAGATGGTCATGGATGATCTTGACATATGGAATCCATTTCAAAATCAAATCAATCATGATTATACAAGTCAAGAATTAATATATCTATGCTTACTAGTATTATCATTATTATGATACTATTATTTATAAAATAGCCTAAAGACATAATCAAACCTCTTTCTCGGAATAAAATAGTAACTCCACACTTAATAGAATGTAACTCTCCCTCACTAATGTATGAAAAAAGTATAAATCCTCTTGATTAAATTCACTTGTAACTCCCTCATTCAATTCAATTTGTCACTGTCACCATATATTCTCTCATGTCTAAGTGTAACTCTCTCTCTCCATAATTCAAATCATAACTCGTCAAGGTAAGTTTATTTGTCTATCTATTTTTGGGATGTGTTACACTGCTCCTCAAGTAACTCTTCCCTCATGGAATTAAATTCTCCTATTATTGGCTCAAGGCATGAATTCATTTTGTAAATCCTCTCCTTTCTCATCTATTTAAGCAAGAGGAAGTGAGAGTTGGGAGTAGCACGTTGATTGTGAAGAAGGAGAGATAGTGTTGCGTGTGTGCAAGAGAAGTGTGAGAGAAAGTGAAGAGTAAGAGAAACAAAAGAGCTAGAGCAATTGTGAAGGACAAGATCTAATCAAGAGAAGAATATCTTGAAGAAAAGAGTCAGAGAAATTTAGCTTCAAGTTGATCAGACATTGGTGACTTTATTCATTCTTATTTTTTCTCTCTCTCTCTACTCTACTAAACAATTGAAGAAATCTAATAGAAGAAGAATCATCTGGGTTTTCACCATGTGGGTTTTCCTTCGGTCATTGGACGTAAATCTTAGTGTCTTATATTTGTGCTTGGATGTCTTCATATGATCCTTAAGTTTATGTTCTCTCTAAAATTTCTAATCTAAAAAGTTTAGAAGAAGAAATTTGCATTCTAAGTAATTGCAATAAAATAAAACATTCAATTTTTGGAAAAGTACATTTATTTTTTTGCAAAGTACATTCTGTTTTATGTAAAGTACATTTAGATCCATTCAGTTTTCTACAAAGTACATTCATTTTTTCATAAAACTTTTATTTTTTTGCAAATACTTTTTAAATTTTTGCGTATAACATTCATATTTTAACAAAAGGTGTGATGTGCAAGAAATATTTGAATTGCTGCACAGGTATCCCGAGGGAGCAGAACCCTCGGTCTAGGAACCATTGAAATAACCTCCTTCGTTATTGAAATGGTTCACAAGACGCAAAATCCTAGCATCATAAGTCGCAACAACAAGAACCCAGTAGAAAGAAACAACATGAAAAATATTTGAACCCTCATGATTCTTTGACTGGAATCCATTCCTTGAACTAACAAATTCTCCTAGCAAAAGATGCAGTTGCTTAGGCATGTGAACAAAAAAGAAAACCATGCAACAACAATTGTGCCTATCCTTGCAAGGTTGGGTTACGTAGCATTCTGGATGAAGCCAACATTCAAAGACCCTATGAGAAAATTCACAGACATCCCCATGTTTGCAGCTTTATTTTCTAAAATTTAGACAGGTAGTTCCAAAATAATGAGAATGCACCGGATCTCTTTACCTTGGTTTACCTATGGATGGCGCCTTCATAAGTCAAAATCCTTTCATTGTTATATGAATGGAGGCGGGCTAAATAAGCTAGAACCAATGATCTATTATCTCCTCAGCCTTCCAATAGTTGAAATTATACCTATAGGAAAGCTACTAAACCCACCATTCAAGGAATGAATAGAAAGGTCTCATCTCTTACATCTACCTCTAATTTTAGTTTTACACTATTTATGTAATACCCCTCCATTGCTATAATAATGGTATTGTTTGTACTGAATTATGTTAGAAAGAATGGTGGAAAAGCCATGAAGTACATTGAAATATTTATGTAAAATAATATTTTTATTAATAAATAAATAAATCGAAATTAAGTGCTTGTAAATAAGACACTTAGAAACATGACATTCTTACCAAAGAAAGAAAAACAAAAATCTCATTGGTAAATGATATTGGGGTAATTCTTTCATGATAATACTTCTAGATGAAATATTAGATAAGTTTAATGGATAGGAGAGAAAAATTCATTAAATTTCTTAGCTGGGGATAGATGCTAGCTTGGATAATCATAAATCATAGTAGGAGATAAAAGCAAGCTTTTAAGGAAAAGCCTAGGTAATTGGTCATGGAGAACCAAAAAAGTGGGAGAACGTTAAGGGAAACATCCCTCATGGAAGAAAGGTATAAAATTTCTATTAAAGGGATCACCAAAGGTTGTTGATTCCCTACAAATAACTTCTCAACTTGGAGGTGAACTGGAGGAATAAAATTCTAGGTTGGGTGGAAAACATGTGTGAAACTTCCAAGTACCCCTATTGGTAAATCACTTGGTATTAGTTATTATTTCTTATGGTTAGCATTCATGAGTAGGTATTGTGTTTAGAATTATTACTAGAATAAACTTAGTACTATTCAATCTGAATTATCCTAGAGATGCAGGTATTTGGAAATCTGAAAATGTGATGTTGTGTATCAAAACGTAAATTAGATTAGAGACTGACATGATTATTGGTCTGTAAACCATGTATCTTACTATATTAAAATTTATTTATATGAAATAGAACCTTACTACTATAATGCACATAGTTATAATTAGTGGGATAAATTGAACTTCAATAGAAAGAGGTTGATATTATAATTGTTTTGGATTATGAAAGTTAATGCAAAAAAGTAAAGTAACTAAAAGCATGTCTAGCGCGTTGAGCATGGCACAATGCATTTATCGAATTTAAATTATATTGCATATCAATTATATGTTTAAGTGGTTATGATTATAAATTGAAATGTATCTATTTTATAGTGTTGGGAAAAATACTAAGAGGGGGGGTAAATTACTATTTTAACAAAACTTGATTTAATTTTCTTATTCTGATTTCTGTAAGCCATTGTTCTAAAGTAAGCGTGCATATATATGCAACTTTAATGGAGACAACTAGCGTATATCCAATCAACTTAGTTTCTCAGTCAATTTTTTCATGAACTAGTATGTTAGTACCTCATCAGCATTAGATATACAATAACCATGTGTTACAAGAAAAAAAAAAATTATCACACATAAGAAGCAAAAATGAACACCATGAGTTTTAGGTGGAAAACCAATGTGGGAAAAATCCACCGCTGCTATCATCTTTGTATTCTTTTTATTATGATGAAATAACTCTTACAGTCTTGTACTCACACAATCTCATATTAGCTTGCAAGCACCCACCTGCAGAAGGCTATAACCTTCTCTTGTTTTCTAGCACCCACAGGAAGGGGACTCCAACCCCTTGATCTAGTCATTTATTAGCACCCACCGGAAGGGAGCTCCTACCCCTAATTTGATCTACTAGGTACCACTAGAAAGAAGCTTTGAGTCCCTTACTGAAGGCTCTAACACTCAACACCACTGTAGACCACGTTTCATAAATTTTCACACTAGATCCACTTGATACAAAACATCACAACTTGTAGGCCACTTTTCATCAAATTTTCAGACTGGACCCACTACCATCATTTAAGCCCAATAACAAATGTCAAAATTGAAACTTATCACTACAAAAAATCACTCAATCATTGAACTAACTATATCCAATCACTGAAAGCAATGAGACCCAAATCAATCAACTTATTCCCGAACAACCAAAGAAGTTAGATTATTGTAACTAGAATACCAATACAGAACCCAAACATTACATCAACTTACTGATCCCACTAAAAACCTCGATCACTAAAATATCAAAATATATATGCTACTTTACTTTATAAAATCTACATGTATACATGAATTCGTTGACGCATACACGCGTACATATCTCAAAACTTTGAACCTTGAAATTGAATAACTTTCATTATGAAACAAACATTGAGTTACACCCTTAACCACTGAATTACTCTAAAATAATCACAAAACTATCACAGATCTTCAGTCACATACAACTAGCAGCATCATCACTCTTTAATCATTCAATTCAACTTCAAACATCATTGTTAAACCTAGATCATCAAGTAATACTTCATTGATAGACATTAGAAACACAACAAGACTGACTAAACTGATCAAACATCTTATTTAGCAGAATCATAGCTTATATATGTGCTTTTCACAAAACACTTCCACATGTATATGGGATTTTCAGGAATCAAACCCACGTACACATTCGTCCAATGTGCAGAATTAATATACGACTTACTAGCATTATACCCATGTATCTACATGCATTTGAGGTTATCAAACCCACATACAGATATGCAATTATTGACTTATAGCTTTACTGCACATCAGACCTTCAGAACAAATTCATTTCTGGACTACATAGTAAAACATGCGTTAAAAATAATATCATAAATCAAACTAATCCTTTATCAATATAGTCATTTCATAGCAATTGGATCTAATCCATCACCAAATTCCTACATGATCCGTTAATGAAAAGAGTATTATAGACTACGTGTGAATTTTCTTATGTTACTTAGTGCAATGATCGAAAATATTGTAAATAACATAAACACATAAACAACATGAAAACACATTCAAGCACATCAACATAGCCAAATTTAATAAAGGAGTTCACCAGACTTCCTAGCTACATCTCTTGGTCCTTTCGCTTCCAGTGCTGACCTTTATATTTTGTCTTCAAATTACTGTTACAGGTATGAGATCAAAAATAGAGTCTCAAACAAGAAAATGGATCGCACCACTATCTTCAGCTCGAGTTTTCGAGTAAAAAAAAGTATAAACTCGACTGTATTTGGCCACTATGACCTCTAGACCCCCTGGAATGGTCCAAAACCACATTAGTCCACTCTTTCAGTGATATGGTATTGATATACCATGTATAGTTGCAAAACTGTGGTGAACGTGGAATAATACGATAACATTAAAATCAAAGGATAAACCAAAGAACTGATGGGCATGGGGTTGACCCCGATAGTCCGGCCTCTCCCCAGCGGAGATCCTGATACCAAAAGATCCAACGGTTATCGCGTCCCTCACTCGATCCAATGGTTGTCGCATCACCCACTCGCCAACTAGCTTAGCTAATCTCCACCGTTGATCCATCCTGCTCTATCCTATGGTTTCCGCGCAATATCGCGCTCCCACTAGCCCAATGATTAAGACTCTAAAAGCATGCAAGAAAAGTTGTTTTGGTGTGCCACATGTTGTTTGTTGAGTGTAATCGCGTAGATTTTAGAAATACCATTTCCATCCTTTAAGGTGCATGAGATACCACTTATCGCTTTCCTACTGGAACTCAAAAAAGTTAAACTTCTTTTGAATAACCACATCGCATCCATTTGAACTATTAACCTACTTGTATGTTCTTACGTGATATGCGTCGATCCCCTGTGATCGGATGGTCTAACGACTATGTTGTGAACCAATCACAAATTTCCACATCACCTTCCCTGCTGACATCATCAAGACCCTGTCACTCATTCCCAGGTTGCCACGTGTCCTGCTGATATAGGCATTGACTATTGACCAAATTCTTTGATTGGCTCTAATTTCTTCATCCAGACTCAGATTTACACGTCATTTTCACTGTTGAATTTGTATCGACGAGCACTTTAACTTGATCCCACTTTCATTTTCATTTGAAGAATTTGATCTCGAGGCAAAAATGAATCCATTTTGGATCACTCCCCACTACAAGCTTTTGGTCCACCAAAAGTTGGTTTTAGCTGTTGAGTAAGTGAGGATAAATTTCCCTCACTTTTCCAATCTCTATCCATCATTCTTTACTTGGATTTGTACCTTTAAGTCCAACTCAAAGATAATCAACATTTCCCTATCTCGAAGTCCTTATCCTCCTATAAAGAACTATGTCCTCTTGTAGCTCATTGAGATACTCGGGCAAAAGATCTTCAATGGATGGTAGTTGACCTTACTCTTCTGGATGTTCAATGAATGAAGGTTCATACAACCACAAGTTTTCAACATTTACGACAGAATAGATTTTCATATAAGCTGGTAGATATAGGCGGAAAGAATTTTCACGAATTTTGTCAAGTATTTTGAAAGGACCATATCTAATTGGTTTCAACTTTTTACCTTCCCCCTTGCAGTCTTCCTTTGCTGATGTACAACCGACTTGATCACCAACTTAAAAACTATGCTGAACTTGATGTTTGTCATGTCGCACCTTATACATTGCTTGGCTCCTTTCGAGTTGTTCCTGTACTGCCTGGTGAATTTCCTGGATTTGTTCAATGAACTTGGTTGCTTTGTCGACAGCACTGTGTCCATCAACTGCTATGTCTTTACCAAAGACAAATTCAAGGGAGACTTTGGTATAAAACCAAAACAAGTCTCAAAAGGAGATCTCTAAGTAGAAGAATGTTTTCATGGTTGTAAGCATGCTACACATAACACAAATGCTTGTCCCAAAGTTTAGGATGCTTGCTGCAATATCCTTGAAGCAACTGTATCACTCTCCTATTGATCACTTTTGTCTAACCATCTATTTGCAGATGAAATGTCGTGCTCTTCTTCAACTTTGTGTCCATTAACTCCCATAGACTTGACCAGAATTTCCCAACAAATCAAGAATCTCGATTGGATACACTAGAAGTGGGTAACCCAAAATGAACCCATACATTTTGAAAGAAAAAATTTGCAGTTTTTTGAGCAGTGACCTGTTTATTAAATTGCATCAAAATACAAATCTTATTGAACCTATCGACAACTACATACAAATAATCATGGCTCTTTCTAGACTTTAGCAATCACCCAACAAAATCGATGGAAACACTTTCCCAAGGACGAGAAGGAATTGGAAATGGAGTATACAAGCCTGATTTTCTATTACTTGGCTTTCTTGTAGCACACATAGTACATCCTTTAATATATCTAGAAACTGTCTCATTCATTCATGGCCAATAGCAGAACCTTTGTAACTATGCAACTATTTTACTTACACCAAAATGACCTGATATGAGAGAAGTATGTGCTTCTCGAATTATGTTAACTCTTTCAGTTTTTGGAATGCATAACTTTCCCAAATGATATACGAGTTTGTCCTTTATAAAATAATCCAATTCTTCTACCTGATTTCCATGACTTAAAGTTGCATATACATCCTTAAAATATGTGTCTTGAGCATATTGTTCAATGTAACTTTCATGAATTACCGAATTATGCTTAAGCATTGTGGATACATTTATAATTGGTCTTGATAACATGTATGCAACCTTATTATGTATGCCCTTCTTATATCTGATAACAAGATGAAATTGTTGTAGAAAACCCATCCACATGTAATGTCTTGATTGTTGCAATTTAGTTTGTCAGTGTAAATATTGAAGTGGTTGATGATCTATATGTATGATTGTTTCTTTACCCATTATGTAATATTTCCACTTTTTAACACTCTGAACTAATGCATATAATTCCTTATCATATGTAGCATAGTTAACTACTACTAATGTGAATGTCTCAGAGTGAAAGAATATAGGTTTTCTGTGTTGCATCAACACTGCCCCCATGGCATATTCACTTGCATCTATCTTAATCTCAAATGGATGTTGAAGATTTGGTAGTGCTAGTACTGGCGCTGTACTGATCCTTTCTTTCAATGTGTCGAAGGCTTTCTACTATTCGCCTTCCCACTAAAACACCTGTTTCACACTTGTCAAAGAATGTAAAGGAGCTACAATCAAAGAAAAGTTAGCAATAAACTTTTTCCAATATTGTGTTGCCCCTAAGAAACATCTAACTTCTATAGCAGTATTGGGATTAGGCCAATTTACAATGACTTCAACCTTAGAGGGATCTATCTTCAATTCACCACCCCTACAATATAACCCAAATAATTTAAATATGTTCTGCCAAATTCACATTTCGACAATTTTACATAGATATTTTCTCTTTTCAAAACATCTAAAATCTGCTTTACATGCTTTACATGTTCATCCCATGTTCTATTGAAATCAAGAAAATCATCTAAATATACTATTACAAAATCATCAATGAATGGTCTAAATACATCATTCATGACTCACATGAATGTACTTGGAGTGTTAGTTAAGCCAAAAGGCATAACCATCCATTCATAGAGTCCTTGCTTTATTTTGAAAGTGTCTTCCATACATCCTGTTTTGCAACTCTGATCTGATGGCAACCTCTTCACAAGTCCAATTTAGAGAAGTAAACTGCATCTTTTAACTGATCTAACAAATCTTCAATACGAGGAAGAGGATAATGATTCTTTATTGTGATTTTATTTAGTACTCTGAAATCAATGCACATTCTCCACGAACCATCTTTCTTTCGTACTAACACAATAGGTGATCCACATGGTGATGTGCTTGGTCAAATAAATCCTCGATCGAGCAACTCTTGTACCTGCTTATTTATCTCTACATTCTCTAGAGTTTATAACCTGTACATCCCAATGTTAGGTAGTGGAGGATCTTGCTGCAAATAAATCTCATGTTCTATCTCTCGCTTGGGTAGAAGCCCTTTAGGGTCTTGAAATAGAATATCATAATCAGAAACAAATTTAACTAAATATGCTTTCTGTTTAGGATTACAGCCTTGGAATGCATCAGATTTATCAATACCCTTTGCTTTTACAATCATAAGTAAAAATTATTGACTTGAATTTACAATTATTTTCATCTGTCCTGAATTTATGAGAGAGAAATTATCTTTGAGTTTATGAGCCCTTACAATATATTCAGTTCCATCCTTAGTGAGTTTATACTTATTTTTAGTTTGATAGAAGATAACATTTTTATCGTATAAGTATGGACTTCGTAATACAATTCCACATATGTCCAATGGGACTATGTCTAACTCAACCTCATCTACAAACTTTGACTCAGTAGAAAAACGAAGTTTACATTGTTTCGCAACTTGTAGCTTTGTTTCATCACACACCCAACCTAATGGATATGGATTTTTATGAGGTTTTGTTTCTAGACCCAACTCTTTACAATTGTTTCAGAAATCAAATTAACTTGTGACCCACTATCAAATAAAGTATCAATTTTAGTATGCTTGGAAATGACTCTAATATGAAATAGATTTTCCTCTCATAATTACCATTATCAACATAATGCGAAGAAGTACTTGTATATTCTTTAGAATATTTACCTTTTATACCTGTATTTGTAACTGTTGTCTCGTCACCTGAACCTGATCCCAAGTCCTTTCGAATAGCAACAACATTCTTTTGCTCTTTACTCCTGAACTCCTTAGGCTTCAATTCTGGGTGTAATGGCAAGCAATGTGCCTCATCGTGTCCTTCTATTTTACAATGAGTGCATGAAGGTTTATCCTTCTTCACAGTGTTTGTTTTCTTCTCCTTCCATTTAAGTTTCTTCTTGCCTTTATTCTTGCTTTCAATAGCTTTGGATGATTTCCCAACATCTTGGGTTACATTTTTACCTGCAGCTTCTAGATGAGTTTCTTGAACTAATACATCATCTAATCTACTTGGATTAAACATAAGTATGGTATGCCTCAAATAACTATGAAGACCACCTATGCATTTCAACAATGTCTCTGGTGAGTCCAATGATATGCCTAATGTTAAAGCTCTCTTACGAAATTCCTGAGTATAACTTTGAAAATTTTGACCTTTCAATTGACGTAGTGTTTACCAACTCATCATTGCTTATTGCATATAATCCAAAGGATAAAATTATTTTTTAATAGCAGAAACAAATTTTTCAAGTTGAAATTATTTTACCATGCTTTTGGAGATCTACTTGTGTCTTTCCTTCCCACCATACAAGTGTGGTTCCTCCAAGTGGAAGGCTAGCAAGCTAGATCTTCTTCCATTCTTAAACAACTTTCTGCACCCTGCAATATACTTCAATTTGTCTTATCCAATTATCAATCTTTTCAGCGTTAAGTTCTCCATCATAAATTGGCAAATCAAATTTTACATCTAGCTTGATCAATGAGGATTTCTTCTTTTTCCTTTTAGAAGAACTAGTTTTATGAGAAGAAGACGATGATGACGATGATGGTGAAGATGGAGGAGATGGTGGGGGAATCTTTTCCCTTGTCTCTTTATCTAGAGGCATAAAAAGAAAAGTTTCTTCTATTCCTTTATCTGGTTTAGGTGATGAAGTTCCTTCATGTTTACCTTTTTTAAACTCTTTATACATCTCTTCCACCATTGCACGTATCATCATGAAACTATCCAAGAATTGGGATTCTGACCTAAGTGGAGTTTCATCTACCATCCTTCTTTGTGAAAAGACCCTTCCAATCTCTAGATTCACCTCAACAAGTTCACCTTCACCTCGTCCGAGCCTCAACCTAGTAAGCATTCAAATCTCCACACAAACTTCTCAAACCTTTAAAAAACTTATTGCTCTGATACCACTTGATCCGTTAATGAAAAAGTTGTTATAGACTATGTGTGAATTTGCTTATGTTACTTAGTGCAATGGATCGAAAAGATTTTGAATAACATAAACACATAAACAACTTGAAAACACATTCAAACACATCAACACGACCAAATTTAATAAAGGAGTTCACCAGAATTCCTGGCTACGTCTCCTAGTCCTTTCGCTTCCAGTGCTGACGTCTATATTTTGTCTTCAAATTACTATTACAGGTATGATCTCAAAAAGAGAGTTTGAAATAAGAAATAGATCTCACCATTATGCTCAACTCATGTTTTTGAGTCAAAATGAGCATAACCTCGTTCGTATTTGGCCACTATGACCTCCATAACCCTTGGAATGGTTGAAAACCACATTAGTCCACTCCTTCGGTGATATGGAATTAATATACCATGTATAGTTGCAAAACTGTGGGTGAATGTGGAATAATACGATAACATTAAAATCTAAGGATAAACCAAATAACTGGTTGGCGTGGTGTTGACCCCGACCGTCTGGCCTTTTCCTGGCGAAGATCCTGATATCAAATGATCCAATGATTATCGCGTCCCTCGCTCGATCCAACAGCAATTGCATCACCCGCTCGCAAACTAGCTTGGCTTATCTCCAACGTCGATCCATCCTACTCGATCCTATGGCTGTCGCACAATATCACGCTCCTGCTAGCTTGATCATTAAGACTCCAAAAGCACGCAAGAAAAGTTGTTTTTGTGTGCTACGTGTCATTCACTAAGTGTAATCGCATAGATTTTAGAAATACCATTTCCATCCTTTAAGGTGTGCGAGACACCACTTACTGCTTTCCTTCCAGAACTCAAAGAAGTTAAACTTATTTTGGTTAACCACATTGCAACTATTAACCTGCTTGTATGTTTTAATATGATATGCATCAATCTCCTCTAATTGGATGATCCAATGACTATGGTGTGAACCAATCACAAATTGCCACATCACCTTCTCTGCTGACATCATCCAAAACTTGTGACTCATTCCCAGGTTGCCACATGTCCTACTGACGTAGGCATTGGCTGTTGACTGAATTCTTTGATTGGCTCTAATTTCTTCATTGGAACTCGGATTTACACACCGTTCACACTGTTGGATTCGTATCAATGATAACTTTAACTTGATCTCAATTTCATATGCATTTGAAGACTTTGATCTGGAGGCAAAACTGAATCCATTTTGGATCACTAGGTGTATACTTAGCTTCATATCAAAAAATTCATTAATAGTCCATTACATGCACACTTGCTTTAGATATAACTATTCATAAAATATTCATCACTTTCACACTCAAAGTACTATGATTTTCATCGCCTTGTATAGCTTAGTCCTTATCCAATACCACTAGTAAAAACCACCCTAATGCTGACGGTATTCTTTGATGGGATCAAATATTCATTGTTGGGATGAATACTATGGGTCAATACCATGGTAAAGACTCTTGGTATTTATAATAACATGGTGCAAAAATGGTACGTGTCTTTTCTTCTCCATACCCGCATATGTGACTTTTCTCCACAGAACCCACATGTATTTATCAAAAAAATCCCCTTCATCATTCCTATGTCTTTGAACTGTGATTCCTTTGTCCAAAATCTTTGTCATATGTAGACATCCTGTTGACATCTTCATCAAGTAGGTTTCCATTAAAATACAATGAATCAAGTAGGTTACCATCAAGGAAAACACATGAGTCATAATGCAAAAAATCTCCCCCTTTGGACTTGATGGCGACCACTTTGGTGTTTGGGCACTACCACCTATAGATACCTGTAAAATAGGGATTCTCCAAACACCAAGCTTCTCTCCCCCTTTGACATCAAGGGCAAAGGGCTGATCAATGTTGTAGGAAGCCTTCTCTCCCTTTGTTGACATGAGCGATGTAGATCTAATTTGTTGAGTATGAATATTGAATTATGACCATGCTCCCCCTAAGCACATGTTGAATTTTATGAAGATATACAAACAAGTACATGACTCTATGAATCAACCAGACATGACCTTTCCTATCACCAATGACTCATGCTTAATCACCAAACACAATGAGGTTACAAATTACATCACATGCCCAAAACGATGGGGTTATATGACATGACCATAATAGTCCATACATGACTGAAGTTTACAATGATGTATAACATAGGTATTTATATTACCTTTACATCAAGAGACACATATGGAATTTATAACCAAAACAAAATACCTCAATAATACCATGATAGTCATCAGCAACTGTCATACACCATATAGGATCTGCACCATAAGCATATGTCAACAGAAACATGAACAACAACATGCACCTTTTCATCATCAATTTGCAAGATAAGGCATATGGTCAATCATGTGACCAAGTATGCAGCATAAGATTTTCCATAGATATATGCTATCAGATCATCCTCTTGACCTCATTAAAGCGAACTTGCTCTTTTCCTTAGTAGGAATAGCCTCAAATAATGTTCATGAAAGAAACATATATTTTCATGCATCAACCTGGCATATGCCTTGTTTCCAAGTATCATCGAGCATATATAGTAGTAAAATGTCAATAACCATATCTTCAAAAACCCATTTGCATCATATCATGTACATGTAGCTCGTGTACGCACCATAGGCATCATCCATGACAACATCATCATCAATAAACAATCATAGTAAGTTCTACATCTTATTTCCACAACAATCTCCAGCATATCATACATGTATCATCACTAGAGATTTTTATATCGTCCCACATTTGACAAGCATCAACCATAATTAGAAACTAATGCATCATCACTCAATAAATTAGTTAGCATAAGCAACACCAACATTGATAAGCATCATTATTTAAGAAGGAATTCTAAAGAAAACATAATGCCAACAATGCATTATTAGAAGCATAGAAAATGCTCCTCGAGAACCTGTGCCAATTGTTCACTGCCATAGCTGATCATATCATCTCATATATTAATAAGGGCATCAAAGTACCTTCATCAATCAGTCATCCATAAAGACATCAACAACTTATAAAAGCCTAAACCACTTCTAAATAGCATCAACAGACTATAAAAATCAATCATCGGGGTAAGAAAGGAAAATAATAATTGTCTGAATCATATCAAAGCCTTTTCTTGAGTCTATCCCATTGTTTCTTAATCATAGAAAAACATGTGCGATTGTTCAGATTAGAACTTGCATATATACATGACTTGTCTTCATAGGATCCATGTACATAAAATAAATTATTGAAACTTCACAACTTCATCTCCCCCTGACCTTGTACTATGTATACATGCTCATCGTTACTACACCAGGTTCACTATCAGTAATATAAGCAACATGAATATCAAAACAATCATGGGAATCATCATCAAGACAAAACATGTATCTCTCCCCCTGAGATTATACATCACTCATCCTGAGGACTTGATAATGATCTTCTGCTCTTATGAGGTCATGTAACTCACATCACCTTTGTAGTCACTGTGAGAAGTAAGCCTAAAAGATGAATGGACTACAACAGTAACAATCTTCCCTACATTTCTGACTGAGGTTCCTTCTTCCTCCAGATTTGCTTGCAATTTCTAATTATGTGCTAAAACTTATCGCATCTCCTGGTTTTGTTCTATATACTGGACCTGAAATCAGTGGCCTTATGACCAAATGAGTTACAAGAGAAACAATATCCATAAAACCATCCTTTGTGCCTAGGGACTGGTCTTGACCTAGATCTAGGAGATTTTCTTACAGATGATTGATTTGATTCAACCTTGATTTGCACAACCCTGTAGTGATTTTTTCCATCGTATTTCGTATGATCATACCCAATTCCAACCTTGATCAAATGAAAGCATTGTTCATTAAAAATATTCTCTAGAGACTAAGAAGATTTTACCCATTCATTGGTCGTCTCATAATCTTCCTTTAGGGTCATATTTTTGGATTCTAATGTTTCACACTACTTTTCCTTTTCTTGGAATTGTTTTCTTATGTTTTTTGTTCTTTTATTGGTTCTTCTAATTCCATTTGTAACCTCATTATTTCTTCAATCATACTGTTTCCTTTTGATTGCAATTCTTTGTTAACATTCCTAAGTTTATCATTCTCCCTTAGATTTTTCACCAAATCATCTACCTCAAAACTATTTGATTCATTAATTGACTGATCTTCAAGAGCCATGAGTACTAGATAAGAAATATTAGAGTCTAAGTCAAATTTTTCTTGATAATCGGATTTTCTATGACTTTCTTCATTAGAGTAAAATATTTTCTTATTAGATAAATTCCTTCTAGAAACATTCTTTCCATTATCTTTATGATTTTATCTATAAGGACGTTTAGGTGCATAATGGCCTACTCTTCCCCAAGAAAAATACTTAAAGGGAAGCTTAACTCTTATCTTCCAGTACCCACTTGCAACCTTCTCATGAACTTTTCTTATTCATCATCTGATATGTAGATTGTGTCATTTGGTGCTTACTTTTGTTTCCCTTTATATTTGGCTTTGAAAGCTACTTCTTTCATGTCTGAAGGACCACATTTCATAATCTCAAATTTTGTCAATATTCCATGGAGTTGATCAAGTGTGATACTTTCCAGATTCTACATTTCTTCAATAGATGATACATTGGAATCCAAATTTTGCGTTAGTGGAATCAAACCAGTATGAATACATGTATTACATGATAATATATGACATATATAGCTGTGTGTGTGTAATACACAATATGTGTAGGTATGCATGAAGACACTGCGTGATTGTCTAGTATGACAACCAACCTAGAGTTTGGACAGAGGAAGGAAACTAAGAAATGATTCAAGGATAGTAGCAGTGTTTTAATTCAGCCTTGTATGCATATGAGTGGCATATGATTATGAGTTTGACCTATGAGGATTATAGGTGATCTATAATTGATGGGTGTAAATGGTTACATGTGAGCTAACCTGATATGATATTTTATACATATTGATTTGGCAAATGTGCTAGTTGACTTGTTGTATGCAGAGAAACTACTGGAAATAAGTGTTCGACAAGAACACAAAGGCTTGGAAGAATGCAGGGGAAAAGCATGCATTCTTCAAAATAAAATAAATGATGGAACATATAAGCCATAGCTACTCAAATAGTAGTATTGTATATCAAATTATAATATTAATTGTGGTAAACATAGTTGAGTTTCTGCATTTGAAGTCTCTCACAAAATTGATTGAAACAAATGCTACAGGTAGCGAGGGGAGGAGATGTTCTCCTTGTAACCGATATATATCAAAACATTTGCATCAAAGAGAAAGGCTATGGGAGCCCATGGATACATAAGACAACTACTTGGGAATGAGGAAATAATATTGTAAGATGCAGTAATACACTAAGGACGGTGTAAATTTAAGGGGGGGAGTATGTAACACCCCTCTCTTGTGGGTAAAACTTTGCAAAACTAACTTAAGAAAAGCTAGGTCTGATGTGTAATATTAAATGTAGATACTTTATGAAATAAATAAATTAATTAATCACTTGGAAAAGTGAGACACCAAGAAATGAGATTATTGCCAATTCCATTGGTGAATGGGATTGGATAATTCTTTCATGATAAAGCTTCTAGATTTTTCTAGATAAGTTGGATGGATTGGAGATAAATATCCATTAAGAAAAACATAAAAGCTTTATGGGAGAGAAAGGCAAGATTTTATGAGAAAAAGCATAGTGGGAGAAAAAGAAGATATTTTCCGAGATAAGCCTAGGAAAATGGATAACAAAAGGATCCATAAAAGAGGGATGCCGCTAATGGAAACCATATCATGAAAGAGGATCTTAAATACCCATCATATAGATCAACAAGAGGCAGTTGATCCATGGAAAGAGCCTCTACTCAGGAGCGAACTGTAAGAGTCAGTCCTAGGTTGGGTGGTGGTGCTCCATTCTCCAAGTGATGTTCTCTCTCTCCTAAGCTAGTTGGACTCACTTACATGGGATGTTCTATGTGTTGGATTCTTACCCTCTGTGTTTTAACTTCATATAGCATATGAGAGAAATTGCTTGAGTTTTTCCTCGCCATGAGAATGACTAAAGAAATTGCATGTGACAATTATACATGAATATATTTACATGTTTTAATGAATTTTATGAGATGATTTTATATGGAGGCATCTGACAATTATGGCACATTAATGTATTCCAAGTTTAATTCAATAAACGAACATAATATGTGAGTTTGATGCAATGATTGATATGTTGTCACCTTCTTAAACTTATGTGTTATCTCAAGGGTGAAGAACTATGCATGAGATAGTATATGTAGTTATGTTCTAACGCTTGAAATTATATAGCCTAAGGTTCACATTATCTTTGCTATGCATGTTGCATTATGGAGTGATCTGAATCTACTGAGGCTTGTTGTGCATAAGATACATGTCAGTATTCCTCTGACCACGCTGTAGGATTTGGACTATGATAACTATAGTATATTTATGCTAATGATTTCCTTAATTACTTTATGAAGTCATCAATGTACTAAAATTTTGAATGCTTAATCTTGTCTTGCCTAAGGGTTATTCCATTGATTGTGTTGAAGGGTTATTCTTGATGTAGTTTATTCCTAAGGGTATGAATATCGTTCCTTACTTTCAATGTAATTAAAGTTTCAAGATTAGGGAGATAGTTACAAGAAAAAAACAAAAATAAATAATCATTCATGTAATGAGGAAATAATTATACTTGTGAAGACTATGGAATCCTAACTTCAACCTAACCATAAATTACGGGGACGAGAGCCTAGTAGTTAATTCTTAGAGGTGGCTTAGGAGATATGTTATATTAACATAATACTTTATAAAGAGAAATGTATATACTTACTTCCCCTTTAAATATTTTCTATATATTATCATAATGCTTTATAAAGAGAAATCTATATAATTACTTGCTTTTTAAAATGTTATAGATAGTTATCATCACTTTGAAATCACTAATTCACTTTTTGAATTTTTACTTAAATTTATTTGACATTTTTTCATATAAACTTATTTTTTATTTTAAATGTACCTTTCTCACATGCACCTCTCTTTTTATTATACTTCAAAACCTGCACATATACACAAGAATGCACACACGCTCTCTCTCTTTATATATATGCAAGCATTGAGGTATATATACACCTCAATGCTTGCATATATATATATATATATATATATATATATATATATATATATATATATATATATATATATATATATATATATATATATATATATATATATATATATATATATATATATATATATATATATATATATATATATAGACACCATGATACAATCCTTTTGATATCAGTGATAATAATTTGTTCAACACAGAACCCCTACTTTTTTATGGTTGTTTTACCAATGACACAACAAGTGCATGATTTGATATACTGATGGATGTCCTATAGAAGCTTGGCTATGCAACATTCTTTTCCACACCAAAGTGACCCACTAGCTGACTTTAATCTGCCTCACAAATTGGCTTGTCACACTTGCTTAAATGAACACAAATGTGTTATCGGTATCACAAGAGTGGATGGAGGAGGTAGAATTCTAAAACTTTTTTACCTGTGACCAACATCTAGTATGTTGTGGTGAAATTAGAATCATTGTTGTCAAATTATGGCCGCTTAGAGTTTTCATGCCCACAAACGTTAAGCAATGGGGTTAGTAATAATCAGTGCTATAAAGGAAATTTGCAGCGTGGTTGGTGCTATCTTTATTGTGCTTTATGCTCAAGCATCTGGTACTAGCACAATAGGTGAACCACACAAAGAAGAACTTGGCCTTATGGCCCATTGGTTAAGCAATTCCTATACATGTTTCTTTATGTCCTCCATATCAATGGATGAAAACTTGTACATACTAATGTTTGTTAAAGGAGCATCTTGCTGCAAGTGAATCTCATGTTGGATCTCACACTTTGGAGGAAACCCACTTGGTTCCTGAAAAAGGCCATCATAGTTAGAAACAATTTAATACAATTCATTTTTATGAGTAGGATCACAACCTTCAAAATCTTTAGATGTCTCGGTATATTTTTCTCTCACAACCATGAGCATGCACCCTTTGCTAGAATTGATAAATCTCTTCATGTGAACGACACTTAGAAGAATGACACTAATCTTACCGTGATGAGCTCTAAAAATGTATTCCACCTCATCATTTGTGATATGATACTTGCTTTCATGGCGAAAGAGAACTGCTTCCCAGTCATATAAATGTGGACTCCCCAATACAATACCACATATATCCAAGGGTACAACATCACGATCAACCTCGTCTACTAGTTTGGATGCAATAGAAAATCTAGATCTACACTTCTTGGTTACGTGTAATTTGGATTTATCACACACCCAACCAAGACGGTAGGGTTTCAGATGAGGCTTGGTCTCTAATCCTAACTTCTTGACCAAGGATTCTAAAATCAAATTTGTTTTTGAGACCAGATCAAACAAGGTTTCCACTTTAGTATGCTTCATTATGACTCTAATGTTGAATAATTCAGTCCTCCTTCATTCATTAAAAAGAGACCCATTTGAAGAACTTGTACTTGCATGAAATTCATAATTTTCATTAGCATGAAGAGAAAGAGTACCTTGTATGCCCACTGTTATGATCTGTGTTTCATCACCGGAATCATATCCAAGGTCCTATTGTACGATTGCCATTGTATTTTTCTTGTTCTTCCCACCAAATATCTTTGGTTTCAACTCCGAATGTAACTGTCAATAGTGTTCATCATCACAACCTTCCTTCTTACAATGTGTATAATATGGCTTTGCTCCTTCCTCCTTGGTTGTAGCTTCCTTCTTGTCCTTTCCCTTGCCTTTTCCTATGAACTTGACATTATGAGGTTTGAAAGATGATTTATTTTGTTGTGCTTCTTTATCATTATTTCCCATTCTTTCAAGGTGAATGGCCTTCACACTGGCTGCATCAATAGTAGTAGGCTCAAATAATAACAAAGAATGCATGATGTAACTATTTAAATAACTAATATACTTTGTTACAATTTTAGGTGAATCAAGTGCAAACCCAAATTCATTTTTTCTAAACTCTTCTCTAAAGCTTTGTACATTTTGACTCTTTCCTTGTCTCAAAAATTTTAATTCCATTAAAGCCTTTTGTAAATAACCCAAAGGATAAAATTGATCTTTTAATGCAGAAAAAGACTAGACTAAGAAGAAAGGATATTACTGAAGTTATTGATCTCTTTCTGGAACTTTCTCTCTCCACCAGCCAAGAGAAGTGCCACTCATTCGAAGAGATTCTAATTGGATCTTGGCATCATCTTCCTCAATCTGATGAATCTAAAAATAAACCTCGATCTATCTGATCCAATTTTTTAGTTTCTCTGCATTATAGTTTCCATTATATGTGAGCAAATCAAACTTTTCATCTATCTTTAAAAGTGCCTTCTTAGATGTATTCATATGATGTTTATTAGAGTGATGGAAAGAAGAAGAAGAAGAGATGTCACTAGAGGATGGAGAGGGAGGTTCAGGAGGCTCTCCTCTTCAACCTTCATGGTTTACCAATGCATGGTCATCTAGTTCTTATTCTCAAGCTTGATTGTCTTCTCATATTCTCTAAACTTGTCAACTTTCTCTTCCACGGTGAAGAAGATATTTCGATAATTTCTCTCTTCCTCCATTTAAGCTTCCTCATCTGCCATGTTCTATCTTCGTGGTGCACACCCCACTTCGGGATCAAAGGATTTGAGTTTTCCTTCTTGTCTTTGGAGCTTGTTCCTGATTAGCATTCACTTATGAACCTTGCATCAAGAAGATTTGCTCTGATACCAAACCTGATCTAGAGATTTTAACTTCAAAAATTCATACATAATTTCATATAAAATATCATGTTAACCAAGTAAATTAACACATGAAAAAGAAGCGGAAATCATAAAGAAACCATGAGATCAAAGGTACACCAATGATTTGATTATGGATTTCACCCAGTGTGGGCTACGTCTGCGGGCACTACTCAATGTGGGGAGGCCTCTTTCATTAAATGGCAGAAAAAGTGAATTAAATTCAACATTACATAACTAGCCCTTATGCCTCCATATTTTGTCATCAATGAAAAACACAAAGATCCGATGCAGAAACAGACATCATAGTTGGATTTGTGGTGCGAAATCATGTCAAAGGACTATAAAATTGACCATATTCTGAGCAAGTGATCTCTAGAGCTCCAAGAAATCTTTAGATTCCCTCAATATTCCCTTCAATAATATTCTCCCAAGACTCCTTCAAAATATTTCTTAGTTTTTGTGCCCTCCTGGGCACGGTTGCAGCCTGGGAGCTTTTGGTTCTACCTGCACACATGTCCACTACTCCTCAGTCTGCCACACCTCCCTATGATTGGAAAATGTTAAATGTTTATATACAAAATTGTGGGCGAGGTTTACACAACAAATTTGTTGGTTGGTTTGTAAATGATGACACATATGGCGGGGGTTGGCCGGGTTCAAAACCCGTCATGCCCCAATTAATGGTTCAGACTATTTTGATACATGACATATGTTTTTTAATAGTGTTGGTGGTCATTCATTTATTTGAAATAGTTTGAATTTGGAGTTGCCCAGTGGTGAGCTGACCCACTAGGGCTAGGTGGGTTTGACCCTCACCAGCTTCTCCATAAATATGGCACCATTGTGTTGACGGGTGGGGCAGGTCCACCGGTGGGTGCATCCCATCACCCCAAATTTTCTATTTTATTTTTTATTTTTTTATAATAAAAACGTTAAAATTTCAGATCAGATTTTTAAGGGTCACTGGGCGAATTAAAGAGGTGACAAATTTTCTCTTTTTAACCACCATTTTCCATGCATTGTCCCTTCACCAATTTTTTTGCATCGTTAGTGACTCTCGTTTTCCCTAGTTTGACTAGAACATTAACCAACTATATTTTGAGAATAAGAGCTCGTATTTGAGTGGTGTTCACACCGTTGGAATCAGGAGAACGAGCATTACAATCTAGTCCTAGTTTCACTTCAATATGATGACTTTTATTTTTGAGTTTTTTCAAGGCCATTTCTATTTTTGGAGCCACCTAGATTGGGGTTGGTGTAAACACAATGGTTGCTTCACCAAAATTCTAGAAAACCTTCACATTATTGTTTTTATTTAGCTTTACCTCATTTTTTGGGGGAAAAGGAATTATTCTCATCAGGTGAATGAATGTGAGGTTCTTATTTTTTGAATAATCAAATTTCACAAAGTTTTGAACAGATAGGGGAAAGGATTTCATGCTTGCCTTACCCCATTTGATGGCAAGATTCTCTCTCTTGCTAGCTTTTGTAATTTTGAGTGGGTTGATGTGAGGTTGGGTAGGAATGAATCACTTCCAGTAGGCTCAACCATGGAACCTGAAGAGAGTGTTAAGAGAATTGAACTTGTTACCTCTCAATATCATAAATTCTTTAACCCAAGGATTTGACCAACTAAACTAATCATCAAGGTTGTATACATGTATATTAATTATTTTTATAATCATTAATAATAATAATTCAAAATATAATTATAATTTAGATAATTTTTATTTTATTTTATTCATAAAATAAGTGTACTGGTACCTTTTTCATGTAAATAAATATAACATTGTATTACTATCTAAAACCAAGGGAGTTACATGAGAGCTTGCTTCTAAAAATTGTCATGACTTTGTGAGTCCCATTGTGACCAAAAATCCCTTTTCCGATAACCAAAAGGAGGGCCTTTTTAGACATAGATATAGACCCAAAAAATAGGGTGTCACTCAAGTTAATCCATCTTCCTATCAAGCACCCTTTACAAAAAGATATACTATGACTATATTCTAACATAATTATGTCACGTACAACAAAATTAACAATAGAGTCACCACAACATTTAGATGATAGAAGTGAAAAGAAAATAGGTGAATCAAGGATGATTGTTGTTGATCCTCAAGAGTCAACATCATGGGAGTTATTTCTCGGTAAGTCTAAGTTACCAGTGGTGGTGTTGAGAGGAACTCCATTAATGACTGTGTCCTCTTCCTCATGCCCATTAGATTCAGTATCAGAGTCTGAAGCTATGTATCTTTCCAACCGACTCAACCTTTCCATGATGTCATCCAAGTTGTAGCAAATTTCCCTCATGATGCACTTAAATTCTTCTTGGCATGCAAATATTTTGTAGCTATCAATTTTTTTATCCCTAATGAACATGCTTAATAGTGTCTCCATTTGTTGATTATGGGTGATGGAATGCATAAAGTGGAGGCATATATTTCTAAATTTTCTAGTGTCTAATACACATTCGAGGCAACCTCCACTAATATTAGAGTCATAAAAATATTAGCAGTGACAAAATTCCTTGGCTTCTAACCTCAATATTTCCTTCTGAACCTCCAAGGGAGCATCTTTAAAGAAGTTAGTTGGAGACTCCCATCTTAAGATATGGCGATGCCTAGATGAGGAAGACCCTATAGCCCCACCTGTACATGCCAATTTTTTCTACCTCAATGCCATGCCTCAATGCCATGTATTCCTTGAAATCAACAATAACCACTGTTATGACTAACCATGGGAAGGGGTTTCCAGCAAGATATTTGAGGGATGAGACTTTGATATAGGTACTAACACGATATTGGCATATGGAAGAGGGTAATTAAATATGGATGGTAATAGGATCCGTGAGGAAGACCAAAAAACATAAAGAAATGGCTAATTGAGTGATCCTATAGTGGAGACATAAGTGAACATATAACTAACTCACCTTGGAGCACTCCTTTAGACTACAAGACGTGGCCTATACCATGGGAACTGTATGGACTATAAGGTCATGGGAGGACTTAAACACAACTTCAAAATTAAATTGAAATGCTAATATTCATCCTAATTGTTGAAAAATGGGGACAAGAAATGCTAAAAATAGAAGTGCTAAAAATAGCACTGCTAAAAATAGCAGTTTGGGTACCAGTGCTAGATTGGGCAATAGGGAATGAAAAATGGAAGTGTTAAAAATATAATTTCTATTTTTAGCAATTCAGGATGGATTCCTATTTTTAGTTAGTCGGTGGACTAAAATAGGAAGTAAAATTCAAATTTGAACTTAACAGTTGTTTGAAAATAAATTAATTAATTCTCCATGAGTTAATTAGTTGTGAAAAATAAAACATGAAGTCTATGTGAGGAAATGCAACATTTTATCTATTAATTGAGGAATTATCCATCAGTTAAAGTGATAAGGATGAGTTCTAATTTGAGTAGTAATTAGTTGGCTGAGTTAACTGAGTCAAGTCTAGTTATAATTGATTTAAACATTTTGTTTAAATTAAGTAAGTTTAGTTAGTTAATGCATGCTTGCATATAACTGCTACACTTTAGATAACTAAATATTCTCTCATGAATAACTCATGCATGTCAGTTCAGACAAAGACCAAGTTGAGATCATAGAAGGGACAGTGTACTATCAGTTCGATGAATATTTTTCCTATAAAGGAAGCTCATCCATGATGAGGATTTATCTCCTTTAGGACTGCGTAGTTGGATCAAATTTCAGTGAGTGTGTGAAGAGGCCAATTCACACAAGTGGCTACATTGGACCCCAATCAAAATTGTGCAAAGAAATAGGAGGCTTGGAGGGTAGACTAGAGGTTAGAGAGAGACCTTTGATTGTTTATGAGCAGCAGAGGTATTCCAAAGAGAGCAAGATAGGTTTTGAGCTGATTCTTTTTGTAATAATGGCTATATATCCACTTGTATGACAATACAGAGTTGGGGTTTTAGGCTGAGGCTTTCCCCGAGTTTTATCTTCTGTGTTATGTGTGATTGATTCCTTCTTATCAGTTATATGTGTTCTTATTAATATTGCTCATGTTCTATTAAGCCTCCGCTAAATTGTTTGTAGAAGTAGATCAAGTGTTTTTTTTTAGTATATTTCATTACCAGGTGATCTACAGGTGGGAAATTTCTGCATGGTATCGGAGCAAAGGTGATCAAAGGAAAGAATAGTATATTGAGAGGAGATTTCAAAGTTTTGAGTTTTGGGCCGAGAGTTTGCAGAGAAGTTCTGAAAATTTTTAGAAACAAATAGCATATTTTAATTTCTTACGGAAAAATACCCAAATTCAAAAAAAAAAATTGACTGAATCAGAGTTCGAATGAAGGAGATATCACTGATTTAAAATCAGCTCTTTTTCTAGAAAATTTCGTGACGGCGGGAAATATGAAACAGATTGGTGTGCTAGCCAAGAACCTGTATTCACTTGAGGTACAAGATGCATGCAAAGCATTGAGGATCAAGGCAAAGGTTAGATACTTGGTGGTTGAGAGGGAGAGTAAATTACCTCTCAACATGCAGTGCCAGAAGAAGTCTCAGACAATTGTGGAGGAGCCACAATTGGTGAAGCAGCTTAAGGAGGTTGTGGAGCAACCACAACTAGGGAAGCCAAGAGGAGGCATAGTGGAGGCATCTGCTCATGCAGAGAATGTGGGTAGAGGGATCACATGCAGCCATACCTCCAGGTAGGAGGTGGGGTGACGTGGAGTGATCGTCCTAAGAAGGCTTGAACAGGGGCAGGATTCTTGAGGTGCCCAACCTCTTTGATTCGAATTTTTTACAGGAGCCCTGATGAGGAGTAGCAGGATTGGCTGATTGGGTAGAGACAGATGCGGATGGAGCGGAAGAGAGAGCTACAGTTCAGGAGACCCAGGAGTGTGTAGAGCTAGCAGACTGCAACAATGCGAGAGGCAGAAGAGTGTTGCACCAATGCAATATGACACAGAGAGGTGTGCAACGCTGCGACATGCATGGTGTGTTGTAGTAGCTTAGAGGTTAGAGAGGGAGCACTTGTCAATAGCAGATAGAGCTTTAGCATCAGAGTATGTTTCTAGCCCAACAGAGAGGTCAGTGGGAGTTTTTTTATTCCAAGAGTTGCTGGAGCAACCATACTTGGTAGAAGTGTTCCATGCAGAACATTCCAGAGTTACAGGATTGAGTTCGAGTTGAAGCCTTTCTTGTTGAGAGGGAGTGTTGAAAAATGGCAACAAGAAATGCTAAAAATAGCAGTTTGGGTACCAGTGCTAGATTGGGCAACAGGGAATGAAAAGTTGAAGTGCTAAAAATAGAATTTCTATTTTTAGCAGTTCAAGATGGATTCCTATTTTTAGTCAGTCCCTGGACTAAAATAGGAAGTGAAATTCGAATTTGAACTTAACACCTGTTTGAAAATAAATTAATTAATTCTCCATGAGTTAATTAGTTGTGAAAAATCAAACATGAAGTCTATGTGAGGACATGCAACAATTTATCTATTAATTGAGGAATTTATCCATCAGTTAAAGAGATAAGGATGAGTTCTAATTTGACTAGTAATTAGTTGACTCAGTTAACTGAGTCAAGTCAAGTTATAATTGATTTAAACAATTTGTTTAAATTAAGTAAGTCCAGTTAGTTAATGCATGCTTGCATATAACTGCTGCACTTCAGATAACTAAAGATCCTCTCATGAATAACTCATGCATGTTAGTTGAGACAGAGACCAAGTTGATATCAGAGAAGGGACATTGTACTATCAGCTGGATGAATATTTTTCCTATAAAGGAAGCTCATCCATGATGAGGATTTATCTCCTTCAGGACAGCGTAGTTGGATCAGAGGTTAGTGAGTGTGTGAAGAGTCCAATTGACACAAGTGGTTGCAGTGGACCCCAATCAAAATTGCACAAAGAAATAGGAGGCTTGGAGGGAAAACCAAAGGTTAGAGGGAGGCTTTTGATTGTCTTTGAGAAACAGAGGTATTGTAGAGAGAGTAGGATACCTTTTGAGCTGATTCTTTTTGTAATATTGGTTATATTTTCAGTTGTATGATAATACAAAGTTGGGGTTTTAGGCTGAGGCTTTCCCCGGGTTATATCTTCTGTGTCATGTGTGATTGATTATTTCTTATCAGCTATATGTGTTCTTATTGATGTTCCTCATTTTCGGTTAAGCTTCTGCTAAATTGTTTGTAGAAGTAGATCAAATGTTTTTCTTTAGTATATTGCATGACCAGGTGATATACAGGTGGGAAATTTCTACACTAATGACAATGAAAACGCTTCTACAAAGAATAATGAAATGATAGAGACATTGAAAACAAATATTGTATTTAGGAGTAGGAGTAGAAATTTTCATATCAATCCAAAATATTCGAGTTATACAATGTTTAAGACAAAATATCTCACAAGTAGAAGTTCTATCAATGATCTGATTTAAAGTGAATGTTGCCAAAATGATTACTTGAAACATATGGATTTCATGTTTTCTTTAGAGCAAATGAAGAGATCTTTGTCAATGAATAAAAGCATGAAAAATTCATATTTAGTGGGTTTCATGCAATATACACTAGTAGGTTATGATTATCATATTGGGAATGTATTTCTTTGTATAAAGGCTTTGAAAATTTTGCATTCAATTGGTAATTTTAGTTTGTCAAGAATCCAAGAAAGGCTGGAAAAAGATCCTACATTTTATTCAAAAGTAAATTATAGAAGAGAGTTTGGGCGATCAACAATTACTACTATGTCTTGGATGAAAGAGTTATTTTCAAAGCATAGAGAGTGTATTCCAAAGAAAGATACAATAAATATTCCAGATAATTTCTCAAGACAAGAAATCTACAACTTATATAGAGAATATGCAGAAGGTGCTGAAGGAGATGGTAATTTTATTACATATTTATATTTTACAAGGATATGGAAGAACAAATTCAACAATGTTCATATTCCCAAGAAGACAAGTATGGGGGTTTGCAGTACATGTGTTTCTATTAAAAAAAGGGGGATAAATGTGAATGGGCAGAAAGAGGTATGCATTCATAACATTATTTTTAAAAATTGGATAGTTATCAATTATGAAAATCTATTTACTAATAGGTTTCTTTTATTTTATGTGCATATTCCATTGTCAAAGCATCTAAAGAGCATCATAATCAACAAACAAGTGAAAAACAAAATTTGTATAAGAATTGAAAGAAGTTTTATGATAATACAAATAAATACTTGGGTTTGATAATTGATGTTATGGATCAAAATAAAACACTACTGCCACATTTTTCCTGCACACCAAAAACTTTACAAGAGGAAAATTTTATTCAGTTTCAATTTTTTAGTTGTCTGGTCTTTAATGGGAAGATGTTGCCAAGGGTTTACTTCACAAATTCAAACATTCATAACGATGAAAATCTGACCATAACTATAATCCATGATGTGTTTTTTCATTAGTCTGGTATTCTTCTTGAAGTTTTGTATCTGCAATTAGAAAACACAAGCCGTGAAAAGAATAATGAAGTTGTTTTTGGATATCTAAACTTGCTTGTTGAATTGGGAATTTTTAAAAAGGTAAAGGTCAATTTCCTTCTTTTTGGGCACACTCATGATCATATTGATGAGATGTTTAGTCATTCTTCAGTAACATTGAGGAGGAAGGATGCTAGGAGCCTGCCATTATTAATTGAATGTATTAATAAATCATACATTCCAGAGCGTGTATTTCATGTGTTGGAAGAAACTATTGACATGATAAGGTTTATTCTGGGATCACGTGGTCAGGAGAAATGCATTAAAAAACTTAATTACATCAACTTCCAACATCAATTTCATATAAGAAAAAAGATGGGAAAGCACTTATATGGGGAAGAAGTATTCAACTATTGTAGAATGGGGGTTGTCGTCAGGTTTAGCACTTTTTAAGTTCATTCCAGATCAACCAATATTTGCATCAAAGATGTTATTATTACAATCAGTTGTTGAACTCCATAATGCACTATGGCATAAGAGTGAGATAAATTATTTTGAATGCCTGGAATAAATTAAAAGATGTATTAGAGATATATATGAGTACTTTGATGTTGTGGATTCAGTTTGGTGGGAGTCGTTTTTTAATAATCAAAGTGATATCATTTCAAGATCAAGAAATTAAGATACACTTTTGAAGACTTCATTTATTTAGCCACAAAATATGCCAAATGAACAGGAGGAAAGACACATTGTTGAACATCAACAATCTCAAGGCATTATTAATTCTCCACAGGTAGAGGAAAGATAACTCTTTATAGGCTCTAGAAGATCACGAGCACAACGTGAAGCCATGGAAGACCTTTCCGCAGGATGTTAAAAAGGGTTGCATGATAGAATAGTAGATAGAGATCCACCTAGCTATCAATTCTAGGTTTCCAAGGTTATATAGATCATTAAAGAAATTGGAGATATTACAGTTGTTGAAGTACATTTGTATGCCACAAATAAACACCCATTCAATGGTGCGTACAAGCCAGAGACGGTAGCTAATAAACAAATTGTCAAAAAGTGAAAAATAAAGGGTACAAATATAAATTGTCGCCACAGATACCTCTTAAAATTGGAGGATGTTGACACACTTGTCCATGACTTCAATTTAATAAGGAGATGAAATCTTCAGTTTAGGACCGTACACATTTTGATGAAGTTTCTACCAAAAGAAGCAATGTTGAGATGGGAGTCTATTGAAACTAGTCATAGATCTAGAAGACTTTTGAAACCTAAAATGGTGAGCATATATGTTGACTCAGACAAGGCTCTAGTTGACGAAAGAGAAGAATATGGGTCATCTTCATCTGCATCCAATCATTCATCTGAAGATGTAAATTCTGATAGTGTGCCAAAATATATGGATAATTTTGAATAAATGTCTAAGACATGTTATGTAAATGATGTTAGCATGGTAACTTTAATTAATATTTTGACTTCCATATGATCTTACATGAATTTACGAGTCATTTCTATGTTTGTTGGATTATATCTTTTAATTATGAAGAATTCATCTCTTTAGAATATCCACAATGCAATCACAATGAAATAATGAGTTACAAAAATAATGTATGTTATATTCAATCTACCAAAGTTGATATTATGATTATAAATAAATAAATATTAGAAATTAAATTTGATTCTTCAAATTATACACGGATATTGCCATGATATTATTTATTGTTATCATTTGGTATAAGACAGTTTTAAAAATGTTGAAATTTTAATCGCTCATTAAAATGGGACACTTTGTTTTGATGGTTGATTTTTAGGTTTTGTTGCAATAGGATAAGTTGTCTTAGGCTAAAATTTGAAAAGAGCTACATTTTAGCCTTTAAAATAAAAATTACTCTTGGAATAATGAATGTTTCATTGACTTGTTCATTTTTCAAAAAACCTTTAGTCATATAATTTCTCCATAATTTCATTGTTGTAATATGTTAAAAAATTAGGGTTTTTAATTCCATGATTGAAATTTGTGAAAACCTTAAGGTTTTTCCGAGTTATGATATTTTATCTTTAATGCTATTGTAAAAAATAATTACAATTTTAGGGCATTTAGAGTCGATATATTTGATCTTTAACAACATGGATGGAAATGGTTGGAATTATAAGGATTTCCGACATGATATTTTATCTTTAACATCATGTTTAATAATTGTTGGAATTTTACGGCTTTTCAAAGTCCTGATATTTTATCTTTAATTCCACTACTAAAAGGTGTCAAAATTGTAACTTGGTTTTTTGTTGTTGTTGCAACATCAAAACTTATTGTTTTGAGGGTGCTTTTTCATCAATATTACAAAAAAAAATTGGTTTTTACTTCCATTTAAAAATAATGTTGAAAATTTACCCTAGAAAGAAAACATCGTTCTACCATACAGAATATTTGTTTTTGGATTTTTTTTCATGTGTTTTGGTGGTTTTTTAGGTAATATTTCTCGTTTGATCAGTAATTTTGTTACTAGTATCCTTGAGATACACTACAAAGAAAATGCCTTATAGTGGAGGTTATAACAAAGCTTTTTAGTGCTATAAAATTGTCAAAAAATGTCAAAAAACATCTTTAAAACATTCATTTAGGACAATGAAGGTTTTAATGGAACATCATTACAATTGAAAAAATATGGGCAGTCGAAGGTTCTAGAAAATGAGTTTTTTTTTGTGCTTATTTCAAAAAGAAGCACCATTGCGCTACATACATAAAAGCACTAGGTGACATACATAACTAAAATCACTGAGGCGTTGAATACAAAGAATATCGGTGCGTGATATATACCACACTAGTGCTAAGAGACAAAAATGCCTTGGGGCATTCTTCTACGGAATGACACCAAGGCACACAAATAATTATTATTACGCTGGTGCCTTTATAAACTTCCAGCACTGATGCGTATCATTAGTATAAAGGACCGGGTGTGATAGTTATACAAAAGGACTGATGTTGTTAGTTTTCATGGAACATCAGGCTAGAAATAATATTTTGTAGGACCAGGGAGTTCGTTATATGAAAGCACTAGTGTTTTAAGAGTTTTTAAGGAATTACAATGCACCGAGGCATTAATCTGAAACATGACTGGTGCTTGAAGTGACAAACACACTAGCGCTCTCGTTTTCTTAAAAGGCACCAAGCTTGCAAAAGGATGTCATCACAATGCTTTTATATAACACAACACATCGGTGCCTTTTATGTTATAGATGCATTGATTTTTTGAATGATATTTTCTCTTTTTGGGAAAGATCGACTCGTGATAGTGGAATTATTGTAATTTTTAAAAATGTTGTTCATCGAAAAATCGACATATAAGTTATAATAGTATTCATATAAATTAAAATTTGATTAGTGAAAATGTATATGATGTTTGGATTAATTTGTTATATTATCAGATTTCTCATCTCTTCATTATAATATTTAATCATCCATATGTTTAATGAGTGGTGTAACATTTCACAATGACATTGGATAACACAATACAAAAAATTAAAATGTATTTTATTATACATGAATAAGAGGCTTTGGTCATACAAAACGGGATTTTTATTGGTAAACCCTATATTTCAATTGGAAAATATGTTTATTACATTAAATAAAATGACTGATTTTTACAGACAATTATTTCAAAAAATACAATAGGTTGCATTGATATCTAAACCGATCATCATTCTTTGTTGGAACTAATGTCACTTCTCAAGCTACTTCCATGACTTGGTTTATTTGGAGGAATGTTTTATTGATTTCATCGATAGTTTTCATCTTCTTGATCTTGTTCCATCTACAAACATAAAAGTAAATTTTAATGAGTGTGTCTACATTAGTGAAAAAAATGAAAAATGAAATAAAAATACATCAATGTAAATCGAATAACAATGTACAAGAGAAAAAAGAGAGTCATAAACTGTGCACATTATTTCGAAACCAAGCCTCATGCCTTGTTGTAACAAGTCTTCTACTGGCATAGTTCCATACGTTGTTTCCTGCATGTTTTAAACTCCATTATAAATCATAGATTTAATATAATAATTTTTTTCTAATATTGAGAATATTTTTCGGCAAAAATCACATCATAGTACATTTGTTGACGCATTTCAAACCAACAAGTGTTCATTGTCATGATAATTTGAAGAGTGATCATGGCAACAGTTTAAATAAAGAAAGCAAATCATCCAATGACTATAATTGACCAGGAAACGACTATATTTGATTATGAAACAACTATACTTGACCAGGAAACTGTATTGGACCGAGGGATAGGGATAGGGACATTCAATTATTCAAAGGTTTGTTTTGTTAACTTTATTACTATATTGGAATGAATTTAACTATTTATATTTAATGAGTATAAACTAATAATAGATTTATTATTATTATTAATATTATATAGAATAAATATAAACTAATATTATTTAATAAAATTGAAATTGTTTATTAAAGGCTAACTTACTTAGTTATTTAAATATTAAATCAAAGGACCTGACAGAATTGACTAGGTGGCAATTTCTAACTAAAATTATTATAAAGTTATTAGCTAAATTCATTTTTGAAATCTTATTCATTTATATTAAAGATATAATGGAACATTTAGAATCATTCATTAAATTTCTTTATTAAGGTGAAACTTATTATATTAATTATTACACCATACTAATTATTAACTAAGTCCTAATTTAACTTTTAATAGATTTATTATTACTATTAAAGCTATATAGAATAAATAATAATAATAATAAATAAATATTAATATCAAATGAAATAATAAGAAAATTTAAAATTGTTTATTACGGGCCAACTTACTTAGTTAGTGATGCATAAGCATCGAGATTAGTAATTTCATTGTATTTTAGTAGACATGGGGGGTCTTGTGTTTTCAAGGAAGTTGGTTTCCTGTGTATTAAATTAATGTAATTATTAAGGTTTCTAAGTATGTTTATGAGAGATATTTAGAATAGGAATTAATTAGATATTTTGAGGAATATTGTAAATGTTCTCGAATGTCGGACAACATTAGAGATTTAGGCTAGTTAAGATTCCATAGGGATGGTTAAGATTCCATAGATGATATTTACGATTTAGTTGAAAAGATTAAGGATCTGAAACAAATTGGGTTACAAAACCTTTTGTATAAATGTAAGCCTAAAACACATAGAGAGAGTTAGCTAGTTAGTTAGTTAGAAAGTTAGGAATTAGAGGAAATTGATTGTAGCCTATGGGCAGATAGAGGGGAGTAGTGTCAAAAGGCCACTAATATAGAAGATTAGGCCGAGATGGAATTCACTGTGTAAATATTTATTTATTAATACATAAGTGCAATTTCTAAGTTTGTGTGGTGTGTATTGAGTAATTGAATTATAAATTGTGTGTGGATTAGAGTAATTATGAATAACATAAGTGTGCAGGGAAATCAAAAAGAATCCGAGAGAGGATAGTGATTAGAGGAGTATTGTGATGATCATACAATGTTGGAGTTTGATTGGATAACCAAATCAAAGCTCAGGAGTGGTAGCGTTAAATAATATACAGAGAAAAGTTCAAGAAGCAGTCAAGTGGAAGAGAAATCGAAGATCGAAATCATTGAAAGGAAGAAGTAATGAAGCAACAGTGCACAAGAACCATTGGATCAGTTGGATCAACAAATAGGATTAATGGAAGATGAGGGACAAAGATCTTATCAATCACAAGAGATTAAGTTAATAGATGGATGGATCGCATCAAGTCATGTGTCGACAGAAGGTTGGAAAACATGCAGAATGATGGAGCGGCCTTCATAGGAAATAAGCAATATCTCACACTCCCTAAAATTTGTAAATGGTATTCTAAAATTTCACACGATTAACTTGAGGGGCTGACACGTAGCACACGATGGAAAGAGAAAACCACTTTTCCCATGCGCTCTCGACTTGGTATTGGTCATGCAATATTTCATGTGAAAGTACGCGATAGTCATTGGATCGAGCGGGATTGATTGATGGTGGAGATCAACCAAGCTAGTTGGTGAGCGGGTGACGCAATATCTGTTGGATCCGAAGGAATGAGATCAATGGCGGAGATTTAATGCGTTAAAGAGAGAATCGATACATGTACAAAGGTTTGTGGAATGGCAGAAAGGTAAGTTTTAAGTGTGGGTTATGAAATATTTCTATTATACAAGAGTTATAAAAGAAATGAGTGGAATAAATGTATTATGGTTAATGTTGCGTTAAACTGAAACCAGAGTTTAAAGGGTACTATTGATATGCGTGGGTAATAAGAATTAACCAAAGATTATGAAGGGTTGTATAAGGTTCCGCTCAAAGTTTTATTAAAGTTTAGACTTGGGATAGTTACATGAAATGTTTCTGCACAGAGTTTATTTAAGGAGCGCTAAGCCTTGATTTTTTAAGGTTTTACTAGGTATGTAATTTTAAAATTCCTGGGACATGTATATGAATTGCATTTTATATGCATACTATGGGTATTTGCGGCTTATACTGCATCAGTTAGTTAGATAATGGAACTTTATTCAAGTTATTGAGGAACTAATTAATTTTTTTTTCGGTCAAGTAAGAGTGGAACCTTCAATTAGCCGAACAAAGATTACATATTGTACACGTCTTCACAATTTTAAAGACCAACCAAAGATAGACCGGTTGAAAAAACAACAACAACTAGGTTAGAAGAACCCAAAACCTTACATACATAACCACAATAGCCCCCTACGCAAAAATATTCAGTGAACAGACTCCTGCTCACTCTGCAATTCTTCTCCTTCAAGTCTTTCTGCTCAATCTCCCCAAACCTTAACCATCTAACCCCATCGTTCATCGACCTTTCAATCAGATGGGAGATACTCATTCCTATCACTAAGAACTACCAAGATCTACTGTCAATCTAGCCTCCAATCGAACAGTAGATACATACTATGATCAACTGCAAACTCCCAAGATCCATTGTTGAGATAACCTTAATCGGATGGTGGATACTCACTTTGATCAATTGAGTTGCACATTGATCCTGTGCCCTTTATATTCGATGATCCACAATATATCACTTTAGAAACATATGCGATAATTATCTGCTATTCAGACCCGATCTAGAATATAGCCTTGGTCGAAAAGGATATCGGGTCCACTCAACCCCTTAACCTGCGATCAAAATTGAACCCAATATCCATTCGATGTCAAAGACCAACAAAACCTATAGTCTACCGCCCTTCAACGAGAATTATGTTTAAAACATCCTCAACATCCATATTTTGCTAAGGCGAAAGTATTTATGATAGGATTAACGGTTAGGAATCATGCTAGCACTTCATCCAAGTTCCAGGACTCCTGCACTTTCCCACACCCACTAGTCTCCCTCCAGCTTATTTTTGATGATCTGAAAGTACTCCATGTCTTTTGCTTCCTGTCGATAACAATCGTCCCTCAGTTTACGAGAGGGTATAGAATCCCTGTCATACCAGATATGGCTATCCTTGCACATCACGCCTTCATTCGCCAGTTGATCAGCTAAAATTTTTTCTTTCCTTCACACATGAACAAAACTGACGGTTCTTAGGGTTCACAAGTGGGAATGAATACATTGAAAGACTTGCAAGAGCCTCAAGTGTTTGGACACTTTATCAGGTGCCATTCCATCACACATTTTCTTGGCTGCATTAACGACCAATTCTTAGTCAGCTTCAATGATGGAATTTCGTAAATTTAACTCAATCAGGCTTTCCAGGCACTATTCTAAGGCCATTAGCTGCACCATGTTATTTTTGGTAGTCCCTAGATGACTATGTATGATGTCCTTTATGCTCCCTTGTTCATCCCTTATGACACCTCCAAAACTAGCCATCCCTGGGTTGCCCTTAGAGGCCTTGTCTATATTTATCTTCAAAAATCAATGAGAAGGAGGCTACCAAAAATCATTACCAGTAGTTGTTTTACTCCTCCCTTAACAGTTCCAAGGGGAACCAGAGAGTGGAAATCCAACTGCCTTAGAATGCAAGCCTCCTGCGCCGAAGGGGGTCCTCAGGAATTTTCCACAAAAGGGCTCTTATTGTATCTTTGATCTGTCTTAGAATTTGGGCAATGATGTTCTGGGTCGAGCCTTTTTTTTTCTTGAGAATCTTGCCATTGCGTCATATAATAAATCCTGAAAGAAGAGTCCAAGCCTTGTTAATTATTTCATTACCTGAGAAGTCTTTCCTCCAATTCTTCAAGGTGTTGGTGATGCGGAGTCTGTCTCTGTCAGTTTGCCTTAAGACTAAGGCTGCCCAATCCCACAAGGTAGAGGTGAAGGGGCAAAGGTTTAGTAAATGCTCCATCATTTCTTCCTCTAAGCCACATAGATGGCATCTGGATGGGCCAACAAAACCCCTTCTCAAAAGATTCTGCCAAGTGAGAATTTTCTTTTGGTGCACTAACCACATGAATAACTTGACTTTCATCCACTACAAGTTCTTCCAAAGGTTATTCCAAACCTAGTCATGGTTTGGATAACCAAAACCTATGGCAATGCATTTAGCTTCTTTGAGGTTAAAGGTACCTTCAGTGTTTCGACCCCATCTCAGTTGGTCAGACGAGGAAGACACTAAAATATTCCTCTTCTCCAAGTCAAGAGCAAGGGAGTCCACTTGGTCTTTCAAAGGGTTCTCTTCACTGTATCTGTTAGAGCCTAGATCTAACTCAGGCTGAAGGAAGGCAAGTCTAGGGTAACATCAAACCACACTTAATGTGGTAGCTAGCCCTACCAGGTCAGGAGAGGGCTCTCTCCTTGTAAATTTCAGTCAAGATGACTGAATGAAAAATGGATTTTAGGCTAGGTATAGTAGCTCTAGGGTTTTTGATTGATTTTTTTTTTGGGGTCAAAACAGCAAGAGAAAGGATGATTGGACTACGGAATCGATGTCAGTTTCTGCCGGCAAACCTGGGGAAAATTAAGTGCCATGTTCAGCCAAGTGAAGATTGTAAATGTGAGAAGTATAAGGGAGAAATCCTGCTACCTTGTAGGCATCAGACAAAGGATGATTTGCAAAAACAACTTTAGATGAAAGAGAATCACGAGATTGCTCAACAGAGCATCTAGCCAAGGATGAATTCTGCTAAGACAACCATTACAACTAACAGCAAAATCATCACGAAAGGAGCATCATTACGGATGAATTCCTAACATATCACTTAGATAATGTTGTAACAAGGCAGAAAAAACATAATGTGTAAATGCATTACAGGAAAAACATACTAAATATCAGCACCGTGATGAATCCTAGATCCAAAGGGCAAAAGACTCTTTTATTAAAATGATATTCAGGAAAAAATTTACACAAAGCCAAGAAAACCTATCTGCTGCCAAAATCAAACCTCTAAACTATGAAATTCATAAAATTTATACATTTATCTAATCCCTATATTAAGAGAATTGAGCTCAACCATCTTCTTCAAAATAGAATAAGTTACATTAAACTTGGACCGAATTGCTGAAAATAGGTTTTGAAGATGAACTCGTATCTCCTAAACCATAGCACCTGTTATAAAACTGAAAGAGGCTTTTGTAGATAAGGTCATTTTGGAGAAAAACCTCTCTCAAATTCTGGAAATTCATTTCCCATTGTTCGTAGTCTGTGCCACAAAAGAATCTCTAAAACAGAAAATCATTAAAAATTTAAATCTGTGAAAATGAGCTGTAAAGATCTAGTCACATATTCAAATTCATGACACCTGTGAATAAAATGAAAGAGGTTTTTGTTATAAGGCTCATGGTTAACAAAAATCTCCTTGAGTTTTGAAAAATTAATTTCCATCTGTTGTGAAATGGCACCGTACTAAAATGACTAAAATAGTAAAATAAATGAAAATTTTGGTATGTTTTATTGCAGGCTCTAAATATCACTGCATATCTCCGACATAGTAGCACCTGTGCATAAACTGAAGGAGGTTTTTGTTATTTGGT
This sequence comes from Pinus tabuliformis, assembly GCA_031772625.1. Taxonomy (NCBI): domain Eukaryota; kingdom Viridiplantae; phylum Streptophyta; class Pinopsida; order Pinales; family Pinaceae; genus Pinus; species Pinus tabuliformis. Next base: position 76,345,724 of record CM062820.1, on the reverse strand, counting down.
ATGTGATGGACAGAAAAATATTTCACTTTTGATAAATTCCTTACCATTATTTCAGAAACTGATCTTGTACTAAACTTGTCATTCTGTGCAACAACTAACCTCAAAACATGCATAACCAAGAACCAATCATTCATTTCGATCATATCTTATGATCCAGAAACTAGTTACAAGAGTGTGATATACCATTGGAAATATTTTTCTGAGCTTCTTCTGATGGACCCTTTTGTGACATGTTTTGTGTTGAATATCATGTGCAAAACATCTAACCAAACCAAACCTAGTAAGAGCTCATGTTAATCCCTGGTGACAGGCTGTGAAGACTGGAACTAACAATATCCATGATTCTTCCATATTCGCCATTTTTCATTGTCCCTTCCCTAATCCCAGAAGTCACTTATCATTTGTAAACCTTTGTTATAGTGTCATTTTTTAGAGTGGTTAGTTCTTATCTAAATAGATTTGGTTCTTGTTGCCAGTTATCCTCCCAAAACTAAGCAAGGTTACTAGCTCTGATCTCCAAAAAACTATGACTCAGGACAATGCCTCTATTCTCCCAAGCAAGGTTCCATATATGGGATCCCTAACATTCTGATATGATCCCTCTCCTACCAATTACTTGCATATTTCTGCTTCCAAAGCTTGGCCCAAGGAGTAGTCGATTCCTTGAGCCACCTACACCACAATTTTTCTCCTGAAACTCTGCTTAGGATTTCAGGGTCATGAAGCCCCAAACCTCCATGGGGTTTAGGTTTGTAGAGCTTGTCCCATGCTACCAGTGCCCACTTCTTTTTGTCTTCCCCAATGCCCCAAAGAAAATCTCTTTGAATACTTTTGATTAGTTGTATGACACCTTTGGGAGCATGGAGAACTGAAAACATGAATATGGGTATAGCCTACAGGACAACCTTAGTAAACACAAGGTGCCCTACCAAGTTCAAAGACTTGCAGGTCCATTTCCTGACTTTACCCTAAAGTTTATTGGTGACCATCTTCCACACTCCCTTACTCAAAGGTTTGTCAGTGAGAGGCATTCCAAGGTACTTGGAAGGTAACTAAGCCCTTTGAAACACAAGAATTCTAGTGAGGTTCCTCTGAATAGCAATGCCAGTATTGAAAAAAAAACTTTTGATTTGTCAAGGCTTACCTCTGTACCATCTGCCATAGAAAATTTGTTCAGTATTTGTCTGAAAGTTATGGCTTCCTTGACCATAGGAATGCCCGGCAGCATTATATCATCCAAAAATTGTTAATCAGTGGATGCATCCCCCTTCGTGGTAAGTTTCAGACCCTGGATTCTTCCTTCAGAATTTTCCATTTCGGCCGCTCTGCCTAGTCCTTCCATCATGAGAACAAAGAGGAAGGGGGAGAGTGGATTCCCTTGTCTGAGACCCCTAGAGGGAGTAAAGGTTCTAGTGGAGAGACATTAAGCAAAATTGAGAAGCTAGCCATGGATACAAGGGCCATAACCCATCTTATCCAGGTGTGGTCGAAGCCATAAGCTCTTAGCACTTCCTTGATGTACGTCCAACTTATCTTATCATAAGCTTTTGCTAGGTCCAGTTGCATGATCATACCAACTTGCTTCTTGCTCTTAAGAGAGTGTACCACCTTGTGAAATTGTATGATGTTGTTGAGAATCTATCTTCCTTCCACAAAACCAGTTTGTTCCTCTAAAACAAGATCCAGAAGAAGAGGTTTGAGTTTTTTAGCAATCACTTTGGAGATAATTTTATACACCACATTGCATAAGGCTATGGGTCTGATTTTGTTTGGTGTCATAGCTTTTTCTTGCTTTGGAATCAAAGCTATGAAAGAGGCATTGAGAGCTTTCAAAACAATTTTGGATCTCCTAGAGTCTTCCACAACTTCAAGGATATCTTGTTCGACAATTTTCTAGCAAGCTTTGAAGAAATCCACATTGAACCCATTAGGACCTGGAGATTTCCCATTTTGCATCTCATTGATAACTTTACTAACCTCCTCCTCCAACACTGGACTATTAAGATTATGGTTGTCTTACCTGGTTACAAACTTTGGAATGAACTTTGTGAATTTGTTGATGAATTGTGCTCTATCAACTTGAGGCTCCTCTGCAATGCTAAGGAAGTGTTGCACTAGTACAGATTCTATTTCTATGTGAGAGACAAGCTCTTTCCCTTGAGAATATTTAAGCTTGGAAATTTTGTTATGGTATCTTTGATCCAAGGTTGATCTATGAAAAAGCTTTGTGTTTCTTGATCCTTCTCTGATCCACTGCACCCTCGATTTCTATCTCCATAAAATCTCCTCTTGCATACATCGATCTTCCCATTCGCTCTGAAGAGAGTCAGCGTAAACTTTTCTTTCCTCAGTAAAACCCTCTGAGATGTTGATCCGATTAATCTCTTGGATTTTCTGCTCAACTTCTTTTTTGGCTTTAAAAATATTTCCAAACTCTTGTTTGTTCCAATATTTCAGCCTTGATTTGATGTGTTTGAGCCTCTGCTATAGTATGAACATTTTGGTGCCTTGAACAGCCCTTTCTTCCATCCATCATTTGTCAATATTTTTGGTGAAATCTGGGTGAGAGAGCCAGATATTTTCAAACCTGAAAGGGTTGTTCCTCGATGTTCCCATAAAATAAGCTTCCAGCTGCACAGGCCAGTCGTCCGAGCCTCCAAAGGGAAGGATTAAAGCTAATATATCAAGGCCTGTGATAAGGGGTTCCTTTGAGATTATGAATTTGTCCAACTTAGAGGTGAACTAAGAGGCCCCTCCTCTCTTATTATTCCATGTAAATATGCCATTTGTTTTTTCTATGTCCACTAGCCCCATGTTATTCATGAAGGTCTGGAAGGCAATGGAGTCCCTACCTAGTTTCCTTGTACCACCTTTTTTCTCTGTAAGAGATCTGATCATATTGAAATCCCCTACCAGAATCCAGGGCATATCAGGATGTCTCTCCCTAAGTTCCTCAAGGGAGGTGAGAAGCTTTAGTTTGTCTTCTAGTTTTTGAGGGCCATAGACATTAGTGATCATGTAGATCTCCTTATCCCCCAATGGTTGAATCACCATTGATAGATAATTCCTAGAAGCTTCAGCATCCAAGATTCCAAGTTTTTGAGGATCCCATAGAGTGAGAATCCCCCTAGCCGAGTTATTTTCTCCAACCTCTAGATACTCATACTTGATTAACCACTTATTATGTATCTCTCTGATCTTGTCCATCGAACATTTTGTTTCCTGAATAAAAATCATATCTGATTTTTCTTCTTTTATTCGACTACTAATATTTCTTTGTTTCCTTCTACTTCCTATACCCCTTATGTTCCAGGTTGTAAGCTTCATTAACAAAGGTTTGTAAAGGAGCAACTGGTAAGATCCTTCATCTTACCTAATTTAATCATAAGTTTCCCACATTCGGATAGCAGCTTGTTTTGTTTTTTCCTTCCCCTTTTCCAACCCAGGTTCTTTGAAGAAGTCGTCGATGTATCCTCCATCGTTTTCACTCCCCTATTCTCCTACCTATCATGGTTTCTTTTGACTCCAGAGCACTTGGTTTGTGATCTCTAGAGGAAGAGATGTTGAACCCTGTCAAAATCCTCTTTAGGCAGAGAGTCAACCCCTTTGGTTATTCCATGTTCCAAAAAATTTCTAGATCTAAATTCTCTCTCTCTAGAATCTCCTGCATTTCGTGGTCTTTCGTTCCTGCCTCAGTAGGGGTCATCTCATGGTTCCTATTGAGCTCCATCATGCTTGGCACATCATTCGTTTGTTTGTTGTTTTCTGGTATATCCTCCATGTTAGCATCCCTTTCCTTCTCATTGGGATTATTCTCCAATACCTGGTTTGTCCCATTGATTTCTACTTCTTCTTCTAAGATCTTGAAACTATTATGGTTTGATTGCCTGTATTCAGTGCCTTTCTTTTGGTACCTCTTACCTCTCTCCCTCCAACCTTAGTAAAGCCTTTGGGATCCTTGCCTGTAGGGGCTTTCGTGTTGTTCTCCATCTTGTTCAATGGGCATTCCTCATATAGGTGCCCATGTTCATGGCACTTATGGCACCTGAACGAGACGTGTTCATAATCTACCGCCTGCACCCACTCCTCATCATACACTTCCAAAATGATTGCATCTGCAAGTGCCCTAGATAAGTCCATTTCCACATATATCCGGGCAAAGGAGGTATATTTACCTCTTAGAGTACTATCTGATTTTTTATAAAATGCCCAAGCCTGTTACCAATAGCCTTCAGGGACTCCGACAACCAATAATATAAAGGAAGGGAGTAGAGTCTTGTCCATACCAACACCGAGGTGAAATTTTCTCTTTCTGGGACAAATTTCATTGGTCTCATGTAAATACCTACAGATGCATACAAATATGGTCCTCCCTCGAACACTTTGTCTTTATCCTCTAAGCTTGTGAACACCGCTGTGAAGAAACCCTTGGACCCTAGGTGAAGGTCTGTTTTCCCCTTTGGTTTCCAGTGGTTCCTTATCCATTCTTGTAATGCCTTCTTTGTCTGCCAGATCCCCATAAATTCACAGATAAGAACATATTCTGCCATGTGTTCTCTATGCACCTACAGAACTGGTTCACTTAAGACGACTCAAGGAATAGTGGTTGCCTTGGCTTTACATGTCCCAGATGTGTTATCACTCAAATTTATTCCTTAGAAGTTATCAAAGAAGGAATAGTTCGAGGTAACCACAAACCAATCTTTTAGACTCAGGTTCTAGCCAACCTAAGTCCAGAGAGGGCTCTCTCTTTATGTTTTAACTTTGCTTGAATAAGATTTCAGGTTGGTTCTTATTGTTCAGGATTGTTTTGTTTTGATTGGTTGGTGGAATTAAGAAGACAGATGGGCAGAGCAAATATTTAGGCCATTGGGCTATGGAGTCAATCAAGAAAGGATTAATTGGATTTGATCTATCACTGAGGTAAGAGTCCACAGGGCAGGTGTTATAGACATATTTGGGCATTGCAACCCCAATATTATATGTCGATAAACCAAGGGCTATTTAACCCCTAAAAGTGTTGTTTCATACCCTAAAGGATCATAGTCAACTGATTACATCATTCCCCAAAAGTTCCACCTGAAAAACAACTCAGAACTGGCCAAAACTAGACCATACTGACTGCTACACTGTCAAGGTGCGATGCATACTAACTCCTACACTAGCCAGGTGTGATACATACTGAAGAGGCCTTCTGTGGGGTGCGATGAGTGAGAATGGACAAATGTCGAAAACAGTTTGCTATGTGGATGCTCATGGAATCTGTTGGGTCCCTATAATACTAGTGATTACCCCATTAATATTGTAGTTATACCCCTTATTTATATTTTTGTGGCCCTATTACCCCCATGTTGTTATTTCTATGCCCCATAGAACCCCTCTATTGTTATTTTTGTGGCTTTATATTATTATTGTTAGGTCGGCTGGATTATATTGTGACTCCTTAGACTCTTATATATAGAAAGGAGGTTTTTTCATTTGTATCATCCAAGAATTGTTCATTTATGTAATGTAAAGGAGGTTTCCCCCTTGAATAGGCTGAATTCTAAGGCGTTGATCTATCTTTTCTATCTTTTCTTGAGCTGGTTTCATAACATTTGGTATCAGAGCTTTGATTCTAGGGTTTCGCTGCTCCAAACAGGTCATTGTGGCATTTTCGCTATAACTTTTTCTTTGTGATGTTTCAGTAGTCTCAAGAAAAACCCATTTGAGACGAACTCGTGCTGAACCTTGGCCCCGAATTTCAGAACTTTTCATGCACTATTTACGGAGATATGATTTGAGGAAGTTGGTATTTTTGCAGACTCCTGAATTTCATTCAAAAGAGGTGACCTGGGGAAAATCGTCTTAACTTTCTCTCTGGGGATTGGATTGAAATTTCGTAAGAAGGTAAAAAAAGAGAACGAGCTATAGTTTCTTGTATGCATGTTTCATATCCAAAGGTTGAAACCGTGACTCGTGGCACGTCGTACAAGTTCGCTCTACTGAACTAGTCTAAAAGCAAGTCATTGTGGGAGATTTCATATAACTCTTCCTTGGAGAATCCAATTTGGGTCAGACTTGTGGCATTGGAAAGAGGATGCAGAAGGATACTACAGGTCATAATTTTAGAACTGGATGATCCGAAATTACAGAGATACATCAGATTCAATATCAGGGTTCTATAAAGTGAAAAAAGGTGTGTAGTTTTTTTTTTAAATTTTTGTGTAAGCTTGGTTTAACGGAATTCAATGGGCATAGTAAAACATTATTATCAGTAACTGATGCCCTGAGGAAAGAAAATTCAAACACCTAGTAAGGAACCTAAAAGCTCTAGCATGACTCATGAAGAAGTGGAAGAAATGCTACATGATATATTAAAATTACAAGAACAAGTGCAACACATGTCATGCTCACAAAAGCTAACAGAAGCTAAGATAAATGGCGTGGAATCTAAGATAAATGGTGTGGAATCTAAGATAAAGGGAATGGATTCTAAGATGGATGATTCGAAGACAGATTTGAAGAGAGACATGGTAGATTTGAAGACAGATTTGAAGATAGACATGGCAGATTTGAAGACAGATTTGACAAATTTTCTACAAGAAATACTTACTAATGGTGAAAAGGTTGTAAAGGAAACTCATGATGTGAACAAAATTAATGTTAATCATGATTCCATATACTCTAATTTTGGATCGAAGACCCACCATATTCCAAAAATCGATATGAGGAAGTTTCATGGCAAGGATCCTGCCACATGGATATTACAGATGGAGCAGTTCTTTGATCTCAATAATGTGCAAAACACACAAAAGGTACGTATGGAAACTGTATATTTGGAACCAAATCAGTTTGTATGGTATCAATGGCTTTTCTCTCATAAAAAATTTATCACTTGGGCAATTTTTACGGAAGAATTGATAGCACATTATGAAGATAAAAAAAGCAACATTTTTTTTAGCCAATTGATGAGTCTCAAACAAAATGGTTCAGTAATGGAGCACATTGAGGAGTTCCAAAAATTGAACATAAGGGTAAAAGATATTCCAGAGGAGCATAAGATTGATTTGTTCATAGGGTCTTTAAATGATAATATCAAACATGATGTTCGCCTTTGGGAACTTGATTCATTAGAGAAGGCATTCAGGTTAGCAAGAAAAATGGAAAGCAAAATTATGGCAACCAGGAAGCATACCACTCACAACTATAAATACGGAGGTGTTGTTGCCCCTAGTCTTCCACAACCTATAAGGTTGACACCACAACAATTGGAAGAAAAAAGAGCGAAAGGGCTTTGTTACAGTTGTGATAGCAAATACACTAAAGGTCATAAGTGTGCTATGAAGATATTATTCTACATAGATTGTGAAGAGGAAGAAGAAAAGGAGCAAGAAAGGTCAAAAGAAGAAGATATACTTCAAGAACAAAGCCTAGATGAAGAACAAATAAATCCGACCATATCTCGTAATGCATTGGCGGGAATTACCAATCCTCAAACCATCAAGATAGAAGGACAAATCAAGAAGAAAAAGGTAATAGTGTTGATTGATTCAGGAAGCACCCACAATTTTATTCATTGTAGGGTAGCAAAAGAATTGAATTGCTTCCTATATCCAGCACCAGAGTGTCAAGTGATGATTGCAAATGGAGGAACAATAAATTGCTCTGGAAGGTGCCATAATATCAAGCTATCCATGGGAGAATATGTATTGACTAGCCCAATGCTTTCCATTCCAATGGGAGGTGCTGATGTTGTACTAGGAGTCCAATGGCTACAATCCTTGGGTACAATAGCTTTTAATTTTCAAGAACTTTTCATCAAATTTTCTACGGAAGGAAAGGAAGTTGAATTAAGGGGTATCACAGGGAAACCAGGAAAGATAATCAGCTCTAATGGTATGACAAAGCTTCTATAAAAGGAGAAAAGAGGTGTAATTGCACAATTATGTTCGCTAGGTGTTTCCACATCGGAATCATCTATTTCTCCAGATCTCCAAAAAGTCCTGGACAATCATTCCAAGGTATTTGAGACTCCCAAATGTCTCCCACCTATGCGTGATCATGATCATGCTATTCATCTGATTCCAGGAAGTGTTCCTCCAAACATCAGGCCGTACAGATATCCCTATGTCCAAAAAAGTGAAATTGAACGTATGGTTGCAGAGATGCTAGAGATTGGTATAATTCAACCAAGTCAAAGTTCTTTCTCTGCTCCAGTAGTTTTGGTGCACAAGAAGGATGGATCATGTCGCATGTGTCCGGATTATAGGGAGCTGAACAAGCTCACTATTAAAGATAAGTTCCCCATTCCTGTCATTGATGAATCACTGGATGAATTGCATGGATCAATTTACTTCACCAAGTTGGATCTTCATTTGAGATATCATCAAATCAGAATGAAGATTGAAGACATTCTGAAAATGGCATTTAGAACTCATGAGGGTCATTATGAATTTTTGGTCATGCCTTTTGGCCTTACTAATGCACCTTCAACATTTCAAGGTTTGATGAATTCAATTTTCAAACCATTCCTTAGAAAATTTGTGTTAGTATTTTTTGATGATATACTAATCTACAACAAGTCTTGGAAGGATCAAGTTGAACATGTTGACAAGGTGCTACAACTATTGGAGGAGAAACAATTATATGCAAAAAGATCCAAATTTTTCTTTGGAGTCCAGGAGGTGGAATATTTGGGTCATATTGTATCTCATGAAGGAGTTAAGGTAGACCCTAGCAAAATTAAAGCCATTAAGGAATGGAAAATCCCCACATCCATAAAGCATCTGCGAGGATTTCTTGGGTTGACAGGGTATTATCTCAAGTTTGTTAAGAATTATGGGAGAATAGCAGCTCCTCTAACAACATTATTGAAGAAAGATGCATTTTCATGGACTCCGGAAGTAGCAAAGGCCTTTGAACATCTTAAAGAGGCAATGTACCAAGCACCAGTCTTAGCTACACCGGAATTCACAAAAACATTTATTGTGGAATGTGATGCTTCAGGAAGTGAAATTGGTGTTGTTCTAATGCAAGATGAAAGACCCATTGCTTTTGAAAGTCGTCCAATCAAGGGAAAGTTTTTAAGCAAAGCTATTTATGAGAAGGAAATGTTGGCAATACTCCATGCACTTAAGAAATGGCGACCCTACCTAATGGGAAGACACTTCAAGGTAAAAACGGATCATGATAGCCTTAAATACTTTTTAGAACAAACATTATCCTCTGAAGAGCAACAAAAGTAGGTCACAAAGATGTTGGGTTATGACTTTGAAATCATCTAAAAAAAAGGGAAGCAAAATGTGGTGGCAGATGCACTCTCAAGAAAGGATGAGCATGTGGAAGCATTGTTGTGCGCCATTTCTATTATCCAACTAGATTGGATAAACGAAGCAAGGGAGGAATGGAAGAATGATGAAGAAGTGTGGGCACTTATTCGAAAGCTACAACAAGATTCCAGTACGTCTGATACATTTAGCTGGCAAAATGATTCATTATGGTACAAAGATCGCTTATACCTCTGTAAGAATTCCCAGCTAAAACAAAAGATTCTTATGGAATTGCACACTTCTCCCTTAGGAGGGCACTCAGGATTTTTAAAAACTTACCACAGGGTTAAGAAGGAATTTTTTTGGGATGGCATTAAATCAGATATTCAAAAGTTTGTGGCGTAATGTTTGGTTTGCCAAAAAAATAAAGTTGAAACAATTAAGACATCCGGTCTATTACAACCTTTATCCATTCCAAGCCAATGTTGGGAGGAGGTTTCAATGGATTTTATCACAGGTTTACCCAAGTCTGAGGGAAAGAGTGTCATCATGGTGGTACTTGACAGACTTACCAAGTATGCACACTTTCGTGCATTATCACATCCATTTAAAGCCAGTACAGTTTCTACTTCATTTATGGAAATAATTCAAAAGCTACATGGAAACCCAAAGATTATTGTAAGTGACAAAGATCCCATTTTCACTGGAAATTTTTGGACAGAATTATTTTCTTGTCTTGGTACTCAGTTACCTCATAGCTCATCTTATCATCCTCAATCTGATGGGCAAACTGAGATAGTAAACAAATGTTTGGAAGGATATCTTCGTTGCTTTGTATCTGATAAACATACACAATGGGTCTAATGGTTGCCTTGGTTGTATAACACTTCCTTCCATACAACAACAAAAATGACCCCATTTATGGCACTTTATGGGTATCAACCACCATCCATCACATCATATTTAAGAGAAAATTCTAAGGTTCAAGCAATGGAACATCACATCGAACATCAACAACAAGTCCTCCAACTCTTAAAGGATAACCTCATGTTGGCACAAAATAGAATGAAACAACAGGCAGATCAACATCGCAGTGAAAGAAGTTTTGATGTAGGTGATTGGGTATTCCTACGGCTACAACCAAATAAGCAAATGTCCCTAAAGCAAGCTAAGAAGGATAATAAGCTATCACCAAAGTATTATGGTCCATACAAGGTGTTCCAAAAGATTGGTAATATGGAATACAAATTGGAGCTTCCTGCAGCTTCTCAATTGCACCCAGTTTTCCATGTTTCATGTTTAAAGAAGGTTATAGGTGACAAGCTCCCAGTTCAAACAATATTTCCAGAACCAGAAACTTCTGCTATGACACTTGCCTCTTTGAATTCGCCCAAGGATGAGTAAGAAATCCAAGAAATCTCCAAGTGGAACCATGAACAACAAGTGGAATGAAACTAATCAAAAATCCAAAGATGACTCACACCCTTGCAGACATCTATAAATGGATACCTCATCTGAGAGATCTGGAGGCTAGAATTTGGTAATTTGCAAGGAAGTGCTAATAGTTTGTCTTTGAGAAAATGCATTGTATTATTGGGTGATCTTGCTTTTCATGAGGTGAAGAGGGATGTGATGCTGGGAGGATGATGCTGGATCAGACAACTAGGCTGTAATTCTCCCTTCTACTATTAATAAAGTTCTTTGAGTTTTCCTCCATACAATCGTGTATTTGTGAATGTTGTCATTTGTGAATGCCATTGTATGATCAATGTATTTCTGATTCTGCATTCTTTATGATATAATAGATCGAGATTCTTTGATGGTGTTTTGTCACTTTGTCTCCATAGGTATTCATTGAGTGGGATAAGTGGCAGAAGAAGTGCAAGCTCTATCAAGGGAGAGAGAAATCAAGCAAGGAATCAAGCAGAAGATCTAGGTTGGTCCCTTTGCTCCTCTCTTATCTATCATACACAAAGGAAATGGAAAATTGCTTTGATTGTTTGTTTCTAGGATGGCTACCAATCCTAGTGTGACTGGTAGATCAAAAAGACACTAGCATTCCTGGAAACAGTAGGCTAGCACAACAAAAGAAAATCTACTAGTTCAAATGGATGAAGGTCCTAACTTGGGCCAAGGGAAATGGAGAATCCTTAACTGGGATTAGGATGAAGAAAGGAAGGATGGCCAATAGCAAAGAGAAATGAAGAATCCTTAACTATGGACCAAAGGTGGGGGTGTAAACTACAGAAGCAAGGGAGCAACCAAGATTCCCAGATCAAGACAGTTTAGTAGAAAACATGTAGAAAGCAAATAGTTAAAACACAGAGCACTTAAGCTAATTTTGATGATATCATTCCTTGTTTTCTATAAGATTTTAGACATACGAATATTTCAAAACATAGAGAGAATACAATATTTAAACATGAGAAAATGATACTTATTTGTTCCAACTGTGAACAAGAATCCAGTGAAATTTCCTCAGCTTTATTTCATTTCTAGCAAAACCAATCCAGTCTTGAGTACAATAGCTCCTTGGCTCAAAAATAATATTTCTATAGAAATGTATTTTAATCCACCCTAATTACTTCAAATTTTGAAGTATTTATACGCAAATCAATACAAAATATCTCATAACCATATGAGAATTATTCTAGGAATAAAAAAATATCTTCAACACAAAGATAGAGATAGATGGAGAACTGTCTTCTAGGTGTCCCCTTTATTGTGACTGTGCTGGCTGTTGCAACTCAGGTTTGGCTCTTTGTATTTGCTTTGTAGTTATGCTTTGGAATCACTTTTATCTTTGACCTACTGATACTCTTTACCTGTATTGTTTAATCATGTCTTACCTGTTTTACCTGGGAGTTACCTTTTTATCTTATAGATTTACTATAGTAACTTATAGTAAATAAGTCAAACTGGTCCACCATTCACTGTCAGGTAACTTCATCCTTATCATTTTCCTGTAGATTTCATCAGCTTCTGTGTACTTGGAAAAATTAGGTTTGCTTATGAATAAGTGCTTGACTTCATGTTCTATGTAGAACAGATTCTCAAGGCCATCATAAAGCACTTTTCCGGTGGGTAAAGATTTCACCCGTGAAGTACTAGGTTGCCTTGTAGCCAGCTTGTTTAATTTTTCAATGTAATCTGCCTGGGGCATTAGCGTGTCGTTTATCACCAAAAGATTTGGAAGTCCTTTTTCTCTTAAGATGCCATTTTTCAGCATGAAGTTGTCAATGTCTGCCTGAATGCTCTGACATCTTTTCTCCAAATTTAGCATTAAGTTCCTTTTAGTGAGAACTTTTTTTATCTCTATAATTGTTGTTGTTCTATCTTCTATATATAATTCATAAAGCTGATATCTATTTTTTCTATTCAAAAAGGTGATTAACTGATTGGCTTCTTCTGGATTGTTTCCCAATTCTTCCGCTATCTTGTGGATTGCCTCTGTAGTTATCTTGACTAATTCTGTTTGCTAAAAAATAATCTGAATTGAAGGCCAAACATCATTGATGGAATCAATGATGTTAGCCCATAGGATTTCTTTCATGTCTCCTAATGGTTGCTGCAAAGTTAAATCCTTCTCCAGGGCTTTTATCCTTTCGACCATCCTCTAGCTCTTCTGGGCCTCTTCCTTTTGCTGACTTTGTGAAGTTTGCAATTGGTCTCCAAAATTGTCACTTTCTCTTTGAGTTTCTTGAGCTCAGTGGCCCAAATACTCATTTCCTCCATGGCCTTAATCAATTCTGTAGTTTTCTCTGTTGCTGTCTCCGTGCTGGTTGATGTACTTGTACCTGCTAAAGTCCTTGTAACTGGTAATGTTGTTGCTGGTGGAAGTGTAGGTGCCATGGTAGCTACCAAGGTGGAGGGCACTACTGTGGAAACTCTGGGTATTATAGTCTGGGGAGTGGTGGCCAAATCACTCTGCTTGGACTGCATCAAATTATCCAGTTCTTTTTCAGTTTGCTTTAATTGGTCGTTCAACTTAAGGACTAAGTCCATAAGTTCTTTCGCCTTCTATGTTTCTAACACTTTAGCAGTTTGAGGATGATATAGAGGAGGGATTTTAAGCTGCTTCTTCAGTGCAACTATGTCATCATTCTTCTTCTTTATAAGTTTCTTCTCTACTTTAACATCCTTGGGATCATGTCCCGGCTCTATGACTAAGTCCTCCAAGGACTCTATTTTGGCATCTTTGGCCTGTGAAAAGGCCTATTCCAGCTAAATTGTGTTGAGATGTTATTTAATGAATTCTGGAGTTGGTGGGTTGCTATGGCCTTGCTAGTCAAGGTGGAATAGACCATTTCTCTAATTTGTTTATGCAACTCAATTTGGTCAATAGGATTAACATCCTTTGCCAATACCTCAAAATCTGTTTTAAGGTAATCTGCCATTGATTTTGGTTGTTGTGTGGTTGGCTTCAAAAAGCTCATTGGCATTTTTCCTTCTTTTATATCAAAGTCTGACATAAGCCTTGTTTGGTTTGTTGGAGCCATCCTCAAATAATGTGCATAGCTTTACACCTTCAGCCTTTCATTCCTTTCCTTGATCTCTTTGTATTTTTCTTTGATGTCTTGGCTCTATCCTGTAGGAGCCCTAAAGGAGGATACTTCCACACTCTTTTTCCTTTCTAACATTTGAGCTTGAGATGTGTAAGGTTCTTGTGTCCCTCCTGATGGAGTGTTGTGCCTGCTTTATGTCCTCTCTGCCCTTGAAATCCCTGTTGTTTCCTCAGTGTATTCTTGTTGTACATATGGATTTAATTTCTTCCTATTAGCATAGGTTTGGGCCAAATGCCTACTAGAAGGAGTGGCCTCCTCTCTATCTCTCTTAAGGTTTCTCTCCTCATTTAGAGGAGTCTTTAAAACATGAGGATTGCTCGTGATTTGTTCTGGTTGAGCAAATTCCTCTGAAATTTTAGGTTGTTCAGATTCTTCTAGCTGTTCTGAAAGCTCTAGTTCCTTTGATGGCCCTGCTTGTTCTAAAGAATCTGGTTGTCCAGATGGTCCTACCTCTACTGACTGTCCACTGTGTCCCTTTGATGGTCTCTGAGACTAAGACTCTCTTGGATCCTGTACAAAGGAATCCTCATCATGTCTTTTGTCTAAGTCTATTAACACATTATCAAAGTCTATCTCGATATATCAAAGTGCCTTCCACCCACTCAAATTGATTAGCATATTGTTCAATTTCAGGGATTCTATGGTGGATATAAGGAGATCATTTATTCTTCTATATCCTATTGCAAATGAAGTCTATGGGATCATAATTCCATACAAAACTCTATTTCAATTTCAATCTTTGGAGGATTTCATCTACCTCTTTTCCTGCTTCGCTATTGTTACAAATGAATGGGCCCAGATGATCCTTTATTCTAAGTTGGGCTTTCTTCTTAGCTTTTACAAAGTGCACCTCATCTGATTTGATCATTTCCCTGTAGTAGTCCAAAGAAAATAGTCTCATGGGGAGGCATCTAGGCAATTTGTAAGGTTGCAATTCACATCCATAGATTCAGATTTCAGTATGGTTTTGGTACAAGTACCAATCCCCTACTTTGTATTGCTTTGACAACTGTAGGGCCCTCCTAATGTCTGCACTGATTCTAGGTGGAGGGCTTCCTAGAAGCATGGTCGCCACAGGGTAGACAAAGAGGTCAATGAAATCTGTATAGGAGTACTGAGAATCATATTGATGAATTAAAGAAGTCCATAAGATTATTGATTTGGGGTTGCCTCTGGTATCAAGCTTTTGGAGGGCAATTGGAAACCTATCAGCTTGGTAATACAAGAATAAATGATACAGGACTAAAGAATACTTGAACACTCTTTCATTTTCTAATCTCATGAATTGATCATGCATTTTGTCAGCAATAAACTTGGCATAATCAAATATGATAGTTGGTGGTTGGCCAAGAGAGTAGATTGACATGAAGGATATTAAGATTTCATCCACAAATTCACTTGTTGTGTAGCCTAGCACATTGGATATCATATCTATAATGTCTTGGCCAAGGTCGCAGAAAATAGTCCACAGATAAGGAGGAGGGTCCATTGGGATAAATTGTTCTTCTCTGATAGAAGTCTGGAATAACTAAGCCAGCCAGATTGAGGTCAGCGTAAGGTATTTTCTCAACATATCTCCAATGGAAAGAGGGGTTAGGCTTTGGCTTGGTTGCAATCGAAGCATTTGGTTAATGGATTCAGCAGTGATAGTGAACATAACAGACTAGTAAGGGGTTCTTATTGCCCTCTGGATAGGATCATAATTCATGTGGCAATGATATACAATCTCTAGGAATATGTGCACTCTCGGGAACTGGTACTTTGGTAAGGCTCATTCCCAAAGTCCAATGGAGTCTGCTTGGTTCAAGTACTGATCTCTGTACTTGTAGAAGAGTTTCAGAGGGTATTTTGAGACTGAAGAGTCTTTAATTTGGAAATCTTTGTCTACAAGTGGGAGGTTGTCTAAATCCCTGTGGGGAGTTGTAATGGGCATGATATTCAATGCAACTGGGGCTTTCATCCTTAGTTCTTGTGGATTCAAGGACGAGGGAAAAGGGTTTCAGTGGAATTGGATAGAATTAGTATAGCTCGGAGTAATTTAGGATTACCAAGCAGCTTAATTTTACTAAATTACCTAGTTTTTAAATCAATTTAGTTCAAGTTCGGAAAGACAACAAGGTTTCTCAGTGGAAATAGGGTAAATACCTAGTTTCGATTGTTTGAAGGATGAAATGGTGACTGTGCACTATTTGCAGGAAGCGCATGGGTCTGCAAGGTAGTCTGGAGTTTTAGTGGCTTCAGAAAGTCAATGGTTGGTAGTAGGTTGGGAATTGAACATACTTTGTGCTTTGCATGGATGTCAGAATGTTCTTTTCATGATAAAAATGAAATACAATTAGTTTTTTGGTTTTATGCATAAATTCAATGTTATTGGCAGGTACATTAAGAAAAGACAGTTGGCGCCAATCGGGGGATGTGACATTTTTTAAGTGTAGCTGAAGGTAGTAAGTGGAATCCATCGCACCACTTTTCAGGATAAGTGGTTTTGGGGGGAGGCTGCCCGATGCCATTCATCAGGTGCCACATAGTGGTGAGGTGAATAGTGAAATCGCTCACATCGGGTGGGTAAAGGTCAACTTTCGGAGGCCGCCTGATATGAGCATTGACTGTCGGATCTGAAGGGATTAAATTGCACAGTGATCAAGGTGTTGATTTGACCAGGGAGTTAATGGAGGGTGTTGGGTAGCGAAGGTCTTGCATAATAGTTTTGGGGGCATAGAGCCTATAAATTAGGATAAAAAATATTGTAAAAACTTCAAAATATGCGGAGTGCGAAATGTAATAAATCGAGTTAAAGGGTTGTCCACCAAGAAATAATATAGAAGAATAGGAAGAAAGTCGGCTTGCCCATGGCCCGTAGACCATGGGAAGGTATAAATAGAGTGAGGCTCTATGGGTAGAAATTCAGCTTTTAATATTTACTTTTTGATCTGGAATGTAATGGGGTTTTGGGGAGAAAAGTCTTGAAGCATCTGTAAGTCTGAGTCAAGGGTGTTGGTAGGTAGATAAATGCTTTCCAGCTGTGTGCACAGAGGCCTAGTAGAGTCTGCAGCTATGTGCATGGACCGCTGCAGCTGAGTGCGCAGGGCAGATATAGATGTATTGGTGAAAGAATTGAATAAAGATAACTTGATTCTGAAATTTTGTGTTAAATCTGAATTATTGCAGATCTGGCTAATTTATGGTTAATACAACTGTTTGATCTATGCGTGTATGCTATTGTATGAAGTTTATGCAAATCTGTATCTTTTCTAAGTGCGCGAACTGGTTAGTTCTGTTAAATGTTTGCTTAAAGACCATAAGAAGTAGATCTAATCTATGATAACTCATTATGTAATTACTATAGAGGAATAGCTCTATTTCGGATCTGCGTAGAAGCAGAGTAGCATGAGGCTACAGAATGGTGCGCGAAACCTCCAGACCACATCAAGACATCCCAAGGGTGTGAAAACCTAGTTCCAGCACCCTCCCCTACTACCTCGGGTGAGACTTTAGTCTTGGCTCCACAGGCTGTTGCCGAAAGGGCCGGTAGCCGCGAGATTTGTTTGGCTAAATAACTCTTCCAAACCTGGGTCAGGCCCATATAAGCCAACAAATGGTTCTGTTGCCAGGACAAGGATCTGCTTAAGGGGTGTATGATGTAGGAATGTTGGAAAGAATCTAAGGATCGAAGGGCTCAGAAACAATAGTAGTTCAGATTACACCAATGTGCAAATCAGAGGTTAAAAATGACGAGCGCGATCCAAGTACTAGTATTCAAAGGAGCAAGAAGTGAAGATCCAAAACAATTATGGTTTGTGGTGACATCGGTATGGGATGCACACAGAATTACGGATGATAATATCATAAAGGCTACCTTAGTTAGCGCGCTGCAGGACCAAGTGCCAACATGGTATATAAAGTACTCAAGCGATCACCCAAATGCGGGGACAACAAAGATCTAGACTGAGTTGAAGAAAGAATTTAGCCAGCCAAAGTTAGAAACATAATCAATCATAGGGTTCAAGGAGATCATGATGATGCTTGGTGAAACCTCGTGGGATCTGGATCAAAGACTGAAAAGTACCATCCGTGAGGTGAACATGACACTCTCAGATGCGCAACACTGTGCTTGGTTTGTGGCGTCATTGACATTGCATCTAAGGACGACTTTGTCACAACAAAAGATCTCAACCCAGGCTGAAGCATTGGAGATGGGGATGAGATTGCACAAAACTTTGTTACAGGTGTCAGGGTTGGGAGTTCAACAAATGCAAGCACAGATACAAAACCTGTGTTTAGAAATGAATAAGTTAAAACAAGAACAGGCACCTCGCCTAGAAGCTCGGGAGGAAGTAAGTTGTATAAAGTGTAGAATCCAGGGTCATGATAAAGATCATTGTCCAACCTTTGCGAACTATGTGGCAGTGGGGGCACCAATGCCATTGCGACCAGAGGTATAGGCAGGGCGATATGTTAGGAGGGAGGAAAGCATACCACAGACAACTGCCATCTATTACAAAACATGTGACAACCCCCCCTAGTGGCTATTTTGCAACTTTTCCAGATCGGTGGGCCATGAGGAACGAGACTTCCGTAGTTATCAATTATTGATGGACCAATCACCTGCCTACATAATGCAAACTGAAGTGCGAGGTCAGGATCCACCCACGGTGATAGCGCACGGTGGGTTCCAGGGACGTGGACGAGGATGGGGAGGAGTGGGGCTAGGAAGGGGTCGTGAGTAGCTCATTTGTTACAATTGCGGAGGACTAGGTCACTACGTGTGAGACTATACCAATCCGACGAGAATATCGTTCCCTCAGTGTGAAAAATTTGACCATGAACTGATAGATTGCCCCACACTGATAGCGCAAATTCATGAGAAAAAGGCAGCACAACCTACAATGACACAAAACATCCAAATGATGAGGTCCCAACCACGTGAAGAAGATCCCAATGTAAATATGGTACTCATAAGTGGCGCAGTCGCAGGAGAAGATAAGGGGAAGCCAACCAAGGAGGATGCAGGAGTTTGCAAGGGGATAGGTCTGGAAGCTATGGAGAGCTTTGTAGAGGTATCTACCCCAGGTAGTAGGGATCAATCCAAGCTAGAAAGAGAGCCCTCAATGCTGACTACCTTTTTAGAGACCTGCATGAAATTTCTTCGTGACAATAGAATGGTTAAGGGCTTGCAAGAATTGATAAATAGGTACGCAGGCTTAAGTGAACCTCGCGTGATCCGAAAATTGGGAAAACATGCATCGCAGACTGGGTAGGAAATGAAGTTAATAGCGGAGATTGGTGACTATGAGATGGATTAGATCATTTTGAACTTGGGCTCAAACGCAAATGTACTACCTAAACAAACGTGGGAGTGCATGGGCAAGCCCACACTGCAATGGTCTCCTATTAAATTGAGGATGGTGAATCAACAGAAGATCCTGCCCATGGGAAGATTGCAAGGAATTATGGCAGATATCGAAGGTGCAAACACCCGAACGGACTTCGAGGTAATCGAAATTGTGGATGACAATAGCCCTTACCCTGCATTATTAGGAATAGACTAGGCCATTGACATCAATGGAGTTATTAATTTAAAGAAGTGGAAAATGATCTTCAAGAAGAAGTTGCTCTACATAGTCATTTCCCTAGACTCGGTTGAAGGACCGCGTTACACTGAACCTTGCATGACAGAGGCAATGATGATGAATTAGATTGTATTTATAAAATCACTACACGACATCAAGTATGGGACAATCCAACGGTGGAAGGAAGAATATCACGGGAGCATGCAGAATCCTGCACCGAAGATTCAGATGAAGAAGATGAGCGATGGCGTAACTGGTTGAATGGGGTAACCATGTCAAACTACAATATGGTGACTAAATCGCTATGTTTCATTAAAGCGCAAGATCATGAACTATCAATGTATGATGGGATAATAGTAGTAGATGAATTCTTGATCAAATTTGAAAGTGCGGTACCAGAGCACCAGCGGTTCGATGCGTTGAAATGGGCATTGTGCACGACGCCTGCGCATTGGTGGGGCACAACATGAAGGAACCTTTGAGAATTGGCACGACTGTCGGCGAATGATGCAGATAAGATTTGGGAGGCCAGAACTACGCACAATAGAGAAATACAATGGGCGTGACGATCTGCACATGCACTTGACCATATGGGTCCAAGCCTACGGAAAAAAGCCTCAATAGCAGTGGGTACACTTATTTTATCATAGCCTGGAATTCGTCCCAAGGAATTGGTATACTGAAACAAAGCTCTGACATGGCACAGGAAAATGGGATATGCTGCACAAAGGGTTTCTATCAATGTTCCTCTTTGAGGAATGGATGGATATTATGGATGACGCGTTGCAGGTGGTAAAGGCCACTATTTTCAAAATACCATTGGAACCAGAAGAAATCGTGCAGCCAGAATGGTCGCAACAGTTGAGCCAACCCTTGGAATGTTACACTGTGTAGGTAGAAGATGATGAGGACGACCCTGGAAACATCAATATTCCAGAAACAGAGGGGAGTCACGAGGTGCACTAACCAGTAATCAAGGATGCAGACATCACCATGCCATTGAAAACGAAACAAGTAAACATCAGAATAGGGGATGAGCCTAAGTATGCAACGCTAGGAGACTATTGGGATGATGCCACGGTGGAAAAGGTGGTCGAGTTTCTTCGAGAATATCAAGATTTATTCCCAAAAAAATCACAAAGTTAAAAGGGATCCTCGGTGACCTGGGAATGATGAAGATAACCTTGAAGCCAAATGCAAAGCCAATTAAGCAGTGGCCTTACCGGTTGAATCCAAAATACAAAGCGAAGGTCTGCGAAGAGTTGGACAAGATGCTTATGGCAGGAATAATTGAACTGATAGAAGAGTTCGACTGGGTAAGTCCTATGGTTGTGGAGGAGAAGAAACAAAAGGGTGAAATTAGCATTTGCATCGATCTCAGAAAGCTCAATGATGCATGTGTCAATGATCCCTTTCTGACACCATTTACAGACGAGGTACTGGAAAATGTGGGAGGATAGGAAGCCTACGTATTCGTGGATGGTTTCACGGGTTACCACCAAATTAAGATCGAGCCAAAGGACAGGAGTAAGACAAATTTCGCCACTGAGTGAGGCTGTTTTCAGTATATGGTGATGCCCTTTAGACTAAAGAACACACGAGCGATATTCTTCTGCATTGTGGTAGCTACATTCAAGGAGTTTATACACAAGTTCTTAGAGGTATATCTTGATGATTGGACCATATTTGGGCTAGTTAAGAAACATACTGCGAGCTTATGGTTAATGCTGGATACTTGCCAATGGCACCAGACTGCACTCAATCTAAAGAAGTGTACTTTCCTCATCCCCTTTGAGAACTTGCTCAACCATGTGGTTTGTAAGCAAGGTCTGATGGTGGATCCCACAAAGATTGTTGTCATACTCAATCTACAAGCGTCATGAAGTATCAAACAATTGCGCAGCACATTGGGACACAATGGTTACTATCAGAAGTTCATAAAAAGCTATGTGTAGATCACAACACCAATGGAACAATTGCTGAAGAAGGATGCTATGTATTGCTAGAATGAGGAATGCAACAGAAGTCTAGAAACACTTAAGGAAAAGATGGCATCAGCCCCTATATTGGTCTTTCCGAAATGGGGCATTGAATTTCATGTGCATGTTGATGCGTCATGTATCGAATTGGGCGTGGTACTCACTCAAGAAGGAGCGTAGGGAATTGATCATCTGATCGTGTTCTCAAGTCGACGATTCTCAAAAGCTAAGAAGAACTACTCCACTACTGAGCGAGAAGGATTGGTGATGGTATACGCACTCTAGAAATACCACCACTATCTGCTCGAAGGACACTTTAAGATGCATACTGACCACTCAGCGCTAAAATACCTAGTGAATAAGCCTGTGTTGGGGGGGCGCATTTGTAGGTGGCTGCTATTATTCCAAGAGTATGATGTCGAATTCATCTTAAATCTGAGACGTCTGAACGTAGGCCCAGACCAACTATCTCAAATTCAGAACGGCGAAGAGCCCACAAACTTGGAGGAAGGACTATGATACGCACAACCATATGCAGTGCACATCATGGATGGCCATTTTGAGGACATAATACACTTCTTAACCACAGGAACCACACCGCGGGGATATTCTATTCAGTAGAAGAAATAATTGATAATATGCGCAGCAAAATTTACTGTTATTGCATGACACCTTTATAAAATGCGCAACGACGAAATATTACACAAATATGTACCTGAATTCGAGCGAGGAAAAATCCTACCAAAGCACATGGAGGTATTGTTGGAGGACATTATGCAGGTCATGCCACAGCACAAAAGATTCTTCATGCAGGACTATGTTGGCCAACTCTACATCAAGACTTGAAATCATATTGTTGGGCTTGTAACATATGTCAATGGACAGGGAAACCATCACGAAGGGAAAAAATGCTGCTCAATCCACAGATGAAGTTGCAACTATTCGGGAAGTGGGCAATTGACTTCGTGGGACCTATTACACCTCAATGGAAGATGAGTGCACGCTATATCATCACCGCAACATAATATTTGACCCGGTGGGTAGAAGCACAGTCGGTTAAGGACTGCACGGTCACTACAACGACGAAAGTTTTGTTTGAAAACATGTTGACAGGATTTGGATGTCCCAAAATTCTAATGAGAAACTGGGAATGCACTTTCTGAATGAAACAATCAGTGCACTCACTGAGGAATTTCAAATCTATCATCAACAGAGTATGCCATACCATCGACAAGAAAATGGGATCATCGAAGCATTCAACAAAATTTTGGAGACTGCATTGACTAAGGTCTGTAACACGCAGCAAAATGACTGGGACTTGTGCATCCCTGCTGTGCTATGGGCTTACCGAACCATGTGCAAGAAGTTGATGGGCTAGACACATTTCTGGTTAGTCTATTGTAAGGAAGCCATTATGCCCATGGAATATATTGTACCCATTTTGCGAATTGCAGCAATAATAGGCATGGTCGACCATGGGGCTTTGGAGGAACAGCTCGCGCAACTAGAAGAACTTGAGGAGGAACAGTTTTTGGCCGAATTCCATCAGCAAGTACAAAAACAGCAAGAGAAACTATGGCATGATCACCATATCAAGGTGTGCACTTTCATGGAGAATGATCTAGTATTACTATATGACAACAAGTTCAAAAAATTCCCTGGCAAACTCCGAATGCATTGGTTGGGTCCCTATGTAGTCAAAGAAGTTACAGATGGAGGCACAGTCTAGCTTGCTAAGCCCAATGGAGACCCCTTCCCAGGACGAGTCAATGGCAATCGCTTGAAGCTATACACAGGTGGGTCGACCACCTGACTAACCAATTGAAGGAAAGTCTCACCGCTCCAGCCAGTTGAAAGAGAGCGCGAGACGATAAAGCAGTCTGGGGGGAAGCTGCATGACCACCGGGGTGCGCGTGGATATGTTCTGTCACAAGGGTCACGGTTGTGTGATCAGGGATGCACTGCTACATCGACAAGTAGAGGGGTGACTGGTGCTGTCACTATTCATGACAAGATGTTTGAGTTATGGAAAAAGGGAGCAGGTGGCGAGAAAATAAGAGACAAGGTACGAACCAAATCTGGAACAATCTGCCACAGGCTTAACATGAGGACACCGGAAAAGGTGGGAGCCACCAAATTTGAATTTCGAAATACTTATAAATCACAGAGGGGCCTTCACTGAACAAGCTGTGCTTCTGAGAAACTTAAGCTATTGTGCTTCCCCGTTGCTATGGAACTCTTCATTATCTATGCTCAAGGAGTAAGGCCGAGACTTGTGATATGGCCAAAGATGCCAGAAAACACAATGTGGATAGCTGCAGGCACCACGCAGAAGTCAGCGTCGATGGGAGGGGATGCGTTGGAAGTGTATAGACACGAAGTAGAATTGGTCCAGATGTCGTCGCCTTACCTAGGGGATAGTCGGAAAACCATAAAGGGTAAAGGAAGAGCTATGAATACGGAGCCAATTGGTGGAATTATAGTTAACAAGTCATATCTAGGGTATCTTGAAGCTTGGGATCTCACGAACAGTAGTAATGGCCTTGTAAAATTTGCACACAAGCTACAGCAGACAGTGCGAAGAGAAGCTACAAACTTAGAAATTGGTTGCCTTGGTACAAGGAGGTCGCGTATGCGGCACCCCAGCTAGAGCTCAAATCCTATAAGGGGGTGTTCTATGTTAACCGAGCAGAGTAGAATGAGCAGTATCAGTTGCGAGAATTGGTAGAAACCACAAAGCAAGAGTTAGAAGAAGCGTTGCAGGAGACGAAAAAGGAGTAGCAGAATGAAGGATGTCACTCACATGGAGGTGAACCGCAGAGCCTAGGCACTGCGTCTCACCGCACCAACGAGTGACTTGGGATTAGTCATAATGATTGTGTTGGGGGCTTGTTGGGTAGCAGAGGTCCCGCGTAACAGTTTTGGGGGTGTAGAGACTATAAATTAGGATAAAAATATTGTAAAAACTCTGAAATATGTGAAGCACGAAATGTAATAGATCAATTCAAATGGTTGTCTGCCAAGAAATAATATAGAAGAATAGGAAGTAAGTCAGCTTGCCCATGGCTCACGGATCATGGGAAGGTATAAATAGATCAAGGCTCTATGGGTAGAAAGTCAGCTTTTGATATGTACTTTTTGATCTGGAATGTAATGGGTTGTTGAGGAGCGAAGTCTTGAAGCGTCTGTAAGTCTGAGTCAAGGGTGTTGGTAGGTAGGTATAGCCTCTACAGTTGTGTGCACAGAGGCCTAGTAGAGTCTGCAGCTGTGTGCATGGACCCCTGCAGCTGAGTGTGCAAGGCGGACCTGGATGTATTGGTGAAAGAATTGAATAAAGATAAGTTGATTCTGAAATTCTATGTTAAATATGAATTATTGTGGATCTAGCTAATTTATGGTTAATACAACTGTTTGATTTATGCGTGTATGCTATGGTATGAAGTTTATGAAAATCTGTATCTTTTCTAAGTGCGCGAACTGGTTAGTTCTATTAAATGTTTTCTTAAAGACCATAAGAAGTGGATCTAATATATGATAACTCATTAAGTAATTAGTATAGAAGAATAGTTCTGTTATAGATCTGCATAGAAGTAGAGGAGTGCGAGGCTACAGAATGGTGTGTGAAACCTCCAGGCCACATTAAGACATCCAAAGGGTGTGGAAACCTGGTTCCAACACCCTCCCCTGCTACCTTGGGCGAGACTTCAGTCCGCGCTCCATGGGCTGTTGCCGAAAGGGCCGGTAGCCACAGGATTTGTCTGGCTAAATAACACTTCTGAACCTTCATGAGGTCCATAAGCTAACAGAGGGGCCTGAAGGGATGTTTAACTATGGATTAGGGAGGCTTAATGACGTCGAGGATGATTTGATTGGCGGGGACAGATTTAATTAATCACTAATTGACTAATTAATCTTTTTTATTCAATGGAGAGTTATGTTTCTTAATTAGCCACTGATCAACTAATTAATCCATTTATTTAATTTAGTTAATAAGGTTTATATTTCAAACCTCAAGGGCGGGATATTTATCATATGGGTGAAATAAATAATACAGGAAAGGGTTATTTTTCAGGGATTAATAAACATACTTCACGTTAAAAGTTAATATGAAGATTGTGGGATAAACAAAGTGCGCTAAGCATAATGCATTTTTGTAATTTTTCTTTTTCACATAGAGCATTATAACTTAGGCTAAGTGCATTTTTATGTGTTTTTTTGGAAAAGGGATTTTGTATGGGGTAATTATTTCCCCTAGGAAAATGGTGATTTTACCTTAGGAAAAGGGATATTTTAGGTGAAATGAATGAATTATGGAAGGAATGAATGTTGATAAGGGGGATTTCAATATTTAGTCCTTATAAGTTATTGGGCCAAGGATCCGGTCCCTCCAGAAGTCAGAGAAATGCTCTAAGCTCCGTTAACTTAATGTTTTAGGTACTTTTGACTTTTCTCATGGGAAATTAGTAAATTAAAGGTTCAATGAATGGGGAATTAATCATTTAACTTTGTAAATGTTCCATTATCATCCACACTCTTAGCAACTTTATGATGAAAGCTAATTATATGACTTTATCCAATCAATCACCATAATTCTGCAATCATTCAACTTCTTACCCATCTACTCATCCTACCATTTTTTCTACTCTTTATTAGGGTGCACTTAAGCTGACAAACCCTTATCAAACCTTTTCTTTTCTTTTTACAATAGAAATCTAGCTAAGTCTATCCTTATTACATCCAAGGGCTCAGATTAAACTGTTGAGCTCCTTTTGTTTACTCTACCTATCTACTTATCTATCAAGATTAAACAGTTTGGTCAGATTTTATTCTCTATCTCTAAGCATAAAATTCAAAACATGGAATAGCCAAGATTAAATTGTTTTGTTACCATGGATTGTGGCATAAACAACAAGTTGCACACAATCATTATTATACAAAAAGTAAAATAGTAGTGGCATTTGGACTTGCACACTTTGATGGTTTTTTTCTTTTTCTTTGGGGTTCATTTTTCATCTTTTTTGACCTTTTCATTCCTTTTTTCCTTTGATTTTATTTTAGGGCATACCCTCTTTACATTTTTTAATTTTTAATTTTTATTTTTTACCAATATGGAAAACATTTGCATAAAGCAATGGTATGTTCATATTACAGATTTGACCTCAGCCATTCAAAAATTATGACACCTATTGGTATAGGAACATAACAGTGGCTCCACTTGGGGATGGCATTTCCTGGTGAAATGTCAAGAACTAGTAGATCAATGGCCTTCTGAATTACTGTGATTTTACTCTGCAACTTCCCTTTTACTTTGCTGCTTTATTGATATTTATTGATAGTGAAACTTTTGAAGCTTAGGGCCTTCTCTTCAGGCTTCAACTCCAAAATTTACCATCCAATCCACACTAAAATTTATGAAGGATATAGTATGTACAAGTAATTAGTGGAATTAGTAATTGGGATCTATATAGTGCTTCAGCATTCGACCATTGACTGGTCCTCCTTCTATTTCTGCACCATCCAATTCCTTGAGAAAATAAGCATTATTACCTCTGAAAGAATAAATAATGTAAGGACCTTTCCATAGGAAGTCAAACTTCCCATGTTTCCCTTTATCTTCCCTTCTTGAGTCCCATTTCAAGACTTTATCCCCTAGATAGAAATCTTCTACCTTGGTTCTTTTGTCAATTGCTTTCTTGATTCTCTCCTGCACAATTTGGGACCTAATGTATACTTGCACCCTGGTTTGTTGCAAATGAATTGTCTGGTTGATCCTTCTTTTAATATCGTTGGGTTCAACCTGTGCTTC
The DNA here is from genome assembly GCA_031772625.1 of Pinus tabuliformis. Lineage (NCBI taxonomy): Eukaryota > Viridiplantae > Streptophyta > Pinopsida > Pinales > Pinaceae > Pinus > Pinus tabuliformis. The sequence continues at coordinate 76,318,553 of CM062820.1, read as the reverse complement.
TTGGAGTAATTTCATCATTGGAGTTCACAAAGAAGATGGGAAGACAACCCCCATTCCATAGACTAGCTGATAAGGACTAGTACCAATAGATTTCTTTGTGGTTAGCCTGTCTGCCTACAAAGCATTCACTAGTTTCTTGTTCCAGGTCTTCTTACTATCTTCCAACAATTTTTTAATAATATTCATTAATATTTTATTGGATAATTCTGCAAGTCCATTTCCCTGGGGATAACAGGCTATAGAATTACCAACGGTTATGTGGTATTTGTTACAAAATTCGAACATCCTTCTTTATTTGAAGGCTGCAATATTGTATGTGGTGATTTTGGTAGGATAACCGAATCTGGAAAAAATGTTGGCCTTAATAAAACCTATTATGATAGTATCAGTGGCTTGTCTTGAGGGGATGGCTTCTATCCACTTTGTAAAATAATCTGTGGCAGTTAAGATCCATCTATGCTTAGCAGAGGAAGGGGGATGAATTTCACCAATGAAGTCAAGACCCCACTATTGAAATGGTGTTTCAGTTGATATAGGTTTCAAAGGTAATGGCAGTAGTTTTCTTTTTCCTTCAAAAATTTGACATTTGTGGCATGAGGTTACAAACTTTTTCACATCAGCAAATAGAGTGGGCCAGTAAAAACCAGCCCTTAAGATCTTATCAGCTGTTGTCTTCCAGTAGAGATGTCCCCCACAGTCACCTGCATGAAAATATTGAAAATTTTAATTAGTTTCTTCCTTTAATAAACAATTCATAAAGATTGTTAGCACCTAAATTTGCCTTAGGGTGAAGGAAGGAAAAATTCAGGGTAACCACAACCCACGCTCAGTCTGGTAGCTAGCCCTACCAGAACAGGAGAGGGCTCTCTCCGGGTCACACTCAGGAAAATAAACAATAGGGTCTGAGATGACTCAAAAATGAATACTGATTTTAGGCTAGGTAAATAAATATGATGGAGATGTTTGAATAATAACTGAGTTTTCTGGGATGTGTGGGGCCAAGGAACAGCATGAGCAGACAATTTAACTCAAAGACGCAGGTTATTTCATGAGGAAAGACAGGTGGAGAGTCTAGCAATTAGAGTTGAAAAAATGTGAGGTGGAGACATCGTTTGAGAGTGTGAAAAGGGCATAAATACATGAATCCTTTTCAACAGAAGAAAACATAGAACATGAAAATTATCCCAAGGTAGAGCAGTGCACTGAATTCTACCTTTTTTACTTAGAAAGCTTTCACTGAAAATGAATGTGAATGAAAATATGAAACATAAAGAAAACAAATTTTCTAAACTCATGCCATAGGAATTTCATGAACCAGAGCTGCAATCTTTCATTAATTCTCTGTCAAAATGTACAGTGAGTCACTGAGTTTCTCTCCCACAGTTCCCAGAAATGCCAACCAACCCTTTGCAAATGGTTTGCATACAATAAATAGACTATGCCATGAGGAAATAGAACGACCAAGAGTTGGGGAGTTTTTCGAATCATTACAAAGTGGAAGTGGAAAGCCAACCATTAGTTACAGGTGCAGCGTTACAAAAATGACAAATGGCTTGGGTGACTGCTCGCCTTCCTTTGCCACTTGGATAGAAGCCAAAATTTAGTGGAAATACTTTAAATTTTGCCTTAGGTGCCAAAAAAAGTGTAGTGTAGATGAGCGGGCCCACTTGGAGAAAGTCGTGAATCGAAATGTCGCGAAGCGGAAGTGATTTTGGCCTTTTTCTCTATATGCGCCGCGCCCAAATCTATACGCGCCGCGCCACTTTGGAGGCGATTTTGAGGTACCTTCTGGAGTCAAAATTGTGCCCAAGTGTGCTTGTTGGAAAGCCATACCTGTATACTTTCTAACCCAAGTGGAATTTCTGAATTTGATGCTCATTTGCCCCTCCAAAACTTCATTCTCCCAAGACTACTTCCTATGTGTCAAAATAGGGGCAGAGAGGTCATTGTTTGAGTGTTTTTAACCTCCTGGGGACTCAAAACTTGCCCAAACTTCTTGTCCATGCACCAGCAGTCACGGTTTTTCATGCTGAATCCAAAAATGCAAACCATTTGTGATTTGGAGCTCCCAATCCTAAGTTCCACGCCACACAGGGAGAAAAAAACTGTGTTGTGACCAAAAATTTTCCATGTGACCAAAATTGCCCCAAATTTCTTGAAATTTGGGCTGGAGCTTCCTTATGAAGTGTTATGCTGGGCCAAAGAGGCTTCTACCAATATCTAAAGTCGATAGAGCTCCCTTTTCCTCTTTTGCTTCTTGATTGCGTTCCTCAATTTCGCCTTCAAATTCTTGATTTGGGCCTTGCATACTTTGTTTCGCGCCATGTAGTGGAAAGCCATGTGTCTCAGCAATGCATAGTCCTTGTCAGCCTTGTACAATAGCCTCTCCAAGTGCACGTTAACTATCTCAATATGGGCCTCCCGATCCTCATTAATCTCTTGCTCCAATGACGTGAGCTCAACTCTTCTCCTTTGTGCAGCTTGGCGATGCTCACGAATGTTTTGTAGCTCCATGACCGCTTGCTGATCCTCCAGCTATTTGTTCCTCTACTCCAGATATTTCATGTTCCATTTGGCTCTTTCCAAATCAAGGGAGAAGGCTTGAATCTCTACTTGCTGCTCCTGGATGATCTCTTTGAGCTGTGCACTTGTCGGTTCTGTATCTGTATCATCATGATGAAGGAGAACGAATTCAATCTCTCATTCACCTGATGGCTCACCTGGAGGACCCTCATCATGCATTGGCTCCTTACCTTTGTCCTGTACTTGTAGTGCTGATGTCGGAAGTGAGGCCCCTTCCACCCTGGGTGGAGATAACACTCGCTTTGCTGCTGCAAACAAATTTCTAGGACCCCTCTGATATGTGATGAAAACCGGCACACTAGCAGTCTCATGGCGCTCATACCGACGAGAAGGTTCACCCTCATGCTTAACCTCTGATAATACCTGTGAGGTGCTGAAGAGGTCACGGGAGACGAAATCATCCCAAGTAATGCCCTGCAATCCCAGCTGATGAACAACCAAAATCTTAATAAGAGCAAAGTGATAAACACTGTTAAGTTGTTGCTGAGGGGTCTTGTGTTGCATGAAGGTGTTCATCCTCTCCATGTTCCTACAAATGAAATATGGGATGTTCATCATCTGTACCCTGGTAAAGTGCATGAGCAACCTGATGTGATAGGCATATAGACGAGAGAACCTCCCCTCATAGCTGAAGTACTTCATGATCAACTTCATGAGTGGAGCATATTCATCTTTCAAATATCGGAATGGAAAGACTCTTGTGAGCTGCCTCAACCAACTGGCCTTAATGTAAGGCTCATAATGTTGTCGATCAACCTTGTGTTTCTTGTTCCATGGTTCTCCAACATTCGGTATGCTGGTTGCTAATGAGATAGTTTTAGGTGTCAGTGTGAAGGTGACACCGGCCAAGATAGAGTGATCTCCATGTAGGTGAAGCAAAAAAAGATGGGCCAACTCATGATGAACTCGAACATTAGCCACCCTTTAACAAAACTCAAAACATGATAGATGCTGGAAACATGACGTAGCAAGAGGGCAGGCCTGCAATTCAGTGAGGGTGGTTGGCTCATCCCTAACATGTTTGCCACTTTTGTGATGTCTCCGAGGAGCTTGTTCTTCTGAGGATGAATCACTTTGTGTTTCCATCTCATACTCTGCTGAATGCTCAGATACCATGACTACTGTATGTGTACTGTGCTTGGACTTCCCTTTGATGATGGTATGAAACTAGGTGTTGTTGTGAGATCTGCCACCAAGGGGTACAATGCAAAATGGAGTGTTAGGAAGGGGAATAATATGATGGGAATAGGGGTTATGGGGGGAAATTTTGTTTAGGGATATGTAGGAGGGTTTGGGGATTTTATAAGGAAGGGTTTTTGGTTTTTATATTGACAAATGAGTGGAGGGATAGGGAATATGGGTTTAGTAATGTTTTAGGGTAGGGAAAATAGGGCAAAATGGGATAGGGGGAAAGGGAACAATGGAAAGGAGTGAAAAAATGAGAGGTGAAAGAGGAGCCTTGGCATCAATACCACAAGTTTGCAACCCTAGCAACAATGGCTTTGGTGATTTCAAGTGGTAGGGTTTAGGCGTTTTTCTTTTTATTGCAATTATAAACAGCCATAACCATCACTACATTCAATAAAATTGGATGAGTAAGCCAAGAGATAGATCCTACCTGGCAATTGGAAGGAATTCCAAAAGATTTGATGCAATTGGGAACAATTTCGGGCCTCTGTGGGTGTGCACCGCGCAACAAACCCAGTGCCCCATGCTCGGTATATGCATCGCGCCCATTTTAATTCTACACTATGGGGTCGCGCTCTGTGAACCACACTCCCTATGTGCGTCGTGCCCCTTTGTGTGTGCGCCACGCTCCTGAAAACGACTCCAAACTCAATCCAAACGCGTACTTTGCACTCTCAATCACTTTGCTATGTTTCTATATGACCTTGGTGTGCACAATGATTTGGTTGCTTGTGGAAACTTGTATATAAAGACCTTGGAGTCATAGGTTTAATTTTTTCTTCTTCAAAACCCACTTTAATAATGTTTCATTTTGACACTTTTCACTAATTTAATGCAACACTGAATTTCACTTTTCCCTTTGAATTTTTAGCTAAAATGATGAATTTTTTTGGCACTTTTGCAGGGGTCGCACAACATGGCATTTGGCCAAGGAAACCATGACTGCACCTAAAGAAATCAACTGGAGACTTTTTTGAAAATTATCACAAATTACACACTGTTTGACTTTTCTTCAAAACAAAGTTTTGAAGAACAATCATAATCTGTCAACATGACGAGGAAAATATCTAAATCATAACTTTGTAAGGGCCTCCCTCTGGCCTGCATCGCTTTATTGGACATTTTTGAAGACCAATTTATCTGATCCCTAGACCTAATGACTGAAAATGACTCTCGTCCATTAAAAGACCGAACATTGACTGTCATGGACTTTAGTGAACATTGACAAAGACCTATGCCAGTAGGTGCCAGACATGAGGGGAACTGACTAACAAGACCTTTTCCGTCAAATTATGGCATGCCCCTAGCAAAATACAACTGAGTGAATGGAGTGAGACACCTAAAAATGAAATGCAAGAAAGAGTTTTGATCTCTGATGGAGGATTGACAAGACCGACTCTAACATTCGCTCCAATGGGGGATTGTAGCTCCTTGGAGGTGCTAAGAACAACAGATCTCTGGAAGAGCTAGATAGTGCCTTCATCCATTGGGCTATGGAGTCATTATTTCGAAAAACGACACAAGACTATGACTCATTTATGAAACTAAATTGACCAAAAAAAACTGACTCAAATTTGATATTGAAATGACTTGAAGACTAAGTTGACCACCTCAAATCAAATTGAAATAAAATGGTATTTACAATTACAGTGGAAACAGTAGAAACAACTCAGAAGTGGTGCCGCTTGAGTAGCCGACCACTGATCAGCCCTCCTGGGCAATCTTCCCCATTCATTTCCTTTAGAAGAAAGGCATTTTGACCCTGATATGCTGCAATCTTGAAGGGACCTTTCCAGAGATTCTCGAATTTACCATGCTTACCCTTTTCCTCATTCATGGCATCCCACTTCAGTACTACATCATCGAGCTGAAATTTGTCCGCCTTTGCTTTTCTGTCATAAATTTTCTTAATTTTCTCCTGCAACTTGGATGTGTTTTGGAAGACTTCTTCTTTGGTCTGCTGCAAATGGATCATCTGATTCAATCTTCTCTGCATAGGATCATCTTTACTGCCAGCTTCCTGAAGGAGTTTGACTACCGGGGCTACAAGAGAGGTCGAAAACAAGGCATCAACTCCATACACAAGCTCAAAGGGGGACATATCAATGGATTTCTTCTGACTGACCCGATTTGCCCAAGTTGCATTTACCAACTTCTTATGCCAGCTCTTCTTGTTGATTTCCAGCAGCTTCTTAATGATATTTACCAAAGATTTGTTAGACGACTTTGCCAATCCATTGCCTTGTAGATGATAGGTAGTTGAGTGACCCAAAATGATGTGATATTTATGACAAAACCCTACCATCCTTTTTGATTTGAAAGCTGTTGCGTTATCAGTGATTAATTTATTCGAGCAACCAAAGCGAGACAAGATGTTATTTTCAAGGAATGCAATAATTACAGCATCTGTAGCTTGTCTGGTGGGAATTGCTTCGATCCATTTCGTGAAGTAATATGTTGTATTGAGAATGCATCGATGCTGACCGGAAGAAAAGGGATGAATTTCACCAATGAAATCCAACCCCCATTTATGAAAAAGGGATCTCATCTCAATGGGCTTAAGCGGCAAAGGCTGTAATTTCTGCCTTCCTTCAAAAATCTGGCATTTATGACAGCCCTTGACAACCTTATACACATCAGCAAACAATGTTGGCCAATAGTATCCTGCTCTCAAAACTTTATTTGCTATTGTTTTCCAAAAAAGGTGACCACCACAATCCCCTTCGTGGAAATCCTCCATGACCTGCTTTGCTTCTTTTTCCACCAAACAATTCAAAAGAACACCACCAGGATCTTTCCAATAAAGTGCAGAATTTAGAATGCAAAACTTGGCAGCCCTTAATTTGAGAGTTCTAGCTTTGTTTTTAGTCATGCTGGGTGGTGGTGACAAATTTTGCAGCACATATATGATGTTTGAATACCACGGAGAAAGAGAAAACATTTCAGATACCTGAATTTACGAACCTTCCTCATTCTCATCGGACATAGCAACGATCAAATTATGTCTAAGGCTTGCATGTTTGATTCGGCCATTAACTTTTCCAATCCCTGTCCTTTAACTAGCTTTGTGGGCTTTATCTCCACATCATATTCTAACAAAGCTGCGATCCACTTGCCTCGTCTTCCTTCCAGATCGGTCTGCACTAAAACATCTTTGACAACAACATTAGGAACATAAGCCAAAATATGAGAATGCAGAATGTATACCCGAAAATCATTCAATTTAGTCAAATTGGCTCTTTCCTCAGCTCCAATTCTAATCAGCCCGGATTACACTTAGGATTTTATATTGTTTTCATTCGCTTCGGAGCATACTATGGAAGCGGTGTTGATGCAGAAAAGAGATGATCACGAAAGACAAATTACTTTCTTCAGCCGGACTATAAGGGATGTAGCCTTAAAGTACAATATCATTGAGAAGCAAGCTCTCACACTTGTGAAAGCATTGATTCAATAGAAGAAAACATAAAACATGAAAACTATCCCAAGGCAAAGCAGTGCACTGAATTCTACCTTTTTTACTTAGAAAGCTTTCACTAGAATGAATGTGAATGAAAATATGAAACATAACGGAATACATACGAAACATAAAGAAAACACATTTGCTAAACTCACGCCACAGGAATCTCATGAACCAGAGCTACAATCTTTCATTAATTCTGTGTCAAAATGTACAGTGAGTCACTGAGTTTCTCTCCCACAGTTCCCAGAAATGCCAACCAACCCTTTGCAAATGGTTTGCATACAATAAATATACTATGCAATGAGGAAATAGAACGACCAAGAGTTGGGGAGTTTTTCAAATCATTACAAAGTGGAACTGGAAAGCCAACCATTAGTTACAGGTGCAGCGTTACAAAAATGACAAATGGCTTGGGTGACTGCTCGCCTTCCTTTGCCATTTGGATAGAAGCCAACCTTTAGTGGAAATACTCTAAATTTTGCCTTGGGTGCAAAAAAAAATGTAGTGTAGATGAGCGGGCCCACTTGGAGAAAGTCGCAAATCGAAATGTTGCGAAGCAGAACTGATTTTGGTCTTTTTCTCTATATGTACCGCGCCAAAATCTATACGCACCGCGCCACTTTGGAGGTGATTGTGAGGTACCTTCTAGAGTCCAAATTGTTCCCAAGTGTGCTTGTTGGAAATCCTTGCCTATCTACTTTCCAACCCAAGTGGAATTTCTGAATTTGGTGCTCATTTGCCGCTCCAAAACTTCATTCTCCCAAGACTGCTTCCTATGTGTCAAAATAGGGGCAGAGAGGTCATTTTTTAGTGTTTTTGACCTCCTGGGGCCTCAAAAATTGCCCAAACTTCTTGTCCATGCACCAGCAGTCATGATTTTTCCTGATGAATCTAAAAATGCAAACCATTTGTGATTTGGAGCTCGCGCGGCGCGGTGCACAGGGAGAAAAAAACCTGTGTTGTGACCAAAAATTTCCATGTGACCAAAATTGCCCCAAATTTCTTGAAATTTGGGCTGGAGCTTGATTATCAAGTGTTATGCTGGGCCAAAGAGGCTTTGACAAATATATGAAGTTGATCGAGCTCCCTTTGCCTCTTTTGATTCTTGATTGCCTTCCTTAATTTCGCCTTCAAATTCCTGATTCGGGCCTTGCATACTTTGTTTCGCGCCATGTAGTGGAAATCCATGTGTCTTAGCAATGCATGCTCCTTGTCGGCCTTCTCCAGTAGCCTCTCCAAGTGCATGTTAACTCTCTCGAGATTGGCCTCCCGATCCTCATTAATCTCTTGCTCCAATGACGTGAGCTCAACTCTTCTCCTTTGTGCAGCTTGGCGATGCTCACGAATGTTTTGTACCTCCATGATCGCTTGCTGATCCTCCAGCTATTTGTTCCTCTACTCTAGATATTTCATGTTCCATTTGGCACTATCCAAATCAAGGGACAAGTCTTGAATCTCTGCTTGCTGCTCCTGGATGATCTCTTTGAGCTGTGCACTTGTCGGTTTTGTATCTGTATCATCATCATGAAGGAGAACGAATTCGGTCTCTTGTTCACCTGATGGCTCACCTGAAGGCCCCTCATCATGCACTGGCTCCTTACCTCTGTCCTGTACCTGTAGTGCTGATGCTGGAAGCGAGGCCCCTTCCACCCCGGGTGGAGATAACACTCTTTTTGCTGCTGCAAACAAAAGTCTAGCACCCCTCTGATATGTGATGAAAAATGGCACACTAGCAGTCTCATGGTGCTCAGGCCGACAATAAGGTTCACCTTCGTGCTTAACCTCTAATAATACCTGTGAAGTGCTGAAGAGGTCACAGGAGACGAAATCATCCCAAGTAATGCCCTGCAATCCCAGCTGATGAACAACAAAAATCTTACTAAGAGCAAAGTGATAAACGTTGTTAAGTTGCTGCTAAGGGGTCTTGTGTTGCATGAAGGTGTTAATCCTCTCTATGTTCCTACAAATGAAGTATGGGATGTTCATCATCTGTACCCTAGTAAAGTGCATGAGCAACCTGATGTGATAGGCATATAGACGAGAGAACCTCCCCTCATAGTTGAAGTACTTCATGATCAACTTCATGAGTGGAGCATATTCATCTTTCAAATATCAGAATGGAAAGACTCTTGTGAGTTACCTCAAGCAACTAGCCTTAATGTAAGGCTCATAAGGCTGCCGATCAACCTTCTGTTTCTTGTGCCATGGTTCTCCAACATTCGGTATGCCGGTTGCTAATGAGACAGTTTCAGGTGTCAATGTGAAGGTGACACTGGCGAAGATAGAGTGATCTCCATGTAGGTGAAGCAAAAAAAGACGGGCCAACTCATGATGAACTCGAACATTAGCCAGCCTCTGACAAAACTCAAAACATGATAGATGCTGGAAACATGACATAGAAAGAGGGCAGTCCTACAATTTAGTGAGGGTGGTTGGCTCATCCCTAACATGTTTGCCACTTTTGTGATGTCTCTGGGGAGCGTGTTCTTCTGAGGATGAATCACTTTGTTTTTCCATCTCATGCTCTGATTAATTCTCAGATGCCATGACTGTTGTATGTGTACTGTGCTTGGACTGCCCTTTCATGATGGTATGAAACTAGGTGTTGTTGTGAGATCTACCATCGAGGGGTACAATAAAAAGGGAGTGTTAGGAAGGGGAATAATATAATGGGAATAGGGGTTATGGGGTGAAATTTTGTTTAGGGATATGTAGGAGGGTTTGGGGATTTTATAAGGTAGGGTTTTGGGTTTTTATATTGAAAATGAGTGGAGGGATAGGGAATATGGGTTTAGTAATGTTTCAGGGTAGGGAAAATAGGGAAAAATTGGATAGGGGGAAGGGAACAATGGAAAGTAGTGAAAAAATGAGAGGTGAAAGAGGAGCCTTGGCATCAATACCACAAGTTTGAAACCCTAGCAACAATGGCTTTGGTGATTTCAAGTGGCAGGGTTTAGGCATTTTTTTTTATTGCAATTATAAATGGCCATAACCATCACTACATTCAATAAAATTGGATGAGCAAGCCAAGAGATAGACCCTACCTGGAAATTGGAAGGAATTCCAAAAGATTTGATGCAATTGGGAACAATTTCGGGCCTCTGTGGGTGTGTGCCGCGCAACAAACCCAGTGCGCCGTGCTCAGTATATGCGTCGCGCCCATTTTAATTTTACACTGCGGGGTCGTGCTCTGTGCGCTGTGCTCCCTATGTGCGCTGCGCCCTTCTGTGTGTGCGCCGCGCCCCTCTGTGTGTGCGCTGTGCTCCTGAAAACGACTCCAAACTCACTCCAAACGTGTACTTTGCACTCTCAATCACTTTGCTATGTTTCTCTATGACCTTGGTGTGCACAATGATTTGGTTGCTTGTGGAAACTTGTATATAAAGACCTTGGAGTCATAGGTTTAATTTTTTCTTCTTCAAAACCCACTTTAATAATGTTTCATTTTGACACTTTTCACTGATTTAATGCAACACTGAATTTCACTTTTCCCTTTGAATTTTTAGCTAAAATGATGAAATTTTTTGGCACTTTTGCAGGGGTCGCACGACATGGAATTTGGCCAAGGAAACCATGATTGCACCTAAAGAAATCAACTGGAGAATTTTTTGAAAATTATCACAAATGACACACTGTTTGACTTTTCTTCAAAACAGAGTTTTGAAGAACAGTCGTAATCTGTCAACATGACGAGGAAAATCTCTAAATCATAACTTTGTAAGGGCCTCCCTATGGCCTGCATGGCTTTATTAGAGATGTTTGAAGACCAATTTATCTGATCCGTAGACCTAATGACTAAAAATGACTCTCGTCCATTAAAAGACCGAACATTGACTGTCATGGACTTTAGTGAACATTGACAAAGACCTATGCCAGCAGGTGCCAGACATGAGGGGAATTGACTAAGAAGACCTTTTTCGTCATATTATGGTGTGCCCCTAGCAGAATGCAGCTGAGTGAATGGAGTGAGACAACTAAAAATGAAATGCAAGAAAGAGTTTTGATCTCTGACGGAGGACTGACAAGACCGACTCTAACAAAGATGACTTCATGATTTTTCCAAAATAAGGCATTGTCAATTATGCAAAACTTTAAAGATTTCATCTTTACGAACCTACTTTTAGTCTTGGATAGCTCTGGAGGATCTTGAAGGTTTTTTAGAACATATATTATGTCAACATACCATGGTGAAATTGTAAAGGCTTGGCTGATCTATGGAGTTGCCATCACCTCTTCATTATCCAGTTCTGCAATGAAATTTATTTCTAGGTCCTAATAGTTGATTCAGCCATGAGCTTATCCAAACCTTGGCCTTCGATCAATTTGGTAGGTTTAATCTCTAAATCATACTCTAATATTGTAGCTATCCACTTCCCTCTCTTTCCGGCAGGTCCATCCTGAGTTAAAATGTCTTTAACTACAACACTGGGGACATATGCTACTATATGGGAGTACAAAATATGAACTTTGAAATCTTTAATAGCTTTAACCAAAGAAAAAGCTTGTTTTTCCATTATATTTTACTTTAAAGGTGCATATGTCAGGGCTTTACTAAAGAAGGTTATTGGCTATTCGAAACCCTGAACATTTTTTGCAAGAGTGCTGCAGCTATTGTGTGTTTTGAAGCAAAAGAAAATATGATAAATTTCCTATCAAATATTGGATTGATGAGAACTGATGTTTGCATTAAGGGTTACTTTATATATTCAAATGACTTTTTAGCCTAGAGTCCATTTAATAATCAAATCTTTCTTTAACCTGTTGTTTAGTAATCTCCTCAAAAAATTTAATTTTAAGTAGAAATGCTTGAAGTTCTTTGATATTCCTGGGATGTGGTATCTGCAAAATAGCTTCAATTCTTGTTGGGTCAATCTTGATACCATCTTTGGAGATAATGTGGCCTAATAATTTCCCCTCTTCCAACCCAAATAAATATTTTTTAGGATTCAGAGAAATTCCATATTTCCTACATTTAGTAAAGACCTCCCTAAGATGATCCAGGTGTTGTTGATCTGATTTAGAGAATACTCTGAGGTCATCAAGGTATATTACCAGGGAGGCATTGATTTCTTGAGCAAAGGCTATTTCCATTACTCTTTGAAAGGTGCCCCCTGCATTTTTTAACCCAAATGGCATTTTCACATACATGAAAGTGCCCCATGGGGTAGTGAATGTAGTCTTTGCCTAATCATCTGGGTGGACTAGGATTTGGTTATAACCGGAGAACCCATCTAGCAGTGATATTTTGGAGGAACCTACTACCCTCTACAATATGTGATCCATTTTTGGAAGAGGATAGTTATCCTTAAGTGAAACTTTATTCAAATTCCTAAGGTCAACACTCAACCTAATTTTTCTAGTTTTCTTTCTAGTGGGTACCAAATTGGAAACCCAGTCTGAGAACCTGATAGGTGCAATAATCCCAACTTCATACATTCTTTTGATCTTCTTTTCAATAGAAGGTAGTAGAATAGGTTTGATTCTTCTAAGATTCCGCCTAAAGGGATTTTGATTTTCTTTTAAGGGAATAGTGTGTTGTATTATGCTAGTATCGTAGGATTTCAGGTCCTCATAACTCCATGCAAAAACATCCTAGTATTCTTTCAGCAGTTCCATGTATTTCAATTTTTCATTGGGAGGTAATGATTTTGATAGCTTGATTAGTTTGGGATTCTCTTCAGATCCTATATTACATTCCTCAATGTCTGATTTCAAGGGTTCCATTTTAGGCTTTTTAGGAATATCATTTGAATAAAATAAGTCCTCCAAAGGAATTAATCGTTTCGGTAAAAAATTGTCTCTAAGGTTTATGACTTCAATTTCCTCATCAATTGCTTCATCAATTTCCATTTGTTTAAGGTTTCAAATATTTGCTTTTAAATTTTGTAGGATAAAATCTATCTATCTGATCATCTTCTAATTTGTTAATTTCTACTTCATCGGAGCAATCAAAATATTCTACTATGTCTGTGTCTATGTTGCTATTTACAAATTCATTATCTAAATTCAAAAAATTGTTAACTTTTTTATCATCCTCAAATACTTTCCAGTTCTTCAATTTGTCAAGAATGGAAGGTCTGTGCCTAACCTCAGTAGTGTACTGATGGTTGGCCTGGAAAGGTAACTTACAAGTACTAGAAAACATGGCTAAGCTATGAGCTTGCATGTTGTGTTTTCTAGGGATAACAGCAAGCTTGGTTTCTAAGAAAGTATTTATTATCTCTACCATTGTTCCTCTATAAAATCCTAGCCTAGGATCTCTAGTCATATAAACAACATTAATTTATTTAATCACCAACTCAGAATCTCCCATGATAGAGACTCTGATGGGTCCTAAACTTTTAACCAGTTTCAGAACTAACATAAGTGCTTCATATTCAGCCATGTTGTTTGTGCATATAAAGTTCAATCTGTGGGCATGACCCTCTGAATGGTCATTTTCTAAGTTATAAATCCATACACCTGCTCCTGCACCTATTTTGTTGGCTGACCCATCAAATTGAAGATGCCATAGGATTTCATGCTCATAATTTTCATTTAGGGTAATGAAATCTTTCTTGACTAAGGTATCTAGGTCATCTTTTTTATCTAAAATCTCACGGATTTGGACTTTTTTATTTTCTTTTAATACTGCAATTTCTTTTCGTTCTACTGTTATACTACTTGAAGTGTCTTCTTGATTAGTTTCAGCATTGTAAAGTATGAAAGAATCAATATCAGAATGTACTGAATATATGGAGAAATTTTGAGGCCTCTCCTGGGTACTCACTACATACTTCATCAGTGTCTCTCTATACAGCTTCTTCGGATGTCCAAAGACTGATATGGTTGCATAGGACATGTCCAGTTGCAGAGATTCCTTGAGTTTGGCACCCCAACATCTAGACAACAAAATACCATACATAGGGGGTATATCAGCAACAACTATGTCCATAAGTATGGTCTTGGTAGGGTACTGAACTAGGGAAACACACAAATCCTTTATAAGCCCTAAGCACTTGACTTGGCTTGAATCAAAGGAGAACAAATCCTTGCAAGGCTTAGTGATATCTAAGTTTAGTTTTTCCATTGCAGACTTAGGCATAAGATTATGTGAAGCACAAAAGTCAAGCATGGCATTATATAGGATTTTAATGTGGATGTTAAGGCTGATGTAGAAAGGTGGTATCCCTTGCTCAACTAGTTTTCCATTAACATCAGGTCCAAAGATTGACTCAGGTTTATCATTAAATAGGTTTACTAAATCTTCTTTCTCAATGAAGTTTAAAGATTTACTAATTTGAGATCTGTAAGTTTCATGTTTAACTAATTCTGTCAGAGGAACTAAGATTTTGAGTTTAGCCACCTCTGCTCCCAAATTGAAAGGCAGAGGGGATTTCTCTATTTGAACATTTGAAATTTTAGCACCAGGGTTCTGAGTAGTATGTTCCTCTTTTTCTTCATTAGGAGTGTTTTTAATTGTATTTTCTAATATAATTTTTGGAGGTTGTTCCACTATTCCTTTGAGGGGGACTGAAGTGGAAGGTTGCTCATTAGAAAGTTGGTCATTAGTTACATCTTCAATGGTGGGACTAGGAGGATTTTGATGTGGTCTAGAAAGGATTTGTAAGGTTTTTGTGACTTGAGGATTCTGATTTGTAGCTTTCACCTTCTTCGGCTGGTTAGGTACTACTTTTTTATTCTAATCAGGAACATCAGGTTTCTTTTTGCTTCTCAAATTGTACTATTTATGTACTTCGAAAATAGCAGAGTCATATCCTTGTTTATAGTCGAAGGATTCTTGAGTTTGAGTCTGTAATTCTTGAAGCATGTGTAGTTCTTTATCATCCTGAGTTAGGAAAATAGTCTCTTCATCACCTAAGCCCATCAGATTTATTTGAGTTTCTATCTCAGGGCCTTCTTGGTGGAAATTTTCAGCATAATTTTCTTGGAAAGGTGGCCTAATGTTCTGATCAGGCCCATTTTTACCAGTGTTTTGGTTCTGGGTTTTTCTAAAGTTTGGATTCCTCACTGGATTAGCCTGTTGGTTATCCCAGTGAGGTTTCCTTTCAATTACTTCTATTCTATCCATCAACCTTTCCATTCCTTTAGCTAAAGCATCCATTTTCTGGTCAAAGGGTGAAGTTTCATCTTTCAAAGATGTTCTTCGCTCATTTCTAACCCTAGCTCTTTTGGATAGAAGATTAGCTTCCACACTAACTGCTACACTTTGCATATCTTCAAGTGTAGAGGGATTCCTTTCTCTAATTTGAAAGGCCATACATGTGTTAAATCCGTCTGGAAACTTAATCAGGGCTAAGCCAAGTGGAGGCCTAAGTTCAAGTGGAATTACATTATATACATTATTAAACCTGGTATACTAGTTTTGAACAGTTTCGTTTGGTCCCATTTTCAGGTTTTCATATTCAGATAGAATTTGAAGGGGGTTATTTTTCTTTTCCCACCATTTTAAGAATTGTTGGTAAAGGACTTCTAAACTATCTATGCTCTGAGGGGGCAAATATCTAAACCATGTTCTCACTTCTCCAGCTAGACATCTCCTATGTCAATCTCATCTAGACATCTCCTATGTCAATCTCATGTAGTTCAAAATAATCTGTCATTTTCTTAGTGTGTTGTTGTGCTGTGTAGGTTCCAGTGCCAGCAAATAAGGTAATTTTTCTCTGATAATCTACTTGTAAGGCACCTTGAGGAGCAGGCATTACAAGGGGGGCATATCTAGGTGCCATAGCTCTAAGTTGGATGGGGTTGAGAACAGGGGTTGGGGTAACTAGTGGGTTTAGAACAATGAGGGGAGTTGGAGTAACATGAGTAATGGGTATTTGAGGGGTAGTGATGGGATGATGGGGGAGTACAGGTATGAATGGAGATGACGGATGATATATAGATGTATGGGGAAATGATAGTGAGCTAAAAGATGTTGAAGTTGTCTCAGAAAGTTCAGGGAGTCTATCAGTAGTAAGGGATGACTGAGGGGAATTCAGAAGGTACTCATTAATTGACAAGTTGGCTTGTTGGGCTTCAAGTTCTCTTGTGAATTCTGGATCTAGGACTATGTCAAGAATTTCACTCTCAGACTTGGTTCTAAACAGAGATAGGTCAAAACACTCATCAAGGGGATGTCTTCAATGAATAACTACCTAGAAAGGCATGAATTGGATCTAAAAACAGGTCTAGGGCTTATTGAACTTTCTTTTCATTTGATTATTCTTGGAATGAAGTTGGGGTTTTCAAATACAGGGGGAGGATTGGGATCAGGGTTGGCCCTGGTATAGTGAGTTCTCCCTGAAGCCAGATTCCAAGTTTTTATGGTTATTTTGAGTTTTTATGAATTTTTTTGAAATAACTTCTAATAACCCTTTATGATGCTTAAAAAAAAAATTGAATATCTCAAAGGTTTATTAAAACTAAGGGTTTTGAACTCCCGAGTATGGTCACCACTATTTTATCACTCAGATTTCTTCCTTAGAAGTTATCAAAGAAGGAATAGTCTGAGGTAACCACAAACCAATCTTTTAGACTCAGGTTCTAGCCAACCTAAGTCTAGAGAGGGCTCCCTCTTTATGTTTTAACTTTGTTTGAATAAGATTTCAGGCTGTAGAGCATTGGGAAGGTATGTTTTAATAAATGATTTAGTGATGTTTTAAGCAATAGTTGTAATCTTTTCTTTATTATAAAGTAGGGAAAATGCAACGCGAATGAGTCTAAAATGATCTAATCACTAACAGTTGTCTTCCCTACGCAGGAAAAGGTAAAAGCAGAAAGGCGCAATGCAAAACGAGGATTTGATGAGAAGGTAACGGCTGTCCCTCCAACTCTAAATAAGGTTCAGACCAGGTAGAGTAAATCAAGGAAGATCAGTCCGGAACGAGATGAAGGACTGCCAGTTCGGAAATGCAGGCCGAGTAAAAGAAAGCGTTAACAGTTTAGCGGATCCCTCAGGATCTTCGATCCTGAGGGATCGCTACGATCAATCGTTTTGTCGACCGGTGAACTCCGCCGTTAATTGTATAAAAGGAGGGTAGCATTGAAAACTAGGGGATGACTTTTGGGGTATCTTTAACTTTCTGTCATGAATCTTATTGTCAGTTGAACTCAGACTATTGAGTCTCTCTAAGACTTAGTTTTGTAATCTCATTGATGCGTTAATATAATACCTTGGTGTTAATTTCTCCGTGCGTCTGAAGTAGTTTACGGCAGTGCGCCATTGGAAGCTTTGGGCCCGGCTCCAACGGACACTGGCTGATTGTACCATTACAATTCTGCTTTGTGTGGTTTGTTTCTCCTAATCTGTTATGGTTCCATGTTATTTCATATTTATTCATCTGTAGTTTTCCTGTTATAAATCTCTGTAACAAGTTCATATCATACTTTCAGGATTCTTCGCATACTGTTGATCCAAATTGTTTGCATCAATTACAGAATTCATAAGTAGAATATTTCAGCTACAGGTGACTGGGGTTAATGGATTGTTGGTGACTATTGCAGATCGTATATATATGATTGACGTTTCCTGTCTTTAATGATTTGTTATTCCATTTGATATATATATGATTGACGTTTCCTGTCTTTAATAATTTGCTGTTCCATTTGATTAAGCTGCAAACATGTATAAATGATTGCTTTCCTTTTGTATGTAAGTGTGTGCCAAGGATTGGAAGTGTTGACCTCGCGAGACTTAGTTTCTTTACTGCTGTTCCATTTACTGCTGTTCCTTTTATTGCTGTTTCATTCTGTTTTATTGCTGTTCCTTTCGCTTGCATTTATTGAAGTGGCATGAGAGGAGGTTCAAGACTGTTGTGAGATACAGCAGACGCTATAATGCTCCCAGATCATGATCCATACTCCTTCATCAGTTTCTAGGGGGATAGGTTATTAATTCCATACCCTCGACCGACGAATTTGCTGCGTGTGTGATTTCTTTATACAAAAGTAATTTAGCATTAGCATCCGTTTACTCTTGTATTCGTTAGATCTATACTACGAAGCATTATCCTGACAAATAGCCTCAAATTAAGATGTCCCTTACAATAACAAAACGCTCCCGGATTGACTTGTAATGTGAGATAACTAGAGGTGAAACAGACCCTTGTTACAGCTCCACATTTTGGCGCCGTTGCCGGGGAAGGGGCATAGCCATTTGTTCTTTTACAGGGTAGTGTGTGAATCTGTTAGGGGAGAACTGGATTTTAAAAACGGAAGGTAAGAACCTGCTTGCGGAGCATGTAAAAGCCCTGCTCCACCGTCCGCTTTCCTAGCAGAATTGATTTAGTAATTTAATTGGAGTGCATGACTAAGCAGAAAAAGCCAGAAAAGAATCAAAAGCCTCCATCCAAAACCAAAAAAGCCAAGGGGTCGGCGACCCTTGGACGAAAGACCTTTATAGACGAAATTTACAAGAAAGCCGGATCTCCGCCATCAGTAGGTTATAGGAAAGTAAACTTTAAACAACCTGCTAGTTCCCTTCAGGCCTCAGAATCACCATCTGAAGCCTTTGCGGAGGTGCACAGTCAGACAGAGGAGCAGGACTTTCAAGAATTTGACAATTCGACTCCTGGACTAGTGCACGAAGGAAATTTTAGCAACCTTTGCGAAGGAGAAGGAGAAACAGAGGAAATCGAGGAACCTAGATCTCCTATTGAACCAAACCAGCCTTTAAATAGTCCAGATAAAGGAAGTGCTGCAAAAATCCTCGTTGAGGGAATCCATTCACCTCAGACAGTAGGGGCCATCATTATCCCTAATAAAGGGAGTGCTGTAAAAACAGTTCCTGCTAAGATTACCCCTCCGCAACCAAGGAATACTCTATTGGAAATTCCTGAAGATTACTGGCATATATTTGATTCCATGGCACAGAATCAGCCAAATACCCAAACCTCTACTTTGCAATATCCCATAGTAGATTCCGCTGCGAATGCACCAATGAAGGCAATTCCGCTTCAGCATATCCCGACGTTTCATGGACTCACATCAGAAGACCCTGATGCGTTTCTATTCGAATTTGATGTGTTATGCAGGGGATACGATTACACCACTGATCCCCAGAAGCTAAAACTGTTTCCCTCTACTTTGAAGGGAGCAGCTCTGAGATGGTTCATGGGTTTAGGTGGTGGAGTCATAAACAATTGGGAAGAAATGAAAGCGGCCTTCTTAAAAAAATATCAGGATTATTGTAGATCAAGAGAACTAAAGGATGAAATCTTTCAAATGTCAGCCAGACCAAATGAAACTTTAGAAGAATATGTAGAACGTTTCCAATATAACTTGCAGAGATCTCCATATGCATCGTTACCTCTGCCCGATAACGTGTTGAAAACTGCATTGATTAGAGGTATGAAGGAGCAATGGATTGAAACGTTGAATATTATGGGAAAAGGGGACATCTATCAGGAAATTTTTGCTGACATCATTGATCTGTGTATCAGGAGCTCAAGAGGCAGCACACGGATAAAACCAGCAGAATATGATCGCTTCATTAGAGACAATTGAACATCAACAGAAGGAGTATCACCAGTGGAACTTGGAAATCTGTTAGAGAATTTTAAAACTGATATCATGGGGACATTAACAACACAGCTTGATATTGTGCAGGCTAAACAGAAGCAAGCAGAAGCAGAACAGAATCTGGCAATTTTCTGCCCACGATGCAGGAAGAAACATAGCCAGAAAGAATGCCCGCTCGATACAGTTCAAATATGTGCTATTTGTACCAAGGACCATCCGACTGAAAGCTGTCCCTCGCTCCCTGGTTTAAAGGCGGTGTACAAAGAAGCAGAAGAGGAACCAGAATCAGCATACTTTATCAACCAGCGTCGTCAATGGCAACCTAGGCAACCTGGTATGTTTCAAGATCCCTCCTCTTCTTTTCAATCTCCGCAATTTAATGCTCAGCAACAGAATATGTGGCAAAATCAGTCTCAGCAACCGTTTTCAAATTGGCCGCCTCAAATGTTTCCTACTCCGAACCCTTGGATGAACCAAGCTAGTTGGCCAAACTGTCCTTATCCTCCGCCATATTGGCCAAATAATTCATATCCTCCGCAGTGGACCCCTTCCACTTCGCAAAGTTCACCCTGGCAGAGCAACTGGCCAAGATCGACATATCAAACACCAGGATCAATTCCGCTCCCTCAACCAACTCTGCCAGCCTTGCAACAAAATCCCCAGCCCAACCTAAGACCGCAGCTCCCAGCCCAACCCAACCCGAACCCAAATAATCGACCAGTTCAATCTCTTCAAATTATAGAATCTTCCGAGATTGAATCTGCTCTGCAGGAGTGCAATGATCTTCAGTTGAGATCTGGGCGAATAATAGAAACTGAGGGACATAGAACCGCTCATATTGAAAACCAGTTACCGATAGAACAGCCGTCACAACAAGAAGAAGTAAGTAAAGATCAGGTTCATCAGCAAGTAATTACATCTTCCCCACCGTTCCCAGAACGACTGGCCATTCCAAGACAAATGCAATATCCGGATTTTGATATTCTGGGAGAACTTCAAAACTTGTATATAAGAATTCCATTCCTTCAGGCTATACAGGATATCCCCATATATGCAAAAACTATAAAAGACCTGTGTAGCAGAAAAACAAAAAGAAATATAACCCCTAACCCTAGAGTCCAGGTAGTCGGCACCTTATCCGACCTCTTATCAGGGAAAGAAACACCAATTAAATATGAGGATCCTGGAAACCCAATTGTCACTGTTCAAGTCTGTGGGCAGACCCTGACCAACGTTTTAGTAGATCTAGGGGCTGCGATTAACATCCTGACAACATCAACCTGCCGGAAGCTTGGAATCACATCGGTAGAGCCTACTTCCACTTTACTAGAGCTAGCTGACCGATCAGTAATAAGACCAGAAGGCACCTTGTATGATGTCATGGTTTCAGTGGACTCTTGGGAATACCCGACCGATTTTCTGGTGATTAATCCAAAAACCCGACTAGATGGACATCCGCTAATTCTAGGTAGACCATGGCTCGCTACTGCTGACGCCTACATTGGATGCTGGCAGGGAAACATGACCATAACCAGAGGACCGGATATCAAAAATTTAATCTTGTACCCGCCAGCCCAGCCAAGCATCACACCTCATACATCGCTGACCAATCTGCGCCCTGCCTCATATATTACTGATAATATTAGACCACCATTAACAGTTCAGGAAGCGCTAGATTTTAAAGATCAAACGGAAGATGATGCCATCAATAAATTCATTAATCAAACAGAATCCACATCGTATACACAATGCTTTATGATAAAAGCGGCATTTGATAACGAAGTAGAGGAAGATCCTCTAAAAGATGACAATGACCCAAATATACCTGTAACCTCTGTTGCTAACAGCAAAGTAATACAAATTGAACCGGGCAAAACTTTAAACATTAACGCTAATCTGACACCTGAGCAAGAGACCAAACTCATCCAGCTCCTACGAAAGTATCAAGAGGCATTTGCTTGGGACTATCCCGATATGAAGGGGATTGATCCCCAGCTATGTACACATCGTATCTATATCGAGAAAGATGCAAGACCGGTTCGCCAACCACAGAGAAGACTCAATCCCCATTTAAAAGATGTTGTAAAAGATGAGCTGCAGAAATTATTAGACGTTAATTTTATTTATCCTATTTCTGACAGCAAATGGGTCTCCCCACTTGTGGTCGTACCTAAAAAGAACGGGAAATGGAGGATCTGCGTTGATTACAGAGAATTAAACAAAGCTACACAAAAAGATCACTTCCCTCTCCCTTTCATAGATCAGGTATTGGACACCTTAGCAGGCAAGAAATTTTTTTCTTTTTTGGATGGCTTCAGCGGATATAACCAGATTCAGATTGCCCCTGAAGACCAGGACAAGACTACCTTTACTTGCCCCTGGGGAACGTTCGCCTACCGAGTCTTACCCTTTGGATTATGTAATGCTCCGGCCACATTCCAACGGGCTGTTCTTAGCATCTTCGCAGATTTAATTAATGATGGATTGGAAGTCTATATGGATGATTTCACACCATATGGAGATGACTTTGATCCAGCCCTGGACACTCTCGAAAAAGTCCTAGAGCGTTGCATCGCTACCAGGCTTTGCTTGAGTCACGAAAAATGTTACATGATGATGACAGAAGGACTCATTCTGGGACATTACATCTCAGCAGCTGGAATTCAGGTAGACCCGGCTAAAATTCAAATACTCATGCTTATCCCAACCCCCACTAATCAAACAGAGGTACGCAGTTTTCTTGGTTTTTCTGGGTATTATAGACGATTTATACAACATTACTCACATATTGCCGCACCTCTACATGCATTAACTGGAAATGTTGATTTTTTGTGGACAGAAAAATGTGATCGAGCCTTCACAGAATTAAAAAAGTTGCTATCTACAGCTCCAGTTCTCAGAGGACCTAATTGGAACTTACCATTCCAAATTTCAACCGACGCCTCAGACACAGCAATCGGTGCAGTGTTGGGCCAAGAAGAAGAGAAAAGACCATACGCTATCTATTACATCAGCAAAAATTTGGCTCCGGCTGAATTAAATTACACTGTCACCGAAAAAGAATTTTTAGCTGTGATACATGCTATTAATAAATTTAGACACTATATTACAGGCTATCCCGTTATTTTGTATACAGACCATTCTGCTATTAGGTATTTAGCAAATAAGCCTGTTACAAATGGAAGAATAACCAGGTGGTTGATCTTGTTGCAGGAATTCGACATTACAATCAGAGATCGACCAGGGAAGGAGAACCCTGTAGCTGATTTTCTTTCACGAATACCAAAATCAGTTGAAACAGCAGCAGTTGAGGACCAATTCCCAGATGAACACTTATTTGCAGTCGCTGTTCAGACTCCCTGGTACGCTGATGTGGCTAATTATCTTGCAGTAGGTAAGCTTCCAAAACATTTAACTCCCAATGAACGGAAACAAATCGTAGCGAAAAGCAATCGATTTTCGTGGGTTGGGGGCTATCTGTTTCACACAGGCGCAGATATGGAAATCAGAAGATGTATTCGAGAAGACGAAATCTTTGATATCTTGAAAGCCTGCCATGACGGGCCATGTGGAGGACATTTCGCTGAACGAAGGACAGCACACAAAGTATTACAAACTGGATATTACTGGCCTACAATCTTCAAAGATGCAAAAAAATTTGTCCAGGCCTGTGATAGTTGTCAGCGTGTAGGACGACCTGGCCCAGCAGACGAAATGCCTTTGCGGCCTCAATTGGTGATCGAACCTTTCGAACGCTGAGCTCTGGACTTTGTCGGACCCATCAACCCCCCATCAAACCAAAAAACCTACATTTTGGTGGCAACTGAATATGTTACCAAATGGGTTGAGGCGGAGGCATTACCCAGAGCTACAGAGGAGTCGGTAATTCAGTTCTTGTTCCATTTGTTTGTACGTTATGGTCTTCCAAGGGAAGTGGTTACAGATGGAGGACCACAATTTGTGGGACATAAATTAGCTGCAACACTCAGTAACCATCACATCCATCACAAAATTACTACCCCATACCATCCGCAGGCAAATGGGCAAGTTGAAAACAGTAATAAGATAATAGAGTCAATTTTGACAAAAACTGTTGCCTCACACCGCCGCGATTGGGCCGCCCGACTACCGGAGGCACTGTGGGCTTATCGAACCACATGGAGAAGTACCACTGGCTATTCACCATATCACTTAGTGTTTGGAAAGCAACCCATTTTTCCTATCGAATTTGAGATCCAAACCCTGCGAACTGCCCAAGAAGTCGGATTAGATTTAAGTGAAGCACAGAAAAATCGATTACAGCAAATTAATGAGTTGGACGAAACAAGGCTCGCTGCATTACAGAATACAGCACTCATCCAGCAGCAGCGAGCCAAATGGCATGATGCGCTCATCAAAAACAAGATATTTCACGAAGGAGACTGGGCTCTGTTATACGATTCTAGATTTCAGGATTTCCCGGGGAAGCTTCAGACTCGATGGTTGGGACCATACGAGATTCAAAAAGTCCATGACAATGGGACCCTTACTTTGATTACAATTGATGGATCTGGATATACATTTAAGGTAAACGGCCACCGAGTTCGTCTGTATCGCAAACCGCTCACTCGGGAATCATTTTGCCAGCAGTTACGCCAAGATACTAACATCAAGATTATGGGAGAGGAAGCAAAAACTTCCTCCCCTATAGATTGGTAAGAAGTTCATTCTTTATTACCACATTTTGTATATAAAATTGTAAATTTTGTATATATGTTTCAAGTGTGTGTTTTGTTGTTCCTTTTCAAAAGGAACAGCACTTGTGTGTTTTGCTGTTCCTTTTCAAAAGGAACAGCACTTGTGTGTTTTGCAAAAAGGAACAGCACTTGTGTGTTTTGCTGTTCCTTTTCAAAAGGAACAGCACTTGTGTGTTTTGCTGTTCCTTTTCAAAAGGAAGAGCACTTGTGTGTTTTGCTGTTCCTTTTCAAAAGGAACAGCACTTGCGTGTTTTGCTGTTCCTTTTCAAAAGGAACAGCACTTGCGTGTTTTGCCTTTTCAAAAACAACACTTGGTGTTTTGCTGTTCCTTTTCAAAAGGAACAGCACTTGCGTGTTTTGCTGTTCCTTTTTGCGTGTTTTGCTGTTCCTTTTCAAAAGGAACAACACTTGTGTGTTTTGCTGTTCCTTTTCAAAAAGGAACGGCACCCTTGAGTTTTGCTGTTCCTTTCCAAAAGGAACAACACTTTTTGAATTTTTGCTGTTCCTTTCCAAAAGGAACAGCACTTTTGAATTTTTGCTGTTCCTTTTCAAAAGGAACAGCACTTTTGAATTTTTTTATCCCTTTTTAGAAGGAGCAACATTTGTGTGTTTTTTTCAATTCTTTTTTTTAGCAAGCAGCATTTAAGTGTTTTTGTTATCTTAGGACATTACATCAAAAGAACCCTCCCACCCTCCCTTGCAAGAAAGAAATAGTCTGCCCTCGTCCTTTCTATAAGAAGAAAACATTGTCCCGAGGCCATAAGTAGCAGCTATACATTTATGCAACAAATATAAAAGGCATGATATATCAAGATCAGCACATCATAGATCGCTATCTATAACAGCCCTAGTATTGATACAACAAAGGAGGGAACCATACACTCATCATTCTTTCAGCCATAAGTCTCACCTCCTCTGCCCTGTTGGAAAATTTCATCATGTTACGTTCCTACAATTTTCTTTATTATTACTTGGAAATAAGAATAGAAAATTTATATTTTCCTATTGGGATAACAAGACTTCTTCCGCCATTCCCACTCTTAAGGAGGGCTGAACCACCCTTATGTGTAACTATACAAGAGCAAAAGTCTATCCCAAAAGAAAAAGCAGCAGAACCAAAAGAAATTATTTGTCAAATGCAGGATAGGGGGTTTCATTAAGAACCAGCCTACTATGATCATAAGATTGGAAGCGAAGTGGCATTCCCATTATGGCCACCACACCAGGGATATGGTCCAACAGGTTCATTATATAAACAAACCTTGGAACAGGGGGTCTCATCACGAGCCAGCCTGCCCACGTTTCGCGCCTCTCTGGTGAATGGCGTCATGATTATCTGGTTACCAAGCCAGCATGATGGCCTGCATGTTGACAAGAATTGCTCTTCAAAACTACACAAAGGACTATGGTTCCAGGGTGAAATAAACAACTCTGCCACGGTTATAAACACTGGTCGGCAGCAGAGCTCTGTTAATGGTATCGGAGTCACAACATCTACACCAATTTGGATCTTATTAAATATTTCTTTCTATCCTCGTAATAATTATATCTTACACCTTAATGGATACGTCACATGAATATTTATCATTACCAATTATGGCAAAGGCATTGACTATGACTATCTCAGACTTTCCATGAGTGCTAGACGTCCTATCCTTATGTTCTGCATCACATCACGAAGGCTTATGTTAAACACGATCTATCCGTCGCATCGATCTCGGTATTTCTCTGTCTAATATGCAACATGGCAAAACTTTATAAGCTGCTCCATTATGACTCGGTGATGGGATGACCGCCTTCTTCTATTTGACGGCTGAGGCAGCCTATCATTTCGCGCGGGGGGAGGTGACTTCATTACTCCGCCGGCCACGTGTTAACACATCATTCGGGAATGATATGATACGGAGGTACGATATGCGTTAACGGCATGACAATGCTATTTTTCGAAAAAGTTGTTATTTATGATCAATTATTCATGCATGCTCTGTGTCTTTTCTTTTTGCCGCAATTACGTTCTTTGCATTGCTGTTCCATCTAGACCCTGAAACAGAACCATGGGGGGAAAATCTATCAGAAGCGAGCTGAGCGAGCTCATAATCTCCGAAGCCGCTCGGAAGATCTTAGAAAAAGCAGGGTGGTTAACTTATTTTGGCCGCCTACGCAAATCAAACGAAATAGTGGCCATGGAATTCATGCAGAATTTGCAGGAAGAACACTCAGTGGTAGGTGGGAAGCAGATAGCAGTCACGAAGGAAATAATCGCGGAAGTAACCGGATTACCAGACTTAGGTCCAATTTGGACGACAAAGAAAGAAAGACTGCAAAAGATCGTAGAACTCTTCCAAGATGAAGGGCAGGAGCTGACAGTGAAGGGAAAAGGAGTGTTGCCGGCAACACTGGGAGAACCTTGGAGCGAACTGGCAAAGGTAGTACAGAGCTACATCACCTGCGAAGGACGAAAAGATGTGGTAAGGCCGTGTCACCTTAAGCTCTTAGCTGTGTTAAAAGGAAAATGTGCTGTGAATCTCCCTGCATTGTTAAATTCATTGTTGCATGATACCTCTCGGAGCCTGAAAAAGGCACACCATGAAGACGCAGTGGTTAGCCACCACGGACTGATCCGCCTGATAGTGACATACAGTCTCGCTCGGCAGCAGACCAGCTGGCGGGAACTTCTTACAGCAATTGAAGGGGGAGTAGAATCACCATCCCCAAAGACGAAGCACCCCGCTAGCACCGCCGAAACACCTAAAAAACCCAGAGAATCGCCAAAACCGAAGCAACCCTCGGGCACAACCGAGCAAGCAAAGAAACGCATAAAGCTAGGGAAACAAAAATGCACCCCTGAAGCAACTAGACATGCAGAAAAACGTAAGGAATTGGCCGCAGAAAGACCTGCTACCTTAAAGCGAAGGCATTCCTCTGGCACAGAAGAACAGGTTGAAAAACGCAAAAGGTGGAGGCGGAAGAACAGGTGGTCAGCACACCCGAACAGCCCAGGAGGCCTAGAAAGTCAGTTCGGTTGGCAAAGATAAGAGGTAGGCTGGAAAAAATCCAGCCAAACATAGGCCAGCCGATTGAAATAACAGAAGACCCTCCAGCGCCAGAACAAATACCTGGGGAAAACCTGGAACAAACAGAGAATGAAGTAGGAGCTGAAGAAGGAGATAGGGATGACGACTCTGTGGCCGAGACCAGCTATCCAGAGGCAGCTACTGAGCAGCCAATTCGGGAGAAGGAGATGGAACAATTGGGGGGTAGCCATCCACAAAACCCTGTGGAGGAAGAAGAGCTGGCCACCATCTTGGCCAGCCTTAGAGGTTATCCTTCACCCTCTAGTCCGGCAGAGCCTCCCGAAGGACCTTCTGAGGAAGAGGCGCGTGACGAATTGCATGATGGGATGGCAGGGGAAGAAAACCCCCCTGTCATTGACAAAGAAAATCTGAATACCAATCAGGAACAAGCCGTTCCCAAAACACCAGAAGGAAATCCACCCGCTGATGGCGGGGGGGATGAAAATGACTGTCGGGAACAGGACGTTCCCCGAATGATAGAAGAAACCCTCGATGAAAGAGGAGCAGAACTGAGGACTGCCCATGTGCCCACAGCCGAGGCAAAAGAAATTAAGAAGTTGAGAAGAAAACAGCAGAAATTGCTGAATATTATAGCCCAGCTTCGGCAGAAAATTTGGAGTCTGAAAGCCAGTTTGAGAATAAAGAGGACTGTGAGAAGAAAAAGAAGGACAAATACAGCTGGGACATCTCAGAGAGGAAGACAGAGCACCTATAGACATCTAGTAGGTCGATACTCTGCTAGCAAACCTGCAGCTGTTCCAATTAATACTGAGGAACAAAATGCTGTTCCATCTGGAGCAGGGCACCAGAATGCCGTTCCTATTGACATAAAGGAGCAGGCTGATATTCCAAACGGCCCATTAGAACCGACTGCCGTTCCAATTAAAGTTGAGCCACAAGCCGACATCCCAGTTACAGAGGGACCACCGTACCCCTTTATACATGTCAAGAAGGAAGGAGAAAATAGAGCAGTTCACACTGAGACACTACCTTCAGGGAAAATTAAGCGACGAAATGTAAAGGTCCAGGCGAATCTTCCTGCCTCCAGGGAATTATGGGAAAGGGATCCAAAAACCAAGGCCTTGCGCCGCGAGATAAGACAGGCCCAACAAGAGGCTGAACAACTACAGGAACAAATGATCCCTCGAGAGAAATATGAGGAGCTGCAACAGGAGGTTGAGCAGAGGATTCCTCGAGAAAAATACGAAGAATTGCAGCAGAGGGCTGAGCAGTTAGAGGAACAAAGGATCCCTCTGGAAAAACATGAAGAACTGCAACAGCAGCTGCGAAACATGAGTGAATCGGAGAGTCAGGCTTTTGAAGGATGGCAGAAGGAACAGGAAAAGGTTGCTAAGGTAACACATCGACTAGATGCTGTTATTAAACAATTGGACACTGTATGTTCGTTGTATGATGATGTTTTGACTTGCAGGGCCCCCGCGAAGAATTATGCTTTATTCCTCCTTGAAAGATACTTAAGATTGAAAATAAAAGCTGTCAGGGCAGGTGCCCCCATTCAGATTAACACTGTTAATGATTTTATTGATTGTTGCAAACATTATGGGGTTAAGGTCCAACGATTATTATGCGAATTTTATTTGCACAATATGGTGCTTGAGCAGGAAACTGATCTAAACCCTGGCCCCTTTGTGGGGGATATACAGCTGCAAGCCTTTGTTTCATTCGGGGTCAACCAGTTAAAATGGCTCAGGGCTTACAATGCCTTTCAGAGGCAGGAGCACAGCCTAGATCTATGGGTCAGGGCTGAGCCTCAAGATCCAGTTCGCCTATGGCAATCACACAAAAGCCTTATGAGAAACCCTGGCGTTATAAAACTACTAGGACCCATGCATGAGGAGTTGATCCGAAATAGCTTAGAATACTTCCTGGTTATTAAAGATTCTGCCTTGGAGGCTGCCAAATTCCGTTATCGGATTTCCACCCCAAGCATCCAGCTCAGGGAGCCCTTCAGATATGAGAACTTTGAGCTGGCTGCTGAACGACTGCCTTTTTATGGCCAGTGCATTCTGCAAGCCGGACCATCATGGTTAGGATATCGGTTCCGTAGCCCAATTATCTGGCACCCTGCACCGGGGTACCAGGCCTTGTATGATATGCCTGCAGATCAGTTGCATTATTTCTTTGATAATCTGGTTGCCTATCATGGTTGCAGACCCCCTCATGAAGTACCCTCTCCAGCCTATTCTCTTACTGCTCTCCATGTTAATTATAACGGTTTCATGAGGCCATGAAACAGAGTAAGTCGGGGGGTGTGTAGAGCATTGGGAAGGTATGTTTTAATAAATGATTTAGTGATGTTTTAAGCAATAGTTGTAATCTTTTCTTTATTATAAAGTAGGGAAAATGCAACGAGAATGAGTCTAAAATGATCTAATCACTAACAGTTGTCTTCTCTACGCAGGAAAAGGTAAAAGCAGAAAGGCGCAATGCAAAACGAGGATTTGATGAGAAGGTAACGGCTGTCCCTCCAACTCTAAATAAGGTTCAGACCAGGTCGAGTAAATCAAGGAAGATCAGTCCGGAACGAGATGAAGGACTGCCAGTTCGGAAATGCAGGCCGAGTAAAAGAAAGCGTTAACAGTTTAGCGGATCCGATCGCTACGATCAATCGTTTTGTCGACCGGTGAACTCCGCCGTTAATTGTATAAAAGGAGAGTAGCATTGAAAACTAGGGGATGACTTTTGGGGTATCTTTAACTTTCTGTCATGAATCTTATTGTCAGTTGAACTCAGACTATTGAGTCTCTCTGAGACTTAGTTTTGTAATCTCATTGATGCGTTAATATAATACCTTGGTGTTAATTTCTCCGTGCGTCTGAAGTAGTTTACGGCAGTGCGCCATTGGAAGCTTTGGGCCCGGCTCCAACGGACACTGGCTGATTGTACCATTACAATTCTGCTTTGTGTGGTTTGTTTCTCCTAATCTGTTATGGTTCCATGTTATTTCATATTTATTCATCTGTAGTTTTCCTGTTATAAATCTTTGTAACAAGTTCATATCATACTTTCAGGATTCTTCGCATACTGTTGATCCGAATTGTTTGCATCAATTACAGAATTCATAAGTAGAATATTTCAGCTACAGGTGACTGGGGTTAATGGATTGTTGGTGACTATTGCAGATCGTATATATATGATTGACGTTTCCTGTCTTTAATGATTTGTTATTCCATTTGATATATATATGATTGACGTTTCCTGTCTTTAATAATTTGCTGTTCCATTTGATTAAGCTGCAAACCTGTATAAATGATTGCTTTCCTTTTGTATGTAAGTGTGTGCCAAGGATTGGAAGTGTTGACCTCGCGAGACTTAGTTTCTTTACTGCTGTTCCATTTACTGCTGTTCCTTTTATTGCTGTTCCATTTCTGAAGTTGCTGTTTCATTCTGTTTTATTGCTGTTCCTTTCGCTTGCGTTTATTGAAGTGGCATGAGAGGAGGTTCAAGACTGTTGTGAGATACAGCAGACGCTATAATGCTCCCAGATCATGATCCATACTCCTTCATCAGTTTCTAGGGGGATATGTTATTAATTCCATACCCTCGACCGACGAAGTTGCTGCGTGTGTGATTTCTTTATACAAAAGTAATTTAGCATTAGCATCCGTTTACTCTTGTATTCGTTAGATCTATACTACGAAGCATTATCCTGACAAATAGCCTCAAATTAAGATGTCCCTTACAATAACAAAACGCTCCCGGATTGACTTGTAATGTGAGATAACTAGAGGTGAAACAGACCCTTGTTACAGCTCCACACAGGCTAGTTCTTAGTGTTCAAGATTGTTTTGTTTTGATTGGTTGGTGGAATTAAGAAGTCAGATGGGCAGAGAAAATATTTAGTCCATTGGGCTATGGAGTCAATCAAGAAAGGCTTAACTAGATTTGATCTATCACTAAGGTAAGAGTCCACAGGGCAGGCTAGCACAATGGAAACAAATATGAAAGTTCAAATCGATGAAGGTCCTAACCAGGGCCAAGGGCAATGAAGAATCCTTAATCGAGATTAGGATGAAGAAAGGAAGGATGGCTAGTAGAAAAGGGAAATGAAGAATCCTTAACTATGGACCAAAAGTGGGATGTAAACTACAGAAGTAAGGAAGCAACTAAGAATTCCCAGACCAAGGAAGTTTAGTAGAAAACATGAAGAAAGCAAATAGTTAAAACATAGAGCACTTAAGCTAATTATGGTGATATCATTCCTTGTTTGCTTTAAGATCTTATAAGAGACACATATGAATATTTCGTAACATAGAGAGAATACAACATTTAAACATGAGAAGGCGATACTTATTTGTTCCAATTGTGCACAAGAATCCAGTGAAATGTCCTCAGCTTTATTTCATTTCCAACAAAACCAGTCTAGTCTCGAGTACAATAGCTTCTTGGCTCAAAAATAATATGTCTACAGAAATGTATTTTAACCCACCCTAATTACTTCAATTTGTGAAGTATTTATACAAAAATCAATACAAAATATCTCATAACCATATGAGAATTATTCTAGGAATAAAAAAATATATTCAACACAAAGATAGAGACAGATGGAGAACTGTCTTCTAGCTGTCCCCTTTATTGTGACTGTGCTGGCTGTTGCAACTCAGGTTTGGCTCTTTGTATTTGCTTTGTAGTTATGCTTTGGAATCACTTTTATCTTTGACCTACTGATACTCTTTACCTGTATTGTTTAATCATGTCTTACCTGTTTTACCTGGGAGTTACCTTTTTATCTTATAGATTTACTATAGTAACTTATAGTAAATAAGTCAAACTGGTCCACCATTCACTGTCAGGTAACTTCATCCTTATCATTTTCCTGTAGATTTCATCAGCTTCTGTGTACTTGGAAAAATTAGGTTTGCTTATGAATAAGTGCTTGACTTCATGTTCTATGTAGAACAGATTCTCAAGGCCATCATAAAGCACTTTT
The DNA here is from genome assembly GCA_031772625.1 of Pinus tabuliformis. Taxonomy (NCBI): domain Eukaryota; kingdom Viridiplantae; phylum Streptophyta; class Pinopsida; order Pinales; family Pinaceae; genus Pinus; species Pinus tabuliformis. The sequence continues at coordinate 76,286,054 of CM062820.1, read as the reverse complement.
CCAGTGGGTAAAGATTTCACCCCTAAAGCACTAGCTTGGCTTGTAGCCAGCTTGTTCAATTTTTCAATGTAATCTACCTGGGCATTAGCTTGACGTTTATCACGAAAGGACTTGGAAGTCCTTTTTCTCTTAAGATTCCATATTTCAGCATGAAGCTGTCAATGTATGTCTAAATGCTCTGACATCTTTTCTCCAAATTTAGCATTAAGTTCCTTTTAGTGAGAACATTTTCTATCTCTATAATTGTTGTTGTTCTGTCTTCTATATGTAATTCATCAAGCCTCTATCTGTTTTTGCTATTCAAAAAGGTGATTAACTGATTGATTCTTCCGGTTTGTTTCCTAATTCTTCCACTATCTTGTGGATTGCCTTTGTAGCCATCTTGACTAATTCCTTTTGCTCAAAAATAATCTGAATTGAAGGCCAAACATCATTGATGGAATCAATGATGTTGGCCCATAGGATTTCTTTCATGTCTCCTAATGGTTGCTGCAAAGTTAAATCCTTCTCCAAGGCTTTTATCCTTTCAACCACCCTCTGGCTCTTCTGGGCCTCTTCCTTTTGCTGAATTTGTGCAAGTTTGCAATTGGTCTCCAAACTTGTCACTTGCTCTCTGATTTTCTTGAGCTCAGTGGCCTAAATATTCTTTTATTCCATGGACTTGATCAATTCTTTAGTTTTCTCTATTGGTGTCTATGTGCTGGTTGATGTACTTGTACCCACTGAAGTCCCTATGACTGGTAATGTTTTTGCTGGTGGAAGTGTAGGTGCCAAGGCAGCTGCCAAGGTGGAGGGCACTGCTATGGAAACTATACGTGTTATAGTCTGGGGAGTGGTGGCCAACTCACTCTTCTTGGACCATATCAAATTATCCAGTTCTTTTTCAGTTTCCTTTAATTGGTCATTCAACTTAAGGACTAAGTCCATAAGTTCTTCCTCCTTCTGTGTTTCTAACACTTCAGCAGTTTTAGGATGATGTAGCGGAGGGATTTTAATTTGCTTCTTCAGTGCAGCTATGCCATCATTCTTCTTCTTTATAAGTTTCTCTACTACTTTAACATCCTTGGGATCATGTCCCAGCTCTATGACTAAGTCCTCCAAGGACTTTATTCTGGTGTCTTTGGCCTGTGAAGAGGCCTTTTCCAGCTAAAATTGTGCTGAGATTTTATTTAATGAATTTTGGAGTTGGTGGGCTGCTATGGCCTTGCTGGTCAAGGTGGAATAGACCATTTCTCCAGTTTGTTTATGCAACTCAATTTGGTCAATAGGACGAATATCCTTTAACAATACCTCAAAATATGTTATAAGGTAATCTGCCATTGATTTTGGTTGGCTTCAAAAAGCTCATCTGCCTTTTTCCTTCTTTTATATCAAAGGCTGGCATTAGCCTTGTTTGGTTTGTTGGAGCTATCCTCAGATAATGTGCATAGCTTTACACCTTCAGCCTTTCATTCCTTGCCTTGATCTCCTTGTATTTTTCTTTGATGTCTTGGCTCTGTCTTGTGGGAGCCCTAAAGGAGGATACTTCCACACTCTATTGCCTTTCTAACATTTGAGTTTGAGAGGTGAAAGGTTCTTGTGTCCCTCCAGAAGGAGTGTTGTGCCTGCTTTCTATCCTCTCTGTCCCTGCAATCGCTGCTATTTCCTCAATGTATTCTTGCTCTACATATGGATTTAACCTCTACCTCTTAGCATAGGTTTGGACCATAGGCCTGCTGGAAGGAGTGTTATCCTCTCTATCTCTCTTAAGGTTCCTCTCCTCATTTATAAGAGTCTGCAAAATAGGGGGATTTCTCATGATTTTTTCAGGTTGAGCAAGTTCCACTAAAATTTCAGGCTGTTCAGATTCTTCTGGATTTTCTGAAAGCTTTTGTTTCTTTGATAGCCTTGCTTGTTCTAAATACTCTGGTTGTCCAGATGGTCCTGCTTCTACTGACAGTCCACTGTGTCCTTGTGATGGTCTCTAAAACTGACATTCTCTTGGAACCTCTACAAAGGAATCCTCATCAAGTCTTCTATCTAAGTCTATTAACACATTATCAATAGCAACCTGTGTACTATCTCGATATATCAAAGTGCCTTCCACCCACTCAAATTGATTAGCATATTGTTCAATTTCAGGGATCCTGTGGTGGATGTAAGGAGATAACTTGTTCTTCTGTCTCCTATTGCAAATGAATTCTAGGGGATCATAATTCCATACAAAACTCTGTTTCAGTTTGTTAGGTCCCTATAATACTAGTGATTGCCCCATTACTATTGTAGTTGTATCCCTTATTAATATTGTTGTGCCCCTATTGTCCCCATATTGTTATTATTGTGCCTTGTAGAATCCCTCTATTGTTATTTTTGTGGCTTTATATTATTATTGTTAGGTTAGCTGGGTTATATTATGACTTCTTAGACTCCTATATATAGAAAGGAGGTTTTGTCATTTGAATTATCCAAGAATTGTTCATTTGTGTAATTTAAAGGAGGTTTCCCCCTCGAAGAGGCTAAATTCTAAGGCATTCAACTATCTTTTCTATCTTTTTGTGAGCCGGTTTCATAACATTTGGTATCAAAGCTTTGGATTCTAGGGTTTTGCTGCTCCAAATAGGTCATTGTGGCATTTTTACTATAAATTTTTTTCTGTGACGTTTGAGAAGCTAAAAAAAAACCATTTGAGACAAAATCACACTGAACCTCGGGTGTGAATTTTAGATCTTTTCGCACTATATTTGTGGAGATACAATCTGAGGAAGTTGGTCTTTTTGAAGACTCTTGAATTACATTCCAAACAGGTGACTTGGAGAAAATCGTCATAACTTTCTCTCTGAGCATCGGATTGAAATTTCGTAAGAAGGTACAGAGGGAGGATGGACTTTAGTTTCTTGTAGATATTTTTTAGAGCCAAAGGTTGAAACAGTGACTCGTGGCATGTCATACAAGTTCACTCTACTGAACTAGTCTATAATCAGGTCACCGTGGGAGATTTGGCATAAATCTTCCCTGGAGAATCCAATTTGGATCAGACTAGTGGCATTGGAAAAAGGGCACAAAGGGCTACCGTAGGTCGCAATTTCAGAACTGGATGATTCGAAATTACAGAAATACATCAGATTCAATATCAAGCTCCTACAAAGTGAAAAAAGTTGTGTAATTTTTTTCAAATTTTTTAATAAGCTTGGTTTGAAAGATTAGTTTGAAGAAATTGAAAGGGCATAGTAAAGCATTATTATCAGTAATTGATGCCTCGAGGAAAGAAAATGCAAACATCTAGTAAGCAACTTGAAATCTCTATCATGAATCATGAAGAACAGGAAGAAATGCGACATGATATATCAAAATTACGAGACCAAGTGCAACAAGTGTCACTTACACAAAAAGCAATTGAATCTAAGATGGATGGTTTAAAGAAAGATGTAGAAGCTAATATGGATGGCTTAAAGAAAGATGTAGAAGCTAAGATGGATTGTTTAAAGAAAGGCGTAGAAACTAAGATGAATGACGTGGAAGCTAAGATGGACGATTTGAATACAGGCATGGAAGATTTGAAGACAAATTTAACAAAGTTTCTACAAGAAATGCTTACTAATGGTGAAAGGGTAATAAAGGAAACTCATGACGAGAACAAAAGAAATGTTAATCATGATTTCATAGACTCTAATTTTGGATCCAAGACCCACCATATTCCAAAAATCAATATGAGGAAGTTTGATGCCAAGGATCCTGCAACATGGATATTATAGATGGAGCAATTTTTCGATCTCAATAATGTGAAAAACACACAAAAGGTACATATTGCAACTTTATATTTGGAACCAAATCAATTTGTATGGTATCAATGGCTTTGCTCTCGTAAACAAATTATCACTTGGGCAATTTTTACGGAAGAATTGACAGCACATTATGAGGATACAAAAAGCAACACTTTTTTTAGCCAATTGATAAGTCTCAAACAAAAGGGTTCAATAATGGAGCACATTGAGGAGTTCCAAAAATTGAACATAAGGGTAAAAAAATATTCCATAGGAGCATAGGATTGATGTGTTCATAGGGACTTTAAATGATAATATCCAACATGATGTTCACCTTTGGGAACTTGATTCATTAGAGAAGGCATTCAGGTTAGCATGAAAAATGGAAAGAAAAATTATGGCAACCAGGAAGCATACCACTCACAACTATAAAGATGGAAGTGTTGTTGCCCCTAGTCTTCCACAACCTATAAGGTTGACACCACAACAATTGGAAGAAAAAAGAGCAAAAGGGCTTTGTTACAGTTGTGATAGCAAATACACTAAAGGTCATAAGTGTGTTGCGAAGAAATTATTCTACATGGATTGTGAAGAGGAAGAAGAAAAGGAGCAAGAAAGGTCAAAAGAAGAGGATATACTCCAGGAACAAATCCTAGATAAAGAATAAATGCATCCGACCATATCTTGTAATGCATTGGCTGGAATTACCACTCCTCAAACCATCAAGATAGAAGGACAAATCAAGAAGAAAAATGTAATAGTGTTGATTGATTCAGGAAGTACCACAATTTTATTCATTGTAAGGTAGCAAAAGGATTGAATTTCTTCCTATATCCAGCACCAGAGTGTCAAGTGATGGTTGCAAATGGAGGAACGATAAATTTCTCTGGAAAGTGCCATAATATCAAGCTATCCATGGGAGAATATGTATTGACTAGCCCAATGCTTTCCATTCAAATGGGAGGTGTTGATGTTGTACTAGGAGTCCAATGGATACAATCCTTGGGTACAATAGCTTTTAATTTTCAAGAACTTTTCATGAAATTTTCTGTGGAAGGAAAGGAAGTTGAATTAAGGGGTGTTGTAGAGAAACCAGGAAAGATAATTAGCTCTAACGGTATGACAAAAAAGGGAAGCAAAATGTGGTGGCAGATGCACTCTCAAGAAAGGATGAGGATGTGGAAGCATTGTGGTGCACCATTTCTATTATCCAACCAAATTGGATAAACGAAGCAAGGGAGGAATGGAAGAATGATGAAGAAGTGTGGGCACTTATTCGAAAGTTACAACAAGATTCCAATACATCTGATATATTTAGCTGGAAAAATGATTCATTATGGTACAAAGATCGCTTATACCTCTATAAAAATTCCCAACTCAAATAAAATATTCTTATGGAATTGCACACTTCTCCCTTAGGAGGGCACTCAGGATTTTTAAAAACTTACCATAGGGTTAAGAAGGAATTTTTTTGGGATGGCCATAAATTGGATATTCAAAAGTTTGTGGTGGAATGTTTGGTTTGCCAAAAAAATAAAGTTGAAACAATTAAGACCCCGGGTCTATTACAAACTTTATCCATTCCAAGCCAATGTTGGGAGGAGGTTTCGATGGATTTTATCACAGGTTTACCCAAGTCTGAGGGAAAGAGTGTCATCATGGTGGTAGTTGACAGACTTACCAAGTATGCACACTTTTGTGCATTATCACATCCATTTAAAGCCAGTACAATTTATACTGCATTTATGGAAACAATTCAAAAGCTACATGGAAATCCAAAGATTATTGTAAGTGACAAAGATCCCATATTCACTGGAAATTTTTGGACAGAATTATTTTCTTGTCTTGGTACTCAGTTACCTCATAGCTCATCTTATCATCCTCAATCTGATGGGCAAACTGATATAGTCAACAAATGTTTGGAAGGATATCTTCATTGCTTTGTATTTGATAAACAGACACAATGGGTCAAATGGTTGCCTCTGGCTGAATGGTGGTATAACACTTCCTTCCATACAACAATAAAAATGACCCCATTTATGGCAATTCATGGATATCAGCCACCATCCATCACATCATATTTAAGAGAAAATTCTAAGGTTCAAGCAATGGAACATCACATCGAACATCAACAACAAGTCCCCAAAATCTTAAAAGATAACCTCAGCACAAAATAGAATGAAACAACAGGTAGATCAGCATCACAGTGAAAGAAGTTTTGATGTAGGTGATTGGGTATTCCTATGACTACAACCATATAAACAAATGTCCCTCATACAAGCTAAGAAGGATAATAAATTATCACCAAAGTATTATGGTCTGTACAAGGTGTTGCAAAAGATTGGTACTATGGCATACAAATTGGAGCTTCCTAAAGCTTCTCTAGTGCACCCAGTTTTCCATGTTTCATGTTTAAAGAAGGTTATAAGCGACAAGCTCCCAGTTCAAACAATATTGCAATAACTTGATGAGGAAGGAAAAATTATATTAGGACTGGAAGCAGTCATAGAAACAAGAACTCAGCAGCTACGAAATCGATCAATTTCTAAGTATCTCATCAAGTGGAAGAACTTATCCGCTGCAGATTCCACATGGGAGGATGAGAATTTTATACAAAAGCATCCAAAACTACTCAAGCATTGAGGACAACACTTTTTTGGAAGGAGAGGGGCATGTTAGGTCCCTATAATACTAATGATTGCCCCATTACTATTATAGTTGTATCCCTTATTAATATTATTGTGCCCCTATTGTCCCCATATTGTTATTACTATGCCCTGTAGAATCTCTCTATTGTTATTTTTGTGGCTTTATATTATTATTATTAGGTCGGCTAGGTTATATTGTGACTCTTTAGATTCCTATATATAAAAAGGAGGTTTTGAATTATCTAAGAATTGTTCATTTGTGTAATATAAAGGAGGTTGCCCCCTCGATGAGGCTGAAATCTAAGTTGTTCAACTATCTTTTCTATCTTTTTGTGAGCTAGTTTCATAACACAGTTTCAATCTTGGAGGATTTCACTTGCCCCTTTTCCTGCTTCTCTACTATTACAAATGAATGGGCCCAACTGATCCTTTATTCTAAGTTGGAATTTCTTCTTTTCTTTTACAAAGTGCACCTCATCTGAGTTGATCATTTTCCTGTAGTAGTCCAGAGGAAACAATCTCATGGGGAGGTATCTAGGCAATTTGTAAGGTGACAATTCACATCCATAGATTCGAATTTCAGTATGGTTTTGGTACAAGTACCAATCCCCTACTTTGTATTGCTTTGACAACTGCAGGACCCTCCTAATGTCTACACTAATTTTGGGTGGAGGGCTTCCTAGCAACATGGTCACCACAGGGTAGACAAATAGGTCTATGAAATCTGTATAGGAGTATTGAGAATCATATTGATGAATTAAAGAAGTCCAGAAGGTTACTAATCTAGGGTTGCCTCCGGTATCACGATTTTGGAGGGAAATTGGAAACCTATTGGCTTAGTAATACAAGAATAAATGATACAGGAATGAAGAATACTTGAACACTCTTTCATTTTCTAATCTCATGAATTGATCATGCATTTCGTCAGCAATAAACTTGGAATAATCAAATATGATAGCTGGTGGTTGGCCAAGAGAGTAGATTGACATGAAGGATATTAAGATTTCATCCACAAATTCACTTGTGGTGTAGCCTAGCACACTGGATATCATATCTATAATGTCTCGGCCAAGGCTGGAGAAAATAGTCCACAGATAAGGAGGAGGGTCCTTTGGGATAAATTGTTCTTCTCTGATAAAAGTCTGGAATAACTGAGCCAGCCGGACTGAGGTGAGTTGATGGTATTTGTTTAGCATATCTCCAATGGAAAGAGGGGTTAGGATTTGGCTTGGTTGCAATTGAAGCATTTGGTTAATGGATCTAGTAGTGATAGTGAACAGAACAGACTGGTCAAAGGTTCTTACTGCCCTCTAGATAGGATCATAATTCATGTGGCAATAATGTAAAATATCTGGGAATATGTGCACTCTCGAGAACTGGTACTTTCAGGGAAAATTTTAAGAGCCCCCCTAAATTTATAAATATAATAAATGGGCGAATCTCCATGGTATATAGGAAAAATGGAAGGCGATTTTATCAATAATATAATATGTATATATAAATTTTTGGCGAATCTTTCACCAGGCATGGCGAATATTTTACTCAATTATAAAATCTTGTAAGAATGGGTCAATACCATGGGTTATCATAAACCTGGAGCTTAAAAATTACTATTAGTAACTTATAAAAATTAATAAAATTAATAGTTGATTTTTATTTTATTTTTTATTTTAACCAAGCTAAAATGTTTAACCTACATTAAATTACAACATCCATTTTTACTCTTGACCAAGCCCCAAGAGGATCAAATATTTTTTCACTCTATGCTAGTTTTCATATCACGATATTTGATACCTCTCGGGGGTTAGTAGATCCAAAGTAAAGATGGATCTATGCTGGTTTAATTCCCACATTTAAATAGGCTACATTCCACGTGAATACCATGGGTCAATACCATGTGCCATTTTGGTGAATACCATGGGTCAATACCATGTGCCATTTTTATTTTTATTAATTCTAATATTAGGGTTAATAATGGTTTTTTGCATGGTATTAATAACAATCTAGTCCATGGTATTTGTCCCATAGTATTTTTCCCATAGGTTTCACCTAAATATAACCCATTTTTTGAGTGTTCGTAAATACAAGGTGACTTATGGAGTAAATATAAAAAAATGTTTTATTTGTTTACCATACCTCTCGTTTATTTATATTTTTATTAAGTTACCATACCTCTGTTACAAAAATGGTATTTGGCCCATAGGATTCACTTAAATAAAACCTCTTTCTTGAGCCTTCATAAATATAACGAGGGTTATGGACTAAATATAAAAAGAGGTTTATTTATTTACCATACATCTAGTTTATTTATATTTTTATTTATTTACCATACCTTTTGAGTAAGTATAAAAATATGTTTTATTTATTTACCATACCTCCACTTTACTTATATTTTTATTTGTTTACACCAGGTGACTTATGGAGTAAATATAAAAAATATTTTATTTATTTACCATACCGCTCATTTATTTATATTTTTATTAATTTACCATACCTCTTTTATAAATATGGTATTTAGCACACAGGATTCACTTAAATAAAACCTATTCTTGAAAATGGGTGAATGGATTCACTTAAGTAAAACCTATTCTTGAAAATGGGCGAATGGAAGGTTGTAACTCCTAATTTCAAGGGCTAAATTTACCTTTTTTACCCTCTCCCTTAAAATAAGGTGGGCTATTTGAGGTGATTTGTAAAAATGTACTATGATACAAAATATTTGCCCACTAAAAATTCAAAACCCCTTAATTTCGCCAAAGGGCGAACATTCGCCCCTAAAATTATCCTTGGGTACTTTGGTAAGCCTAATTCCCAAAGTCCAATGGAGTCTTCTTGGTTCAAGTACTGGTCTCTGTACTTGTAGAAGAGTTTCAGAGGGGATTTTGAGACTAAAGTGTCTTTAATTTGGAAATATTTGTCTGCAAGTGGGAGGTGGTCTAAATCCCTATGGGGAGTCGTAATGGGCAAGATATTCAATCCAATTGGGGCTTCCATCTTTGGTTCTTGTGGATTCAAGGATGACCGCAAAGGGTTTCAATGAAATTGGGGAGAATTAGTATAGCTCGGAGTATTTTAGAATTACCAGGCATCTTAATTTTACTAAATTACTTAGTTTTTAAAGCAATTTAGTTCGGGTTCAGCAAGACAACAGGGTTTCTTAGTGGAAATAGGGTAAATACTTGGTTTCTGCTATTTGAATGGTGAAATGGTGACTGTGCACTATTTGGAGGAAGGGTACGGGTCTGCAAGGTAGTCTGGAGATTCAGTGGCTTCGGAAAGTTGACTGTTGGTAGCAAGTTGGCAATTGAATGTACTCTATTATTTTCATGGAGGTCAGAATGTTCTTTTCATGATAAAAATGAAATACAATGAGTTTTTTGGTTTTATGCGTAAAGTCAATATTATTGGCGGGTACACTGGGAAAAGACAGTTGGCACCAATCGGCGGATGTGACATTTTTGGCATGTAGTGGTAGGCGGTAAGCGGAATTCATTGCACCACTTTTCAGGATAAGTGGTTTTGGGGGGAGGTCGCCCGATATGAGTGTCGACCATTGGATCTAAAGGGGTCAGATTGCACATTGATCGGGGTGTTGATTTGACTGGGGAGTTAATGGAGGGGCCCGACGGGATGATTAAATACGGATTAGGGAGGTTTAATGACATCGAGGATTATTTGATTAGCGGGGACAGATTTAATTAATCACTAATTGACTAATTAATATTTTTTACTCAACGGAGAGTTATGGTTCTTAATTAGTCACTAATCGACTAATTAATCCATTTATTTAATTTAGTTAATAAGGCTTATATTTCAAACCTCAGGGGCGGGATATTTATCATATGGGTGAAATAAATAATATGGAAAAGGGTTAATTTTCGAGGATTAATAAACTTACATCATGTTAAAAGTTAATATGAAGATTTCTGGATAAACAAAGTGTGCTAAGCGTAATGCATTTTTGTAATTTTGCTTTTTCACATAGAACATTATAACTTAGGCTAAGTGCATTTTTATGGGTTTTTGTGGAAAAGGAGTTTTGTATGGGGTAATTATTTCCCCTAGGCAAATGGTGATTTTACCTTAGGAAAATGGATTTTTTAGGTTAAATGAATGAATTATGGAAGGAATGAATGTTGATAATGGGGATTTCAGTACTAAGTCCCTATAAGTTATTGGGTTGAGGGTCCGGTCCCTCTAGAAGTTAGAGAAATGCTCTAAGCCCCTTTAACTTAAGGTTTTAGGTACTTTTGACTTTGCTCATAGGAAATTAGTAAATTAAAGGTGTAATGAATGGGGAAATTAATCATTCAACTTTGTAAATGTTCCACTATAATCCACACTCTTAGCAACTTGATGATGAAAGCAAATGATATTACTTTATCCAATCAATCACCATAATTTTGCAACCATTCAACTTCTTACCCATCTACTCATCCTACCATTTTTTATACTCTTTATTATGGTGCATTTAAGTTGGAAAACCCTTATAAAACCTTTTATTTTCTTTTTACAATAGAAATCTGCTAAGTCTATCCATATTACATCTAAGGGTTCAGATTACACTGTTGAGCTCCTTTTATTTACTCTACTTATCTACTTATCCGCCAAAATTAAACAGTTTGGTTAGATTTTATTCTCTATCTCTAAACATAAAATTCAAAACATGGAATAACCAAGATTAAACTGTTTGCTTACCATGGATTGTGGCATAAACAACAAGTTGCACACAATCATTATTATACAAAAAGTAAAATAGCAGTGGCATTTGGACTTGCACACTTTCATGGTCTTTTTCTTTTTCTTTGGGGTTCATTTTTCATCTTTTTTGACCTTTTCATTCCTTTTGTCCTTTGATTTCCTTTTAGGACATACCCTCTTTACATTTATTTTTTTTACCAATATGGAAAACATTTGCATAAAGGAAAGGCATGTTCATATTATAGATTTGACCTCAGCCATTCAAAAATTATGACACCTATTGGTATAGGAACATAACAGGATGTATTCATATAAGAAACTTTCTGGCTGCTACCCTCTGTCCTCTTTTGCTTACCAGCTTCCTCCTAGATCTCTTCCTGTTCTTGAGGTCCGATGGTTTCCGATTTTTCTTTATTTGTAACCTCTGTTGCCACCTCCGCCGGTTTCTTGAGACCATGGGAACCAACTCCTTTGTTTCTATTCGCAACCAGTTGACTATGCATGGGAGCATACCTCCCTCCTCCACGCCCCGCCATGGTAACCAGCTACACAAACCCTAAAGAAAAATGCATAACCCCTTCTTCTGTAGCTACCAAACCATCAACTAATATGGTGTTCGAGGAACTGATTAATTAAATTGATTAAGGAATTTTTATTTGTTTATATTAATGTTAAAAAGGCATAAATAGCAGCAATATTCAAAATTCCTTTATTAAGGTAAGAAATATATTATATTAATTATTCCCATATGCTAATTAATTATAAAATGAAGAAGTAAAACAATATTGATACTTACAAATTCCACAATTAATTTTTGATATGCCACAATATACTCATAATCCTTATTTAACCCAATGTCAATCAATTCTTGTAATGAATCTTCTTTGTATGTTAGAACCTATTTCAAGAAATTTAAGAATGGTTGCTGTAACTTAAACAACTTAAAATATGAAAAAATGAAAACTTGAGTTGTTATAAGGAAATATTAACAATTACTCACAAAATTTGAAATCAACAATTTTCTTCCTTGTCATCGTGTTTTATGAGTTGAATGAGTTCCATCTTGTTTTCTTTTCTGTTAGAAAATATTTGAAAATTAATATTTAATGCTAAAATATTTTTTTATATGTACAAAGTCAATCATGATTATGTAAATTTAAAGCACGTTGTTGAGATGACTTCTCCTATGATGAAATTATGTTCATTTCCTTGACCATCTCCTTATACAGTTTTTTGGACATTTCTACTGACATGTTTCACAATTCAGCGTGTTGATCATTTAGGATTTTCATAATCTTTGTGAAAAAATAATAAACTATTTTTATAATGATATACTAAAACTAAATATAACAAAATCGATATTAATAATGAATGGGTTTTAGTAATATATACACATAATTCTAGAAAAACATTTATATAATTAGGAATATTTTTTTTTTGTATGTTTTGTTATTGCAAGTCTAACACCTCTCATCGACCATTGTTCTCGAAATTCATTCTGTAGTTTAGATATAACTTAGTTCTTAGAATCATTGGATTGATTTTTGTATTGTAAGTTGAAAGTTTATATGCTCATTCCACTAGATTCCCCATAGTTTTGTAAAAAACATTTCCCCTTTCATTAACTTCTAGCATCACTCTCCCAGATGCGGGTGCTAGCACGTCAGCCAGGGAAGGGCCACATGCCAAGCATGTAACGCCTCGTGTTCATTCAAGACAATCATTACACACTGCCGCCGAGGAATGAAGAGCAGTATTACGAGCTCATTGCATTCAATGTCGCACAAGGTGAAGAGCTGTTGTTGCAGAGAGCAGTTATGGAGGGTTACTATCGAGAGAATATTGAAAGGATTAATATGGGCAAAGGATCACTGCAGGCCCATTCACAATGTAAGTTTTGTGTGGTGCAGGCTCTTGAGGGAAATCGTCCTGTGGGTGTTCGTCTCCTTCAAGCCTCAGCTACTGCTGTTGCAGACAGCCATTACGAAGTCGTGAAACACTTCAAGTGGGAACTCCTGGTTGAGTGCTATTTATACGCCATTGAATTTCGTCCCAGATCTGCTGGGAGGGGTCTCAATTGCGAAGTGGGGCGACTCATGCGGGATAATTCTTCTTCTGACGTTCTACTCCACACCTCCAGCGTTACGGCAAACATGGTCCGACCAAGACAAAGGATGCTTAGTAGGCGAGGCTCTGCTCGTGGAGGCTCTTCGCGCAACCCTGCTACAGAAGCCCATCACCACTGCTGTTGTTGCTATTTCCATAGAAGATCTGGGGCCACTCCCATTCAGGTCAGTCAATTCATGGATTCGGGCAGTCCCAGTGCTGGACCGCCCCAGCTGCCAGTATTTGGAACTGCCATTTTCACTCTTGGCAGCTCGAGAAATAATGCTCGTATCAATGCACATATATCAGTCCTATTCACTGAGGACTCTCAGGATGAGGAGGGAGGTTCAGGCAGCAAGGAGGCGCCTCCAGAGGACCAACCAGAAACAATTGAGGAAGAACCAATGGGAGTTCCTGAGCAGATTACCACCCAACCTCACGACAACGAAGCATCAACCTCCAAAAAGACCGAAGTGGACGAGTGGGAAGGCCGCCCTGAAGGATATGGGTGGTATAGAATCCTCGAGGAGAAGCCAGAGGAATAGCAACCCTCGGCAAGCTCCGTAATCCTCCTCGTTTGCTCAGGCCCGGTATAAGTTTTCCGTTTCTGTCTACGTCAGGTATAGGCCAAGGTTTTCTGTTTGGGTCTTTTTAGTTTTTATATATGTTAATTTAAGCCATAGTCCTGCTAGCAGGATTCGAAATCATGCTATCACTGGTCCTCTGTCTCCCCTGCGAGGGAAAATCTCTGTTTTTGTTTCGAAGCCCCTGCGTGGGTTGCTGTTGCAAGGTTTGATTACAGTTTTGAATTTTTTCATGTGCTGGAAGAGATCAAGTCTGGTTATGCCGCCCCTACGAGGGCCAATTCTGAGTCGTGAACTGCCTCCCAAAGCGCCACAGTTGGCCTTGGGCAACATGTCTTTCTGAATGTAATTTTTTACTGTACATAATATAATAGAATAGTATAGCTTTAACGAGAAAGAAAAAAACTTCTAGCATCACTCTAGATGAACTAAGGACTAATTCATCATCATTTACATCTTCTATAATTTTTTTTTTCTTAGAAGGGCATTAATATTTTCTTTCGTTGTTGCTCCCTATAGCACATTAAACATATATGAATTAATAGATTGTTTGAAACATGTTATCTAATATTCTTAAGTATATTAGTAATGAAAAAAATAAATCATATTGAATAGTATTTTTCATTCATCTTATTCATTTTTCTGCAATTTTTCTATCATGATTTTATGCTTTACTACAGATATATTAGAAATAATATTATTCACCTTATTCATTTTGTAGTTCTACATGACACACACCAACCAATACATATTAGTTAGACTTACATACAACTCAAACATACTAATTTCGTAAAGAATTTACAAAGAAATTGCCTTCTCTACTTTTTTTTATGTCTATCACTATATCAATCAATATTTTTGTTTCTTGAGACCTTCCAAGACATTTGTTTATCAATATACAACTATAGCACTCAATATAGAAGTCACTAAATATATTTTACAAATAAATCAAATAATTTTCAACCATAAAAACTCTGGTAATCGGTGTGTTTGTCTAAATAAATGCACTGGTGCATTTAGAACATTAAACGCATAGGGAATTTTATTGTTTAGGCACACCTTCATGGAAAATTATTTTTTTTAAATAATTTTAAATTATTACAGTGCAATTTGTAAGGATAAATGCAGTTAAATGATTTAACGATGTTATTTGGAAGAGGCGTGTTGGTGCATTATATTACACTCAGAGTAACGATTAACATGCCAGACATAATAGAGAGTGTTCTAATATGTTGGTGCATTGTATTACACATGTAGCATAAGTGTGCTATATTACATAGGGTGCACTACGAAACATATAGCTGTTTAAAAAAAATTGGAGGCAACTAATAGGGTTTGGATCTAATTCAGTATTTAATACCCCTACTTTACATGTCAAACACCATATATATATATTAAGTACACAAAACCTTTAAATCTAAAATCCCTAAATTGAAAAACCCTATTTCTTAAATGGTTGAGGAAGTTAAACCCTAAGGTGGAATTTTGCAGGAAGAAGCAAGGATTTAAGGTAACTATTGATTTTCTTTTGTATTTTGTTTTAATTTTAGTTAAATTTAAATAAGAAAGTAGATCGTAAAAAAAATTTACTAGTAAAATCTATAGTAAATTTTTTTATTATACATGGTTTTTAATTTTTCATTTTGAATTATAAATAAATATATATAAAAAAATAAAAATAAAAAATTGTAAAATATTTAACGAGTAAAATTTTAAAAATTTTATATCTAGGGTTTTGAGTGAATCACCATAACTTTCAACTTCTTATCTCTCATTGGATCAAAAATATTTTGTAGCACCCACAATGCTCTTAGTATGTATCTCTTGCAAATGATCTCTCTTTTAATTAAACCCTAACAAAAATTGTAAAATTTCTTAGAAGTAAAATAAACAATAAAATTTAAAATTTTTACTACACAGGTTTTGACTGAATCACCATACCTTCCATCTTATGATCTTATAAATAATTCTACTGCTCCAAAGTATTCTTATGTTACACAGTACCCCTGGAAGGTCTCTCTTGCGAATCACTCAAAATTTTGGGTAAAATATTGAAACCATGAATAACTTTTCACTATTTAAAAGACTTTAAGAAATAAAATTTCGAAAAATCAATTGCCGTCCATTTTTTATATCTTTTTTCTCCACAAATCAGTGTGTTTTGATAGTCAAATGGACTGGTGCATTTATAAAAAAGGCGCACCGACATGATACATTTTTTTTTTGAAATGTCAAAATAGTGCGATTAATTGTTTTGACGCAATGGTGCAATTTCTATTTAAAAACATCGGTGCTTTAATTGTCATAAGAGTACCAAGTTGGTTGAATTTGTTTTTATTTTTTAAAATTAGGAAACAGGTGTGTAACCATGTTATTTTTTGTCAACTGCATCGGTGTGTTTTTGTACAAGAACACTGATATAATAACATTTTTTTTCTTTCCAGAATGTCAATAACGGTGTGGGTATTATTTGAACGTCTCGGTGTTGTTAATTTTTCAATGCATTGGTGCACTTTGTCATGATAAGCACACTGGTTTGGTTTAAAAGCTATCTAAAATTTTAATTTCACATAAAATGATATATTAATCTCAAATTATCCTTTAGAATGCATCCACATGAATTACAATAGTTCATAGCATACATTTTCCGCTTAAAGTTATCTTAATATTGAAAAATGGTTTGAAAACTATATTGAAATTTAAATTGCGGTTATATGGTTATCAAGATTAATTTTGGATATGCACACAAATTTGTATTTATGATTTTTCTCAAATGCAGGGATAAAATCTCAATAATATTTACAAATGGCCAATTCGTCAAATTCCAGCTCATTCCATATTGCTAACCAAAGTCATTCACAGAGTTCTCCCTTTCCATCTCGAGTGAGTTCAAATTTTATTTATATTTTGATTATCTAATTGTTTTTTTTTAATGCATGTCTATTTGAATAAAAATGTATCCAAATTTATAGGAACCTGATTTAGAATCGAGTTTAGATGCATAAAATATTACTCCATATTTTCAAAAATCTTGGAAGCTCTTATAAGGAGAATCATACCGCAAGTATTTGGTAGAATAAAATGGCCAGCCTCTTCACCTGGAAATTGGAACATGGCATCTTCCAGCTGCAATCTTGGATCAACGACATTAATAATTTTTTGGTATAATGTAATTTCGATAAACCTATTGAATTGACATGCTTACTAATATCATTGATATTGAACTAATGATGTCATTCAATATTTGTTGAAATTAGGATTCTAGTGATATTGAGTGACCCACATACCATCTTCCATAGCACTCCACTAAAATGTCATCTCAAGAAAAGGTTGCATTAAGAGAAAGAATCAGAGAGCAAGCATACAAATAATGGTTGAATCAACCACATATTCGATTCCCACTACATCCAGATTCACTAATTAGAAATGCCTACAACAATAATATTTCTTCATCACAAATTGGAAATGGAGGGTATGAAATGAAGGTTGCTATTGATGATTTCTTATGGGATATGACTGCCATGGAGGAAATATTGTTAGATGTATTCCAGAACAATGATCTAGGGGATGATACTCATACCACTGATACCTTATTTGAAATCCTGAAATATGTTTCCACCACCCATTTCTTTGGACCTCGTGGCAAGTCAAAGTCTACTTAGTTAGGGACAGTGATGTTGTTGTACAACATGAAAGAAAAGTTTGGCATGTTGAATGCATATTTCTTTGAAATATTGAGGTAATTGACTTGCATGATTAAGCTCCTTATATTTTGTCACACAATCAAATTTATAAATGGTTGATTATATGAATGTTAAATATTGACATTGTACAATTATATTCCCCACCAACTGCGGGATATTCAAATATAAGGTTCTTTTGAGTGATAATGTCTTTCTGGGTAGCTGCAAAGAGGCAAAGAAGTTGTTGAAAATGTTGGGAGTTAAGTACATATCATATCATTCATACCCAAATTATTGTATATTATATAGAGGAGAATATGTAGATAAAGAGATATGTTTGAAATGTGGGCATCGCATGTATCATAATTTAAAAAAGGGTAAACCACATGGTCATCCTCATAAGATATTGAAGCACATTCCTATAATCACAAGGATTTGAATACTTTTTCTTTCAAATCGTTAGCCATGCTGCAAGGATGGCATGCCTCACACATAAGTGAGTCAGGAATTATGTGAATCCAAAAAGATTCAATAACCATGAAGTATATAGAGGATAAATGGCCTAAACAATTCAAGGATGAAGTATGAAGTCTATGACTCAACATAGCCATAGATGGAATCAACCCATATTCCCTCCAAAACACCAACTCTTATGTTTGGCCTGTATTAGTGATCAATAACAATATCCCCCCACAGTTGCCTGTGAAGAATGAACATCTTATGTTGGATCTCATAGTCCCTGGTAGAAGACAAGTGAAGAATATGGATGTCTAATTACAACCATTAGTAGATGAATTAAAGGAATTATGGGAAGGGATACATGTGTACGATGTATCAGGACCCATCACCATAAAGAGGGGTTTTACATTGTATGGAGTATGTGCTTAGGCCATTCATGATTATCCAAGATTATAGTTTTCTCTGGTAAATTACATTCTTATTAAGTTGTTAAGTAACAATATTATTTCGAATATTAATTTAATTTGTTGCAATTGTTAAAATCTTCATGGTCACCAATGTGTCGACCTGTATACAATAATTTCGTAAATCTTGTAGCAAAAGGTATAATGGATGTAAATGTTGTGGACCTTCTCTGAAGACTAGGTCGTCCGACCACCTACAAAATCCAGTGTATGATTTCTCCAAGGTATTCCTTCGAGAAGAACACCCTTATGAAGAAAAAAATCCATTTTCAATGGTAAACCACAGAGAACCCAAACGCTTGCACTAATGAAACCAACTGAATGGATTAAAACATATGAGAGAGAAATGGAGAAGGATTTTTCATAAATTTTTTATTCATATGGGGAGCCTATGTTCAATGATCCAAAATTCTTCGACACCTATGTTGAGGAATTTCCCATTGGGATGAAAAGGAAATATGTACTTTATGAGCTCCGATGTTGGGAGCATATTAAGGTTGGCCATTTACTAGATCCCATGCATATATTTAAAAATGTTTCATTTTCTTTATGGAGGAACATATCATTGAAATAAAGTGATACATTGGATGATAGGGGATATTTTATTTATTCAAAAACTAAAAAGAAACATTGACCAAGACAAGAAACTAGAGGAGAGGTTGGTCGCTCTTGGTATTTTAAAGAAGGTGATGTCCCATGGATTATAAAGAAAGATTATATTTCTTTGGCAAAGGAAGTTATAATGAGTGTAAGGGTTCCTTCATTATATAGATCTTCACTATGAAACTGCTTCCCTATGGAAGAGCATTTGTCGGGGTTGAAAATGCATGACCATTTGAACCTTCTAAGAGTACGTATGTCAAAAGCTTGATTTTATTGTTTTTTTATTAATTTATGTAATGGTTAATTTATGCAATGGGATATTTTTAGTAATTTTTAGTATAATGTACTATTTCCTGTGTAGTGTCATTATCCTCTTCTCGTGCACGGGAGTGTGAACCATGACTTCCCCCAAGACCTATGATGTGCCATATCTAAATTATCTAAATTTTTACATTAGATAACATCAAAGGATATTTGTATGGCTAGCATTCCACAATGATGTCAAGAGATAACTGAGATTATTTGTATAGTTAAGAAGGAGTTTCTGACAAGTTTCATTGACGTCCAGGTTCATCTTCTAATTCACCTAGTAGATGAGGTTGATCTAGTTGGGGTCATTTCTTATCGTTGGATGTTCTTATTATAGAGGTACACGAATAGATTGAAAGGTTTTGTTCAACAAAGCAAAAAATTTGAGCGGTCTACAGCAGAGGGGTATATATCATATGAGTCTTTGTATTATACTAGTGAGTACTTAAAGCATATCGAAAACATAACAAGTGTTGCAATTTGGGATGACAAAAGGGATGAAGGAAAAATTTAAGGAGATCTTCTTGAAACGAATGGAAAGAAGCACATGATAAAGAGTAAGTGCAGGATTATCATTTTTCAAATTACTACACAGTAACTATTCACACTGAATTTCATATTAATGCATATTTTGATCTCATCTGTACTATATATATATATATATATATATATCTATGTGTGTGTGTGTGTGTGTGTTGGTTTGATTTGATTATCAATGAATTCAGCAATTGAAGCCATGAACAAATTCATTCTTTACAATATGGCAGTGACAAAACGTTGGGTCACTTTGTATGAAGGGAACAGGAGGATATGGGACAATGAAAAGAAATAATTTGAACAATTGAATGGTAGAATCATGCCTTATCCTGATTGTTTAAAAGAAAATATGCCAATGAAATTCCCTAACAGTTAGGTTACTGATAAAGTTAGAGACAAATATGGTGCAATTGGTCATTACCATGTGCTAAAGGGGATGCGCTAAACATAGGAATTAGTTGAAACAAGTAGGTAATTATATACAGTTTATGTACAATTTCAACTTCCTATTGCACCTTTGAATTTTAAGATATATATATATATATATATAGATATATATATATATATATATATATATATATATATATATATATATATATAAATATATATATATATATATATATATATATATATATATATATATACATATATATATTATGTTTGGGTTATTAGACACATGACACTATGCTTTTTTCACTTTTTTTATAGGTGCAATTGTTCCCATCTATATAAGCATATAGAAATCATTTTCACACAGATGATGTCGATGATGGATGGATGACATACGACTGTGGAGTGGAAGTCGTGTTCGACCAATCTAGTCGCACTAGCCACCACGATCAAAACCTAATGTAGGGGATGTTAGGTTACGTTAGAAAGATATAAGAGATCATTCTAGTGGAATTATATTCATTCCAATGTGTAATTATTAGGTGCAAGTGGCATGACACCTTTCATCAGAATAATTTAAAGGAAGATCGTGATACTGGGCTAATATCTATCAACTCTATAAAGATGTGGTATGAAGCTAGGGAGCCTTCTGTTTTCCCAAAACATTACAACCACGTGTTCTTTTACACAGATGTGTTGGGTAGGGATTGGTGCTTCATATTAAGACATGACCTTAGATCAAAACATATTTTTGAGAACAACAATGTTATCATGTCAAGCGAGGAAGATAATCAGGGTGATCATAATGAAGAGTGATATGTACTTGTTATTTCATCATTCGTACTATTATATGTTAGGGTCCAACCCTAGCCCCCTTATTTATGTAATAGGGTCAAGTCATAGTTATAGTTAGTTAAAGAGTCAATAAAGCCCATATTAATAATTGTAAGTGGTTGACTCGCATTTAAAGAAAGGGACCACAGTTAGTTGCAAATGGGACATGGTATTCGATAGATGGTATTAATAGAACCATGGTGCTGACCCATGGTATTGCATGTATGAATCCTATATAAAGGATAGAGACTCCAAATTGAGGAGCGTCATGTCTTATTCTGTAATCGAGCCTTGCTCTATTGGAGGTTTCCCCCTAGAAGAGGCAAGTGAACATTGCCTTCATCTCTGAATAATAATATACATGCTATTAGTTCTCATTTTTTCTATGTTCTGGGTTGTATTTCTTTGCATATTTTGTATTATGGAATCTTCTCGCAGGTCAAGAGCATAACAAGTGGTATCAGAGCACTTTCCAGGGTGGGTGGTATCTCCATTTGTAGAATAAATTATTTTTTGGCTAGAGATGTGTTCCAACGTCTTTAAACCACGAGATCTGTCATTGAGTACATAAACCTTTGGATTTGTGGAGGCATGCACACAGGAAATACAAGATGTGGTCATGCTTGTTGGACCACCTTGTAACCCCTGTGGGTACCCCTTTGAGTAGTAGCGCATTAGACAGAACCGCACATGGACTGTCTTCCACGTACCCTCGAGGTATATTGGAAGCCCCCTAGGTTGACCTAAAACCTCGCCGTAGATAAACTGTCAGCTGTCTTACTACTACAGTACACTGAGAAAAACACTCGGGGAGATTACTCGCATGTACGATAGGATAGTCGGGTAGTACGACTAACGATACAGTTGATCCTCTTTAGTTAGTGCCCTGAAAGATTGGGCCGAGTACTACTTTTGGACCCTTATGTGTATTGCAATGTGTAGCACATGACACTCCTTGAGACCATAGTTCCCTTGTCTCTTTGAATATTTCCCATCATCTTCTTTGCTAGATTAGATCTAGTAGGTTGGGTTCTGTGCCGCCGCAAAAATCAGATACACCAAAATACCATTCAGATCTAGCAGCGGGGGTTCAGTCGCTTTCGCATTCCTACTCACACTTTGCATTTGAGAGTTTCACAGACATATATGATCATTTGTATAGGGAGGCTTCTGGCTTCTATACCTTGGGGTGATTCTCGCAGGAGATTGGGCAGGATTAACTTTTTTGGGAATTAGCTACTTCAATATTGATAAGCAGGGAGTAAAACTCCTTTCGGAGTAAAAAAAAAAAAGTCTGAGGCCCTCCCGGGATGCTTATAAGAGACTTAGCCCATAAGAATCAGGACAACGAACTAAGCGAGTGGTACCATTCACTTGTCAAGCTTCAAATTTTAGGCAGTCCCAAATTTTTTCACAGTGACAACAAGTGAACCGGATCTGTGTATGGTAGAAACCAAAGCTCAAGCTATGGCCAATGAGAAGAAGGAATCCATTGAAAAAAGGTTGGAGGAATTATCGAGGCAGATCCAGACATTGCACGACACATTCATAAAGGGCAAGTCGGTGTTATAATCCAAGGCATATGCTTTTAATGAAGACCATGAAGGAGAATCTAGCCATTCTCTTCACTTCCATGGAAACCACCAACATTCCCACCCTCGACCACCCAAGCTAGACATGTACAAATTTGATGGCTCTAATCTGGCAATATGGCTATCACAAATGGACCAATATTTCACTCTCAATCACATCAGAGATGATGAGACTAAGCTACGTGTGGGAGGCCGTTATTTGGACCAAGAAAGATGGAAATGGTGGCAGTGGCATCAAAAATGCTATGCAAGGCCAATTACTTAGCAGGCGTTCTCAAAATCCCTTTGTGACCGCTTTGAATGTGAATCTAATTTTTTGGGTCATCTTACTAAGCTCAGACACACAGGCATAGTACATGACTATATTACAGCCTTTGAGGCATTAGCCTTCCACACAGGAGGTCTAGCAGATGAATTCTACTTGGAATGTTTTATCAGTGGTCTCAAAGACTCCATCCAAGCTCATGTCCAGATGAAAAACCCACCCACATGGCTGGAAGCTTGCACAATGGCCAGCGAAGTGGAACACGCTTTAGCAGCCCAGTTGCCACATCCAAATTTCATAGCCAAGGGACACCCCACCCAAGCTCCGGACACTACCCAAACACTTAAGGTTCAAAAGGTGTCACCAATAGAAATGGCGGAAATAAGAAAGGAAGGATTGTGTTACTACTGTGATGACAAATACTCCCTAGGGCATAAATGCAAGGAACCCAAATTCTTTCAAATTGATGCTACTGATCACAGTTCATCTGAGGAAGCCCCATCCTTTGGGGGACCAAAGGACGATTATGAGGACAACCAGCAAGACAATGAGCTCGCAGCTACACCAGAAGAACCAGTTATCTCCCTCCATGCCTTAGCAGGAATTTCTTCTCCCCAAGCTCTCAAAATAAAAGGTTTTATTAAACATCACCCTGTAGTAGTCTTGATTGATAGTGGTAGCACGCATAACTTTATCCATCAGAAAGTCGTAAAAGTTGTGCATTGTTTTGTCAAAGAAGTCCCCAGTTTCTAGGTACAGATTGCTAATGGAGGGACAATTAAATGTGACAGCCGCTGTGAAAATATCAAACTTCAGATGGGAGATTACCACCTAAAGACCCACATGTTTGCCATCAACATGGGTGGGTGTGACATTGTATTGAGTGTTGAATGGCTTACATATTTTTAAATGCATATATCTTTAACATTTTTCTTTCTCCTATGTTTTTCATGATCCTCGGAGATTGGCGAC
Organism: Pinus tabuliformis; assembly: GCA_031772625.1. NCBI lineage: Eukaryota > Viridiplantae > Streptophyta > Pinopsida > Pinales > Pinaceae > Pinus > Pinus tabuliformis. The sequence continues at coordinate 76,262,167 of CM062820.1, read as the reverse complement.
TAAATGGATCACTTCCTGCAGGCTCGACCACATAGAACCTGACTAGAATGTCAAGAGAATTGAACTCATTACCTCTTAATATCTAAATAATTCATTGAATTTATATAACTATTTTAATTTATTTAAATTTCAAAAAATTACATTAAAAATGATAAATATATATGTATATATATATATATATGTATGTATGTATGTATATATATGTATATATATGTATGTATATATATATATATATATATATATATATATTCTCACGAAATACCTGGATTCTACTAAACCTCACATGAAAACATTTTATAACTATTCATAGTATTCGTTCATCAAAATTAAACTAAATCAAACCTATAAAAATTAATGATAATAAAATGGTATATAGGTGTGTACTAAATCAAATAGTTTTCCAGCTGCAGTAACGAAATGGAAAAAAACCAGATACAATCTTGAATCAAGACCTAGGATTTCTCTATAGTCACTTGCAGAGCACAAATGGAGGTAAGGAAAATGATGGTGTTGACGAGGAGACCGAGGATAGGGTTTTAGACTAAGCCTCCCCAACCATTATAAGTTGTGCAATGGAGCACCATATTGATCAAGGGTATCCATGCATCCCAAGTGTCCTATACGGACTATGATGTGTGCCAAGTAGGGTTCGAGATAATTGCATGACGTGATAACCAAAATTACAAACAAAATAAAAATCCAACCTATATCCTGAGGTGTACAACCTATTCTTTAATGACCAAAAATATTAAAACGCAGGGTGGTGTAAATTTCAGTGAAGAGGAAGGCATAGGATAGCACACACATCAAAGACAACCTTAGTGCATATTTAATTTTTATAAACCTTTGGTAGCTAGTAATAAATGAGTTAGAGAACATACATTTTTTTTTACATTGAATGTCGATGAATGTTAAAGAAGGTATTAGAGTTGAAGGGTTTAACATTGTGCCTTGTTAAGGGAAAATAACAAAAAAATTGTGTTATATTTCATGGAAAAGAAGTGGAGATAAAAAAACCTTGTCTATAAGACTAGGTTTTGCACCCTTACTCAAATCTTGAAGACGTGGGTGCAGTTAAGTGAATAATTTTGATCTGTATGAAATGAACAATCAACCAAATGAACTTTTATGTTATAAAGCCAAGGCAAAAGAAGTGAAAAATATCATCATGAGTACATTATGGTAATCTCATTAAGTGAGTTAAGTTATGAAAGTAATAATCGAGTTATCGCTGAGACCACCCAAGCAAACAATGGGTTGGGAGATTTACTTAATAGCATATGGTAATTAGGTGAATTGTAATATGTCACTATTGTATAAGGAGAGAAGTTTATGATATAGAATGATGAGGAAGCGTGTAAGTAAAGTGACATTTTCTATACTATAAATATGTTTGAAAAGGATTATGGGGGGGTGTTGCACGTGAGATCACCCCGAAATGTTGGGATTATTTTTATGATGATTGCCTATTTGTATTTGCAAGACACTTTTTGTTAAATTTCTCCAAGATCATTTCGGTACATAATTTCTAAGATTGCTACTAAAAAAAAATCTTCACGAAGGGAATGATAGAAAGATGGGTCACAACAATAGAATAGTTGACACAACCACTAGCATAAAGTTGTTGATGTCAAATAATCAAGAATTAATGTTCGTTTAGAATTAAAAAAAATAATAGTAGAAAAGACAGTGAAATGAAAGTAATATGTGATAAACTAACATAATAACTTGTGACAGGAACAAATATTAGTCTTTGAATAGTGTGGTGAGAAGTTTATTGAACTATTTAGAAATGATAAGATAATGGTATCTGGGTTATTTCACGACATTAGATAAACAAAGAAGCACTTAGGTAACAATGTTGTTTATATCCAAAAAGATATTGGTTTTACATCACAGTTAGTAAGGGAAAAGTGAGCAAGATTAGAATCATTCCCGCGAATATGGAATTCGTCTAAAAAGGAATTTAGGTAGCCTAGAAAAATGATTTATGGACTTATAATACCAAATTATTTAATGATTAGATAATTGTATATTTTATAAATTCCTTGCCATTAGAAAGGCTAAGTTTCATTGAGATCAAGATGACAAAATAATTTTGGGTTATGACTATTAATGGTAATTTCAATATCTTCCAAGTTGGTACAATTGGATAAACAAGAAGGAATGTAGGTCCAGATTCCATAAGTAATCTAGTAGAACTGAATATATATATATATATATATATATATATATATATATATATATATATTAAAGTCAAATGATTTAGTCATAAATTACAGGAGGAAAATTTTAATCTGGTCAATGTTAGTCTAATGATATCGTTTTAAAAAAAGTTTTAGAAAATGGATTGAGTTGATCAATTGATCAATTAAAAAAAAGGACAACATAGGATATATATATGCATGATAAGATATACATGAAAATGATTATGTATATTAAATACTTTGGGAGCCTGTTATCCTAAACCTTAATTGTAGGGTTGATGATAGAGATAAGTGATTTAAAAGAAAGTGAGTAATAGATAGTTGAGTAACGTAACTAAGGAAATGTAGCAGATAACTAGAAAAAATTTAAAGTTGAAGTAAAAGGGATGATGGTATATTTTTGGTAGAACATTACCTATATCTATTGACATGAAGAGGGCATCATGCCACCAATCAATGTTGCATGAGTATCTGAAGGAATTGCAATAAGACTTATGTGGACGCGAATAAAGTTTGGACAAATGATTGATTAAAATGAACTTATGTTTATAAAATAAGTGTGTCAAGATAGCCACACTGACATGATGTGTTGAAGAATCTGATGAGAATGGATGATGCAACCAGGGAAGAATTCCCCAGACACCTCAATCAGTAATTTTCACAAAATGGGAGGGGAAAATTCCAAGGAGAGGGTTAAGAGAAACTCTCGAGCTAAGGCATATCACACAAAGTACTATGGTAATATTTGGTGACATGAAGCTATAGTTATGTTTCAATGATTCTAAGTATGCATATACTACTCCAAGTGGTGCTCCTGAGTTTCCATAGTAATTATTTTAGTGTTACCTTGGGCTTCTAGCCTCAATAGTACTAGGAAAGCATGAGACCAAGAAACTTAGCTAAATTATAAAATCGTGCTCAAGACTTCTATAGATAAATAATATGGACATGACTAGGTTCACTTAGGAAAGGACTAAGAGAATATCTACAGAGAAAGTAGTAAGAGATTATGTGATACTTGATATCATGAAATCGAGATGGTGCCTAAATGACTAATCATTGATTCTGAGTCATTAGAATATAAGACAAAGTATGATTATAGTAAAACCAATAGTTATTCTAATTATGTAGAAAAAATTGTTGCCTATTAACTTTCCACAGGAGCTTATGGGTCAAATGTATTAAAGTAACCTGTTGAATGAATATAGTGAATGACATGTTATATATAAGAAGAGAAATATACTTCTTGATAATGAGTAATGTATTGACTCAAAACATCGAAACATAAAAATGAATATTTTGGATGCTCCGAGATCTCAAAATCAAAATCCTCACAACAAAAACCTATAAACTCTAAAGAGCTATACTATGTTAACGTTGTGAGTGGGAGAGAGTTAATATTTTGGAGACCCAAATGAGATAAATCCTATGATTGTATATGAAAGAAAAATTGTGTACAAGTTTCATTAATCACCTGTGGAGGCATGCAAGAAATTAAGTAACAATTATATGTATTGTGGAGGCATTAGTTATTTGGTAAAAAGTTTGTATTGATGACTGACCATAGTAGCTTAACTGATTTCCTTAGGCATCCTAACCTCAATGCGCGACATGCCATAGGGACAACCTTCTTAAGTGACTTTGATTTTGATATTAGACATATAAAAGGGAAGGAGAATCGAGTGGATGATGCGCTGAGTAGAAAAGTACATTATATATATGAAATTTCATATAGTAAGAAATAATTTGATTTTTCAAAGAAAATTAAGGAGGCTACAATAAAAGATACTGAATACATGTTTTTATGGGAAAAAATTAACTAACAAAAAAACCCGAAAATTCAGACAACATATAATATAAATAAAGATAATTTATTGACCTTCAGGGATAAGATATATTTGCCCAATCACTTGGTTGGTAGGAAAGTAATATTATATGAGTTTCATAAAATCCCCTATGCTTCCCACCCGAGATACCAAAAACTATTTTTTTCTATTAAGAGAAATTATTTCTGGGATGGAATGAGGAAAGATATTGCTGAGTATTTAGCAAAATGTCTGGAATTTCAACAAGTTAAAGTTGAGAATCAACATCCAAATGGTTTTCTCCACCCATTACCTGTACTAGAGTGGAAGTGAGAAATTATTACATTAGACTTCATAATGGGTCTTCCGAAAAATAAAATATTAAATGATTCAATTATGCTGGTGGTTGATAAGCTTCGCAAGGTAGCTCATTTCATCCCTATTCAATCCACATACAAGACTGTATTGATCACAGACATATTTATGTGGGAAATATTCCGATTACATGGGATGTCGAAAATGATGATTTGAGATAGAGATGTGAAATTAACATCAACATTTTGGAAAGAATTTTTTATTGGGTTGGGTACACAAGTTCATTTTAGTACCGAATACCACTCGCAAATAGAGTGGTAAACTGAATGAGTGAATCTAGTATCAGAAGATATGTTGAGAATTTATGTTATGCAACAAAAAAGAAAATGGGAGGAATACATCCATTTGGTGGAGTTAACTTATAATAATATTTATCATGAATAACTTAAAATGAGTCCTTTTGAAGTCCTATATGGAAGATGATGTAAAATTCCAGTTAATTGGAATAGCCCAGAGGACAAGCTACTTTTGGGATAGGATATGCTAGTAGAAATGGAGCAAATGGTGAGAAACATTCGACCAAAGTTAAAAGCTATCTAAGGTAGGTAGAAATCAAAATCAAATAAAAAAAAAGATCCTACGAAGAATATCAAGTAGGATAACATGTATATATCCAGGTGAAACCAATAAACAACACTCTAAGATGGAGTGGATGCACAAAAGTAGCTCCTCGGTATTGTGGACCTTTCCAATTTCGAAATGGTTGGACGAGTTGCATATCGACTTGAATTATTGAGTCACAGGTGCATTCATAATGTAGTTCATGTATCATTTTTAAATAAGTATGTATATGATTCTAGACATGTTATTAACTAGCACAATGTACAGGTAAGGGAATTAACTAGTTATTCTATATTAATTGATAAAAATTATTGTTGGTTATTATGAGTGAATGATAACATTTCATGTGGAACAAGTCGAAACAGATGACGAGTTCTTGGTATAACCTCTACATATTCTCTATTGGAAATAAACAACATTATGGAAGAGATATATCACCCAGGTTAAGGTGCAGTGGAGGCACTTTAACCCGGAAGAGGCCACTAGGGAATATGAAAGCCTCATGTGAGAAGCATACCCAAACGTGTTCCAAACATAAATTTGAACGCCCAGGATGGTGTTCTTCTTGAGAGGGGGAAGATGTAACATCCACCTTACTTATGTGAATAATTGTAAATAATGCTAATTACTTTTACATGAAAGACTGGTAAGTTATAGGCTAGGCAAAAGTTAATGAAAGTTAAAAATTTTGAAGTTAAATATGATAACAGTTTTCTTTAAAAATTTAATCAAGCTAATCTCAGAAAGGGAAAGAAGACCAAAGAAGTAAATCTTGGACTTCCAAGTGGTTGGGAAAAGACAGTTATACATTCCTCCCTTATAAAGAAACCTCAGGAAAATATTTTGAGGTAGAGGAAGGCAAGGAAAAGAGGGTGGAGGCAAAGAGAGGAGGAGGAAACAAGATCTTATGTAGGACGCTACTAAGGAAAATAAAGAGTTAGGTATTCTTGTGATGGCCTAGTGTGAGTGGAAACCTTGATGCTGAAAGAGTTATGGAATAGACTGTAAGTATTGAGGTCCAAGGAGCAATACTATTTGTTGTCCGACTTGGAAATTATACAAGATGCATGGGGGGAGATTCGATGTAATTTCCAATCTCGAGGTTAGGTGGAAAGGTCTTCTATCCTAGTTAATTCCTTAATCAATTTAAGAGAAAGATGAGTACTTGTACTCCTAATATGGAATGTTATTCTTAGTTTTTTTACTTAACTATAATGTTAAATATTATTTATTGAATAAATAGTAAACAATGTTCAAGTGTAATAATTAATTGTTCTGTAAAAAGGGTTTAAAATACCCAATGAAATGAGTCTTTATTGTTTGGGTGTGGAGCCTGATTATCTTCGTTATTTAGAGGTATTGCCACATTGGACCCTAGTTCGTAATGTGGCAGCAATGCCACCCATAGAATGTACACCGCCAGGGGGGTCCAGTGGGGAGCCACAGTGGGGGATCAAGGCAGTGCCCCCGAAGCTAAAAATAGATGTAAAATTGCCTTGTAAAATGTTGTAATTTCGTAGTCAATTTGGGCCATTCATTAGGCAGAGATGTGACAGTAGAAGTTATGTTTAATTTAGGGTTTTTTTCCCTAGAAGGAAACCCCTCGCTACATATGAGGGAATTGTATTACATCTATGGATATCTTTTTTCTGAGTTAGAAAGAGAGAGGAGATTGTGTGAGAGTGAAGAGGGTATTACAACGGATCTGCTGTAGGTTGTATCTCTTCAGTTTGCTAGATAATATAAAAGGAAGGATTGGTTGTTTCTCCGTGGACATAGCCCAAATTGGGTGAACCACGTATATCTTTGTCTCTCCTGTTTTATGTGTTTTGTTTGTTTATATTTCTACAATATATTTTATGTGTTCCATTACTCTGTAATATATAATTTTCTAACATTTATTTCGAGTGAGTATAGTTAAAGAACCAAAGAGGTTATACCCTAATGTGGACAATGTCATGAATATAAATGGAAAAACAGAAATGATATATAATATGTTTCTGTGATTAAAAGCAACACAGGTAATCTAAGTGTATATGCATATACATATTTAATAACATGTTACCTTCCTTCACTCTTTGAGTGGTGTAAATGGTAGTAGTTATCAGAACAAAATTAATATAAACGCTAAAGGAAGAAGATACACATAACATGGAAGTGATTCCAAGAAGAAAACAAACCAAAATCAATTCTTCAAAATTGAACAGTGTGGAGGCTTCCACCTTCAAAAAAGAAATATGGACAGGTTAGTCCCATATTTGGAACTCAAGGTTTCGATCTAAGGAATGTCTTGTTGAATACAAACAATAATCAGGGAGATCAAACCATGCTAACTTGATTTAGGTACGTGAACCTTTGTTTCAAAAATAACATTTATCACATAACAAAACAGAATAACCACAATTCAGAGAAAAATGAATGCTTAGTGTTTCTATTTGCCCCAAAGGCCCCATTTCTAGTGTAAATTTCATAATATGCTCAGCAATTTAAAATTAGAACATCCAAAACCTGAAAAGATTGTAAAAAAACTAAGTAATCATATAAGTTAATTTCCGAGTCATAACATTCATAATTAAGGATTTATCGAAAACTAGTTTGGAAAATAGAAGCACTATAATACATATTGATAATTTCAAAAGTCATGGCTCAAGAAAAGAATAGTTAGCTTTCCTGGCAGAATCAACCATATATTTCATAAACCCTTAATTGGTAAAAACAAATAACGATCCTAGGGTAAATTTAGCTCGCCTTTAGTTATGAAATATTTACAAACAAATATTATTGGAGACATGTTATAAACCTATAGTGTACTAGGTACACAAGTATATGGATCATTATTTATAACATAATAACAGAGTCGAGATTCCTGGTCAAGGAGTAGCACCTGGAGCGAAAGAAGCCAAAACAAGTGTCAGAATCGCTTGTCTGGGTGATGTTGACCCCAAAGAAGTAAGAAGGTTGGGGGGTAAGGGTTGTTACCTACAGCAATGAACCCTAGTTAAGCTTTTTGGTTTGAAACTAAAACCAAAAATGAGGAACCTGAAGTAAGAACACATTATAGGAAGAGGTTTTCTACACTATGAAATTTCTACCTCGTTAAGGGTCTCATTCTATGTTGTGGGCCACACTGGAACCTGTAAGAAGTTACCAAGTCAGAGAGGGACCACCTTACGGTTTCACAAGTTAAGAAACCATAGAAAAAGAAAAGAATAACAATAACTGCTTGAATTACAAATATATTATACCTATGAAAACAAGGAGGTCGACTAAAGTTAACAATGAGTTGTTCTGCATCAATCCATATAACTTAGAACTTGTTGTGAAGTGGCAATAGAATATGTAAGGGTTGTTTTGCAGGAAGCCACTAAACATGTAATCAAGAATGGGTTTCTCGAGGTTCTTACTAGGAAAAAAAACTAGATACAATATTGAACTGAGACCGGGGGTTTCTCAGTAGTCAGTTGCAGAGCGCGAATGGTGGTAAGGCAAATGACGGTGTTGGCAAGAAGACCGGGGGTGGGTGGTTACCCTAAACTTCCCTAGCCATTATAAGTCGTTCGATGGAGCGCCAAATTGATGAAGGGTGTCCGTGCATCCCAAGTACCCTATACAGACTATAGTGAAATCGATGTGATGTGTGCCAAGTGGGGTTCGAGATAACTCCATGATGTGATAACCAAAGTTACAAACAACATAGAAAATTCAACTTGTATCCTTATGTATACAACTTATACTTTAATGACCAAAAAGATTAAGACATGCAGTGGTGTAAATTTGAGTTAAGAAGAAGGTATAGTATAGCGCAAACACGAAGGACAACCTTAGTGCATATTTAATTGTTGTAATAAATAAATTAGAGAACAATATTTTTTTTTTTTTTTTAACATTGAATATTGATAAATGTTACAATTTCTATGGGGATGGAGGTAGAGAAAAAATACTTTTTTTCTATTTTTAATTTTCAATTTAATTTTACTGTTAAATTAAAAATTATATTTAAGAAAATTAATTTTAAATAAATAATTGTTTTCTTTTCTTTTCTTTTTTACATTGAATATCGATAAATGTTACAATTTCTATGGGGATGGAGGCTAAGAAAAATATTTAGTTCTATTTTTAATTTTTAATTTAATTTTACTGTTAAATTAAAAATTATATTTAAGAAAATTAATTTTAAATAAATAATTCTTAAATTTCGAAATAAAATCCTTATCTTATCATTTTAAATTTTTAATAAAAATCATTCTTAATTTTTAATCTGTAATAATTTTATTTTTATATTATTTTCTTGAAGAAATATTTAATTTATATATAAAAGATCCTTGCTAAGTTCATGTTATTAAGGATCCTTTCATAAAACTATTTGAGAATCTTAGAAATAAAGTTTATTCTTAATCTATTATCCATGCGATAAAAACTTAAACTTCAACCAAAAAGTTGATATACAAAAACCAATTTTTTTTTCAAAAATTAATTAGAGAAAAGATTATGCAATGCTTGAGAATTATGAATATCAAAATATTCAAAAATTAATTACAGCAAATACTATCCAATACTATACTGGATAAATATGAATGTAAAACTAATAAAAGAGCATTTAAACTACTAAATATCATGCACTGAGAGTCATCTTTGTGAGGAATTAATCAATATGAATGTGTGGCCCAAAAAAAGGTTTTCATGGACAACAATTTGTAAATATAAACAAAAGCTAACAATGTTAATTTTAAACTTTCTTATTTAATTTTAACAAATAAATTCAATTCTAATTTAACCTTTTAAATTATAATTAGATTAATATTTAAAAAAAACTTATCTTAAAAAAATTAATAATAACATTTAAAAAATGCTTTGATTGCAACTACTTCTTAGTATTAATTTTAATGAATTATCTTAAATAAAAATATATTATTATTTAATCTTAAAAAATAAATTCAACTTTTAACTTAAATTTAATCTTAATAAATTAATTATAGTAAATCAAATTTTGAATCACCCTACATAAAAAAAATATTATTATTTAATTTTAATCTTAATAAATTTAATTTAAACCAAACTTTTAAATTAACACTATATTTAAATTAGTGTATAAACCTTAAATAAACAAATAAATATTAAAAGCCAGAAAATTAACCTTCCAGTAAATACTTTGGTCGCTGCCACTTCACTGATCTAGGAGAGGAAAACTATATCAATCTAACACCTACCTAAATTACAACTCTTTTATAAATTTGTGAATTTACAAAAACTCAACATTTAATGAGTAAGAAAATAACATAAAATGTTTAATAAACGAAACATTTCAAACTTATAAAACATTAAAGAATTCATTTATCTATATTACAAATTAATTAAAATAAAATTTAATTTTCATAATATATAGTTTTTATATTTTAAATATAATTTTATTAAAAATTAATTAAGCGAAAAATATTTTTTAATAATATATAATTTTCATATTTTAAATATTAAACTTATTGGAAATTAAATTAAAATATTAAAATTTTTATTTTTTAAATAATATTCAGATATGTTGTTTGTCTCGTAGCTTACGCCCACTTCCAAAACACCAAAATACTAGGTAAGTATGTTTATACACACCTTTTAAATTTTACGTCCGTTGGACCAGTTCTGCACCTCACCTGCTCTATTGTCTCTTAAGGTCCGCCGCCCTAAGCAATCATCGTCTTCGTCACCACCACTCAACATTATCTTCTTCAATTTGTTGCCTATCTAGGTAAAATTTAATGAAAGTTAAAACTTCTGAAGTTAAAACTTAATGTGGTAATTTACAGGCTAGGTAAAATTTAATGAAAGTTAAAACTTTTGGAGTTAAATATGATAACAATTTTCTTTAAAAATTTAACTAAGCTAATCTCAGAATGGGAAAGAAGACCAAAGAAGTAAATCTTAGACTTCCAAGTGGTTGGAAAAAGATAGTTATACATTCCTCCCTTATAAAGAAATCTAGAGAAAATATTTTGAGGCAGAGGAAGGAAAGGAAAAGAGATTGGAGGCAAATGGAGGAGGAGGAAACAAGATCTTGTGTAGGACACTCCTAAGGAAAATAAACAGATAGGTATTCTTGTGATGGCCTAGTGTGAGTGGAAACCTTCATGCTGAAAGTGTTATGGACTAGACTGTAAGTATTGAGGTCCAAGGAACAATACTATTTGTTGTCCCACTTGGAAATTATGCAAGAGGCATGAGGGGAGATTCGATGTAATTTCCAATCTCGAGGTTGGGTGGAAAGGTCTTCTATACTAGTTAATTCCCTAATCAATTTAAGAGAAAGATAAGTACTTGTACTCCTAATATGGAACGTTATTCTTAGTTTTTTTTACTTAGCTATAATGTTCAATATTATTTATTGAATAAATAGTAAACAACGTTGTGTAAGAATTAATTGTTCGGTAAAAAGGGTTTAAAATACCCTATGAAATGAGTCTTTATTGTTTGGGTGTGGAGCCTGCTTATCTTCTTTATTTAAAGGTATCACCACATTGGACCCCAGTTCGTAATGTGGCAGCAATGCTACTTGTAAAATGTTCGTAAAATGTACACTGCCATGGGGTCCAGTGGGGGGCAACAGTGGGGGATATGGGGCAGCGCCCCCGAAGCTAAAAATAGATGTAAAATTGCCTTGTAAAATGTTGTAATTTCGTAGTCAATGTTGCTCATTAGACAAAGATCTCACGGTAGAAGTTATGTTTAATTTAGGTTTTTTTTGCCCTAGAAGGCAACCCCTCACTATATATGAGGGAATTGTATTGCATCTATGGAGATCTATATTCTAAGTGAGAAAGAGAGAGGAGATTATGTGAGAGTGAAGAGGGTATTATAGCGGATCTAATGTCGGTTGTGTCTGTTTAGTTTGTTTGATAATATAAAAGGAATGATTGGCTATTTCTCTGTGGACATAGCCCAAATTGGGTGAACCACGTATATCTGTGTCTCTCCTGTTTTATGTGATTATATTTCTGCAATATATTTTATGTGTTCCATTGCTCTATAATATATAATTTTCTAACATTTATTTCGAGTGAGTATCGTTAAAGAACCAAAGAGGTTATACCCTAATGTGTAAAATGTCATGAATATAAATAGAAAACCAGAAAAGATATATAACATGTTTCTATGATTAGAAGCAACACAGGTAATCTGAGTGCATATGCATATACATATTTAATAACATGTTACTTTCCTTCACTCTCTGAGTGGTGTAAATGGTAGTAGTTTTCATAACAAAATTAATATAAAGGCTAAACGAAGAAGATACACATAACATGGAAGAGATTCCAAGAAGAAAACACACCAAAATCAATACTTCAAAATTGAACAGTGTGGAGGCTTCCACCTTCAAAAAAACAAATATGGACATGTTAGTCCCATATTTGGAACTCCGGGTTTCAATCTAAGGAAAGTCTTGTTGAATACAAACAATAATTAGGGAGATAAGACCATGCTAACTTGATTTAGGTACGTGAACCTTTGTTTCAAAAATAAAATTTATCACATGACAAAACAGAATAACCACAATTCAGAGAAAAATGAATGCTTAGTGTTTCTATTTGCCCCAAAGGCCCCATTTCTAGTGTGAATTTCATAATATGCTCAGCAATTTAAAATTAGAACATCCAGAACCTAAAAATATTGTAAAAAAACTAAGTAATCATATAAGTTAATTTCCGAGTCATAACATTCATAATTAAGGATTTATTGAAAACCAGTCTGGAAAATAGAAGCACTATAATACATATTGATAATTTCAAAAGTCATGGCTCACGAAAAGAACGGTTAGCCTTCCTAGCAGAATCAACCACATATTTCATAAACCCTTAATTGGTAAAAACAAATAACGATCTTAGGGTAAATTTCGCTCACCTTTAGTTATGAAATCTTTACAAACAAATATGATTGGAGACATGCTATAAACCTATAGTGTGCTGGGTACACAAGTATATGGATCATGATTTAACATAATAATAGAGTCGAGATTCTTGGTCAAGGAGTAGCACCTGGAGTGAAAGAAGCCAAAACGAGTGTCAGAATCGTTTATCTGGGTGATGTTGACCCCAAAGAAGTAAGAAGGTTGGTGGGTAAGAGTTGTTACCTACAACAATGAACCCTAGTTAAACTTTGTGGTTTTAAACTAAAACCAAAAATGATGAACCTAAAGTAAGAACACATTATAGGAAGAGGTTTTCTACACTATGAAATTTCTACCTGGTTAAGGGTGTCATTCTATGTTGTGGGCCACACTAGAACCAGTAAGAAGTTACCAAGTCAGAGAGGGATCGCCTTAGGGTTTCACAAGTTAAGAAACCATAGAAAAAGAAAATAATAACAATAACTACTTGAATTACAAATATATTATACCTATGAAAACAAGGAGGTCGACTAAAGCTAACAATGATTTGTTCTCGAACCAATCCATATAACTTAGAAATTGTGGCGAAGTGGCAATAGAATATGTAAGGGTTATTTTGCAGGAAGCCACTAAACATGTAATCAAGAATGGGTTTCTCGAGGTTCTTACTAGGAAAAAAAAAACCAGATACAATCTTGAACTGAGATCAGGGGTTTCTCAATAGTCAGTTACAGAGCGCGGATGGTGGTAAGGCAAATGACGGTGTTGGCGAGGAGACCGGAGGTGGGTGGTTACCCTAAACCGCCCTAGCCATTCTAAGTCGTCCGATGGAGCGTCAAATTGATGAAGGGTGTCCGTGCATCCCAAGTACCCTATACGGACTACAGTGAAATCGATGCAATGTATGCCAATTGGGGTTTGAGATAATTCCATGATGTGATAACCAATTTGTATCGTCTGGTATACAACTTATACTTTAATGAACAAAAGGATTAAGACATGTGGTGGTGTAAATTTGAGTTAAGAAGAAGGCATAGTATAGCACAAACACGAAGGACAACCTTAGTGCATATTTAATTGTTATAATCCATTGGTAGCTAGTAATAAATAAATTAGAGAACAATCTTTTTTTTTTTTTTACATTGAATATTGATAAATGTTACAATGCACGTTACATTTTTACAGAGCATAAAGATACTCATATTATAAATCTGGCTAAAACTACTCGTTCTTTATCAGAAGCTTGTGATTTGATGTTTGATATAGCAGGTAGAGGAAAAAAATTCCTGATAGACGGTACGAAATATCAAGCAACTGATTTAGTAGCATCAACTGCTACAGAAGCTCGATGTCATTATGTAAATAGAAAATGGCTTGGTGGTATGTTAACTAATTGGTCTACTACAGAGACGAGACTTCAGAAGTTTAAGGATTTAAAAGAAGAACAAGATACGGGACGATTCAATCAACTTCCAAAAAAAGAAGCAGCTATGCTCAAGAGACAATTAGACCAATTGCAGAAATATCTAGGTGGGATTAGATATATGACAAGCTTACCCGATATTGCTATAATTACCAATCAACGAGAAGAATCCATTGCTCTTGGGGAATGTAGAACTTTGGGTATTCCGACAATTTGCTTGGTTGATACAGATTGTGATCCAGATCTCGTGGATATCCCAATTCCAGCCAATGATGATGGTATAGCTTCAATCCAATTGATCCTGAACAGATTAACGTCAGCAATTTGCGAAGGAAGGGCATTAAGGTCATTATAGCTATATGAAGGGCTAATAGAAAGTAATAAAAAAAAAAAAGGGGGGGGGGGGGGGAGGACCTGAGGATTTACTGAGTTGGTTGCTATTCCATCCAAGATCTTGTAAGAGGGAATTTCATTTATTGATTTGGTTGGCTGCTCCAAATTGAAAAATATTCTTAATGGAATACCCTTTGTATTATCTCGTGACATCAAAAATTCTGATGAGAGTGAAATAATTGAGGAATCTCTCATTTGACAAAAATAATTTATTTTCTTCTTTAAGTTCATCTTTACAAGGGGGTAATATGGATATGGATATCGTACGATCTCCTATTAGCACACTGAATCATATCTATGAGATATCTGGTGTGGAGGTGGGTCAACATTTTTATTGGCAAATAGGGGGGTTTTAAGTTCATGGACAGGTACTTCTAACTTCTTGGGTTGTAATTGCTGTCTTATTAGGTTCAGCTACCATAGCTGTTCGAGATCCACAAACCATTCCTACCGGTGGTCAAAATTTTGTTGAATATATTCTCGAATTTTTTCGGGACTTGACCAGAACTCAGATTGGGGAGGAAGAATATGGTCCCTGGGTTCCCTTTATTGGAACTATGTTTCTATTTATCTTTGTTTCTAACTGGTCAGGTGCTCTTCTTCCTTGGGGAATTCTAAAATTACCTCAGGGGGAGTTAGCCGCACCTACAAATGATATTAATACTACGGTTGCTCTAGCTTTACTTACGTCAGTAGTATATTTCTATGTAGGTCTTACAAAGAAGGGGTTAGGTTATTTTGGTAAATATATTCAACCAACCCCAATACTTTTACCAATTAACATCTTAGAAGATTTTACAAAACCTTTATCACTTAGTTTTCGACTTTTTGGAAATATATTAGCTGACGAATTGGTAGTTGTTGTTCTTGTTTCTCCGATACCTTTAATAGTTCCTATACCTGTAATGTTCCTGGGATTATTTACGAGCGGTATTCAAGCTCTGATCTTTGCAACTCTAGCTGCAGCTTATATAGGTGAATCCATGGAGGGTCATCATTAAATCACTGTCCAATCAGACAGAATATTTTATAAGTATCGTACCAACGCATGACTTGATATGTATGGTAGAAGCAAATCAGATTTCTTAGTAAAAAGAGCTTGGTAACAAGATTTAAGATCAGTTAATTACTTCTGTCCATTAGATCTCTAGATAGAGTGGATCTGATTGGTCCATTTGTATAGAAATATGATAACAGGATCGAACAGGTTCACTAATCAGAGTTGTTTGAGTAAAGAATGTACCAGAGTAGAACGATTAAATTTTTGTTCCCATTAAGGGGAGGATTTTTTCAAACATGTTTACTTTGTATATAGTTCGTTTCATATATTAATCCATTTATATTGATTATAAGCCTTATACATTATATGGATTAATATCACATCTATAGATGTGATATATAATGACTTATAGGCTCTTACGCAATCTATTCTCTCTCCATGATAAGAATTCATATGCCCAATAAAATGGAATCTTTATTTTGAATATTATGAAGAATAAATCTTTTTATGATGAAATATTTGCATAAGGGATACCCTATTCGTTGATATTATCACTTTGATATAATCAATAAATATTTTTGTTCTTAGTTGTTCGGAAGAAATCGTTCCATAATTTTACCATTGGTGAACACTCAATAGATGAAACTGTCGTATTATCAACTATTTCCCAACCTTAGTAAGAGGAGATTACCATGGATCCCTTAATTTCTTCTGCTTCCGTTATTGCTGCTGGATTATCTGTAGGGCTTGCTTCCATTGGACCTGGCGTTGGCCAGGGCACTGCTGCGGGCCAAGCTGTAGAAGGTATTGCAAGACAACCAGAAGCAAAGGTAAAATACGAGGTACCTTACTACTAAGTTTAGCTTTTATGGAAGCTTTTATGGAAGCTCCTTAGGCTTGTCAAAGACCTGCCGATGTTTATTTAAAATTTGTTGCATCTCAGGATGAATTTGCAGGGACTGGGTTTCAACGACCTGGATGGCATTGAATTGAGCTACCACGCCATGATTGCCCTTTTTTAACAATTTTTCCATCCTATGCGAGCTGATGATCGAGGGGTCTCCCGCCTGGAGGCCATGGAGGGTATATGTGTAGTTGTTTTGCTTAAAACTCATATATAACTCCTGGAAATCCATTGTGATTGGCCCAAGAGTGCGAAGCCATTCAGCGCCGAGGACAATGTCGCATCCGCCCATGTGGATGGAAAACATGTGTGTTTTCAACTAATAATCCCCCATTTGAAGTTTGACATTTTCACAGCGGCCTTCACATTTCATTGTGCCCCCATCCGCGATTTGGACTTGGAAGTTAGAGACTGCGTGTACAAAACAATGCACTGCGTCGGCGACTTTTTGATGGATGAAATTATGTGTACTTCCACTATCAATCAAGACTACTACTGGGCGATGTTTAAGAGAACCCCTGATTTTGAGAGTTTGAGGTGAAGAAATTCCTGCCAACGCATTTAGCGAAATAACTGGTTCGTCAGATACAATCTCCTTTTGGCTGTCTTCTTCTATCGCCTCAGGTTCCTCAAGTGGTGGATCTTCCTCGGTTGAGCTGTAGTCAATGGCATCTATTTGAAAAAACTTGGGCTCCTTGCATTTATGACCAGGGGAATATTTTTCATCACAGTAGTAACATAGTCCTTGCTTCCTTCTTTCGGCCATTTCCTGAGGTGACACCTTTTGGACCTTAAGTGTCTGAGTCATGTTGTGAGCTTGTGGGGGACGACCTTTAGTGGGGAAATTGGGGCAGCTGTATTGGGCTGTTATGGCACGTTCCACTTTACGAGCTACCTGGCAAGCCTCCGTCCACGTGGGAGGGTGGTGGAGTAGAACTTGAGCTTTGATGGCTTCTTTAAGACCACTGATAAAACATTCCGTGTAGAACTCATCTGAGAGACTTTGAGTGTGGAAGGCTAAGGCTTCAAAAGCGGTGATATATTCATCCACTATACCCGTCTGTCGGAGCTTAGTGAGACGTCCCAAAAAGGAGTCTCCCTATTCAAAGCGATCTCGAAGAGCTTTGGTAAATTGGGCCCAACTCTGAAAAGGTCCATTGCGACGTTGATGCCATTCCGCCCATTGCCATCGTTCATTGTCCAAGTACATGGTCCCCACCATAAGCTTAGTCCAAACATCTAGGAGGCGATTCAATTTGAAATACTGGTCCATTTGTGCTAGCCATGCAGACGCGTGAGAACCATTAAATTTCTACATATCCAACTTGGGAGGGCGCTGACTGGGTGGTGAATGGGTGTGCCAGACGTGAGGAGAGTGGCTAGACTCACCCTCATGGTGTTCATGGCCATTATATGGTTCCTCGAGGGCTGGCTCCTTGCCCTTATCGAGTGCTTGCTGTACCTGGCGAGTTAGTCTGCTAATCATAATTTTGAGGTCGTCCATATCTGCTTCAATTTTGTCTAGCCGTTCATTGGCCATCACTTGAGCTCTAGTTTCTACCATACACCAACTTGATGAAAAATTAGGACCGCCAAAATTTTTTTTCTAATAAATTGAATGGTACCACCGTGCTCAGCTCGTCGTCCTGATGCTGATGGGCTAGATCACAAATAAGTGCTTTGGAAGATCTCAGACTCCGATCTGGTGGATCTGAGAGATCTGAATGGTGGAACAACTGCTGCTGCGGATCTGATGGAGCTGCGGGACTGATGTCTGCTGTTGCAGCACATCTTTGCACACGCGGATTTGATGGGTGATCCCCGATAGAAAAAGGAGCTATGGTCTAGAGGAGTGTCAGGTGCTACAGATCGCAATATACATAAGGGTCTGACAGTAGTACTCGGCCCAATGTTTCAGGGCTCTAACTAAGGAGGATCGACCGTACCCTTAGCCGTACAACCCGACTACCCTATCGTACGGGCGAGTAATCTCTCTGAGTGTTGTTCTCAGTGTACTGTAGCCACAAGACGGCTAAAGGTTTATCTATGGCGAGGTTTCAAGGGAGCCTAGGGGGCTTCCTATATACCCAGAGGGTACGTGGAAGACAGTCTGTGCGCAGTTCTATCTGATGCGCTACTACTCGAAAGGGTACCCACAGGGGTTACAAGGGAGTCCAACAGATGTGACCACCTCTTGTATTTCCTGCGTGCATGCCTCCCCAAATCCACAAGTTTATGCGCTTAACGACAGATCCCGTGGTTTAAAGACGCCGGAACACGTCTCTAGCCAAAAAAAAAATTGCTAAAAATTGGAGATCCCACCGAGCCCTGGAAAGTGCTCTGATACCACTTGTTATGCTCTTAACCTGCAAAATAATACCCAGATACAGAATATGCGAAGAAAAGATACCCATAACACAGAATAGCAATGATTTTATTATTCAAAGAGCAATGTTCACATGCCTCTTCGAGGGGGCAACCTCCAATAGAGCAGAGCTCGATTACAAAATAAGACACGATGATCCTCGCAGGGAGTCTCTATCCTTTATATATGACTCATAGATGTAATACCACGGGTCAATACCGTGAGTTTTATTAATACCATCTATCTAATACTACGGCTATGGCCCATTTGCAACTAACTGTGGTCCCGTCATTAATTTCGGGATAATATGGGGTACCAAGGGAGGTACCCAAGGTAATAATGTAATAATGGGATGGGCCATAGTAATAAATAAGGTGGTTAACCCATGTCATGTAAGGGACCACAAGTAGTTAATAATAATGTAAAGGGCCCATGGTATTAGTTGATGGTATGAGGAAACCATGGTAATGATGCATGGTATTGTATGCATGAGGCCTATATAGAGACTAGAGACTCCAAATGGAGGGATATGAAAAGAGAAGGATTATTGTATGAACAGGCATATGGCTTGTGGAGTGCTCTCCTTCCTTAAGGAGTGAATGTATGGTGTTGCCCTACCTTAAGGGTTTGATATCAATAAAGAATCATTTCATATTATTTTTGGGTTTATTTGCATTATCTTATATTTTTGTATCTGATCTTTAATATTCTTGGGTTATATCTACAACAAGTGGTGTCAGAGCACTTTCTTGGGCAAACCGTGGAGATTTTTTTTTTTTTTTTTTTTGCAAGGTTTCAGGGGTGGCGAGTTTGCAGATCATATCTGTAAGTTTTGGTGCAAGATCTGTAAATTCTAATTGCAGATATGGATTCTATGTGAAAAAATACCCGATTTCAAAAAAAAAATCGGTCGAATCGGAGTCCGGATGAAGGAGATATCACTGATCTAAAAATCAGTGGGGTTGCAGCCAATTTTCATGACAGCGATTTTGCGGCGCAGATCTAGATGTCTTGGTACAAGATCTGAAAAATCTAATTGTAGATCTGGATTCTTTGGGAAAAAATACCCAACTTCAAAAAACAAATCAGTCGAATCGGAGTCCGGATGAGGGAGATATCGCTGATTTAAAATCAGCTCTTTTTTAAGAAATTTTGGGTGACGACGAGAGAGTAGCAGCGCAGATCTGAAATTCCAAGTGCCTGGATCAAGATTTCTACCACATGGGCAGATGCAGAATGATTGTTTCGTTTCTAAAAATAGGTTATAATAGAGATTCTGAGTAATATTGATGAAACTGTGGCCACTTTAAATTTTCGCCAAGTGAGGAATTTTTCTCAAACCCTCTTCATGGAGATGCTATATTTTACAGGGAAAGATGATCGTCCTACTATTGAAGAATTCATACAGACACACAAGTCCATAAATGGGAAATATTGGAAGGTTTCAATGTCGCTTAATCTGAGAGATGAGGCTGTAAATTGGTGGTCATCACTTGACCAAAAGCAGTTGACCAAACTTTCAGATGCAAAATTTGAAAAAGTCTTTTTGGACAAATGGTCTAGGGCTAGAAAAAAGGAGAATGAGACACATAAGGGGTTAATTGCTACGGGTGTCTCCTTACTGCAGGTTCATGGCTTGATTCAGAAGGAGAAGATCATTGTTTCTATCAATCCTAGTTGTAAACATAATTTTATCAATGTTAGTTTGGCAAAAAAATTGCAAGTACCAGCAAAACAAATTGAACATACACAGGTGGATGATAAGGATGTTCAAATCTATAAGGATTTGAAGATTTCTATGGATAAATATGTGTTGCATGGTGATTTTTATGCTTTAGAGATGGATAATATGGATGTTGTTTTGGGATATCCTTGGATGGAATCCATGGGTACTATCAATATTAATGTGCAGAAGAAATTCCTGAAGCTATGGTATAAAAAGAAGAAAATTACATTACAGGATATTTCCATCCATAAACAGGTAGAGCACATGGAGGCTGAAGCAGAAGATGTTCAAGGGACTGACATATCAGATGATGAGCCTTTGATGATCGACAATCAAACACAAACAGAGGCTGCAGAAGAAAAGGTTACAGGTGATGATACATCAGAGGAGGGCTCAGTGGTTGAAGTCATATTGAAAAAGAAGACACCACAACAGGCACCACAGCAGGGTGAAGTCAAGAAAAAGCCATCGTGGGTTAAAACTTCAACATATCATCACCCACATCACCCCGCAAGACAACCATCAAGATGGAAACCAAGTAGTCACATGACGGATAGAAAGGAGAGACGATCCACCTACTACACATCAACATAGAAGAGCTGCCACGGTCAACTTCCATCTCAAGCGAGCGAGGCACCAGCGAGATCGAGGGTCCACCTTTCTCTTGGATGGCTAGATGCACGTGCATGGTATCAGTGGACTACTCTTTTGAGTAGATCTTATTATTTTTGTTCTTCCCATGTTTCGGGGACGAAACATGCTTAGGGGCGTAGAATGTTATATACCTAGGGGGGATAATATGGGGTACCAAGGGAGGTACCCAAGGTAATAATGTAATAATGGGATGGGCTATAGTAATAAATAAGGTGGTTAACCCATGTCATGTAAGGGACCACAAGTAGTTAATAATAATGTAAAGGGCCCATGGTATTAGTTGATGGTATGAGGAAACCATGGTAATGATGCATGGTATTGTATGTATGAGGCCTATATAGAGGCTAGAAACTCCACATGGAGGGATATGAAGAGAGGAGGATTATTGTATGAACAGGCATATGGCTTGTGGAGTGCTCTCCTTCCTTAAGGAGTGAATGTATGGGGTTGCCCTACCTTAAGGGTTTGATATCAATAAAGAATCATTTCATATTATTTTTGGGTTTATTTGCATTATCTTATATTTTCGTATCTGATCTTTAATATTCTTGGGTTAGATCTATAACAAGATTACCATGGATCCCTTAATTTCTGCTGCTTCCGTTATTGCTGCTGGATTATCTGTAGGGCTTGCTTCCATTGGACCTGGCGTTGGCCAGGGCACTGCTGCGGGCCAAGCTGTAGAAGGTATTGCGAGACAACCAGAAGCAGAAGGTAAAATACGAGGTACCTTACTGCTAAGTTTAGCTTTTATGGAAGCTTTAACTATTTATGGACTAGTTGTGGCCCTAGCGCTTCTATTTGTGAATCCCTTTGTTTAATCCTGAAAAAAAAGATCCCTACACCTCGTCATTACATTAGTATTTCTCCAATAATTTACTTGTTAAACTGCAGGAGAGGCTGATCTGAATAATTAGCAAATGAATTATTCTTCCTATAACTATACTTCGGTCGGAAAGATTCATGACGCGTGTGGCAAGGAAGGGAGTGGATAGAGCAAGCAAATTCTTTTTATCCTTATAAAAGACCTGGGACTAAGTTAAGTATCCCAAATATTATTATCCAGAACTAGATAGGATCAAATAGGAAAATAACAAAATTCTGTAGAACATATCCTTATCTATGAGGGGAGAGCCTATGAAAAATGTAATTGATCCTTTCATTTCCTTGAGTTATTGGCCTTCCGCTGGGGGTTTCGGATCAAATACCAATATTTTAGAAACAAATATAATAAATTCAATTGTGGTGCTTAGTGTACTGATCTATTTTGGAAAGGGAGTGTGTGCGAGTTGTATATTCGAATAATATGGCTGGGCCCAACCAACTCCACTTTGGAGATAGAAAAGTGCATAATCTCAACGAATTACTTCCGAATGGGGAATAGCGAAGAACTATAGCATTTCGTAATTGATTGGGAAATGAACTCTTAGTTTATAACAACCAATGAGGGAGGACCACTAGAATGGTTAAAGCTGAACTATTTGAAGTCTAAGCACAACTAACTGGGTATTCTTTCCACCGCTGTGTCAAGATGAGATGGATTCAAAGGCATAGTTGGAGATTGATCCGATATATAACATTCATATCAATGGAATAATTTGATCTATTTACTGAAAAATAGTCCCAATCTCCCATCCAATTTTAGTTCCAATGCTGAACTGACGACCTAAACAGAAGGGAATTTATTCAATAGAACAAAAAGGAGGAGGCACAAATTAATTGATTTAATGGAATGATTCAATTTTCATGAGGGAAGAAGAGGAGAGAAAAGGGGAAACAAAAACAACATAAAACTTTCTTGATAATTGCAAATCCCTTTTGCTGGAAGAGCCCTTCGGAGATCTCGGTCTTTTATAAATTGATTCTAATCTTCCGTAAACGGAATGGAAAGGGCAAGCTTGGTGTGAAGGGAACGTATACGTTCCTGGGGAATAAAAAAGAACTGAGAAGGAGATCCGAATGAATCGAAAGATTCGTGTTCGGTTTGGGAAGAGATTATGAATTCGTGAAATTTGTGAATAGATAATATACTTTCATTAAGTAATCTATTAGATAACTGTAAAAAGAAAATATTGGAGACTATTCGGAATTCGGAAGAACTATGTAAAGGAGCTGTCGATCAGCTCGAGAAGGCTCGAGCTTGCTTAAGGAACGTGGAAATGATAGTGGACGAAATCCAGGTAAATGGAAACTCCCAAGTAGAACGAGAGAAAGAGGATCTCCTCAATACTGCTTCTGAGAATTTGGAACAATTAGAGGATCCCAAGAATGAGACGATTTACTCCGAACAGCAAAGAGCATTTGACCAGATCCGACAACAAGTTTCTCGCCAAGCTTTACGAAGTGCTATAGGAACTTTGAATAGTCGTTTGAATACTGAGTTACATTTACATACGATCGATCACAATATTGGCCTGCTTAGAACCATGATGAACACAAATGATTAGTTGTTATACGTCCTATTTCTCAATAGATAATTAAAAAGGTTAAGGACCTATTTCTGAACAGATAATTAATAAGTTCTGATGGGAAGTATTAGACTCGACGAAATTAGTAGTATTATACGGAAACAGATCGAACAATATAACAGCGAAGTAAGAGTTGGTAATCTTGGCACCGTACTTCAAGTAGGAGATGGCATTGCTCGTAATCATGGTCTTGATGAAGTAATGGCAGGGGAATTAGTGGAATTTGGAGATGGTACAGTAGGCATTTCCCTAAATTTGGGATCGGATAATGTTGGAGCTATATTAATGGGCGATGGCTTGATGATACAAGAAGGTAGTTTCATGAGAGCAACAGGAAAAATTGCTCAGATACCAGTAAGTGATGCGTATTTGGGTCGTGTTGTAAATGCTCTAGCCCAACCCATTGATGGTAAGGGTAAAATTTCAGCTTCCGAATTTCGACTGATTGAATCTCCCGCTCCAGGTATTATATTAAGACATTCCGTATATGAACCCCTTCAAATGGGGCTTATTGCTATTTATTCTATGATTCCTATAGGGCATGGTCAGCGAGAATTAATTACTGGGGACAGACAGACCGGCAAGACAACAGTAGCTACAGATACTATTCTTAATCAAAAGAGTCAAAATGTAATCTGTGTCTATGTAGCAATTGGTCAAAGAGCTTCTTCCGTGGCTCAGGTAGTTAATACATTCCGAGAACGTGGCGCAATGGCATATACCATTGTGGTAGCGGAAACTGCGGATTCTCCCGCTACATTACAATATCTCGCCCCTTATACAGGAGCAACTTTGGCTGAATACTTCATGTATAAAAAACAACACACATCAATCATTTATGATGATCTATCCAAATAGGCACAAGCTTATCGACAAATGTATCTTCTATTAAGAAGACCACCTGGCCGAGAAGCTTATCCGGGAGATGTTTTCTATTTGCATTCCCGTCTCTTGGAAAGAGCAGCTAAATTAAGTTCCCAGTTAGGTGAGGGGAGTGTTACTGCTCTACCAATAGTTGAGACTCAAGCTGGAGATGTTTCAGCTTATATTCCCACTAATGCAATTTCCATTACCGATGGACAAATATTTTCATCAGCCAATCTATTCAATGCCGGGATCCGACCTGCTATTAATGTGGGTATTTCTGTCTCTAGAGTAGGATCTGCGGCTCAGATAAAAGCTATGAAAAAGGTAGCTGGAAAGTTGAAATTAGAGTGAGCTCAATTTGCAGAGTTGGAAGCTTTTGCACAATTTGCTTCCAATCTTGATAAAGCTACTTAATATCAATTGGCGAGGGGTCAACAATTACGTGAGTTGCTCAAACAATCTCAGTCGGCTCCTTTGACTGTAGAAGCACAAATAACTACTATTTATACCAGAACAAACAGATACCTGGATATATTCAAAATAGCACAGGTGAGAAAATTTCTCCTTGGGTTACGTTTTTATTTGATAAAAAATAAACCTTAGTTCGGAGAAATTATACGTTCTACTGGTACATTTACAGAAGAAGCGAAAGCCCTTCTGGAAGAGGCTCTTAAGGAACATACTGAACTTTTTTTACTTCAAGAAAAAAAATGAATATTTGATCATTTGGTGGAATTATTCATAACAGTAAAAAGAACTAAAGAATTTGTTCCATTCCAATCCAATACATTGCACAACAATTTATAACAATTGAAGAGTATTGCGTCCAATAGGATTTGAACCTATACTGAAGGTTTAGAAGACCTCTGTCCTATCCATTAAACAATGGACGCTCTCTTTTTTCTCTTCCCCTTTTTTTATTTGAATTCCCTTTGGCATACATTGTCCCGATCTACCTTTTTATTCACACTGAGGTTATAGGATAGGAAAAGAATGGAATATATTTCACATTAATTGATTTCGAGTGAATTGTGAAATTATGTTATATACTTAATCACTTTATATCTACCTATTCTATATCTATCTAGATAGATATAGAATAGGTAGATATCTGTTAGCGGGTAGTGAGAATCGAACCTGCATCGTTAGCTTGGAAGGCTAGGGGTTATAGTCGACATTTATTATTCGATGTCTCTAATTCAGAACCGAACATGAGAATTTAATGTCATTTGGCTCCTTCATGGGAGATAGAGAGCGGTATGAGGGAAGAAGCGGAGTATTTATATCAAATCTTTTTGAAAGGAATTTTCAATTCCTTTCTTTCTCCTCTTTTTTTTTCTAATAAAAAACCCTAATTTATTATCGTACCCATGGCATCTACGTCAGTTTATTCTCTTTTTTTAGTGAAGGGCACAAAATCGTAGAATACTTACTCACTTTCTAGATGATCTTGATAGAAAGATAAGTTTGAAAAGTTTAAAATAATCACAAATCTTTCTAGTTACTTCATTCCCTATTTCTACTGATTCTAATCCCTAGGAGAACAAATTCCACCGAGCTCGAACGAAATGCCGATAACCCAAGTAAACCAAAGTCATAGTTCTATAGCTATTCTGCTTCAACCTGGGGTCCTTCCATCCATAAGTTGAAGGTTTAGTCACGATGAAAAAATATCTTCCCCATAGATCTGTAATTTACCTAACCTTTCAAACATTCTGTGTCGCTATCTTGGAACCAAAAATGTGTATATCTTTCATCATTTCAGACCCAGATTACGAGAAGGTATGCTATTCCTGGGTATTCATAGGGAAGGTTTTGAACCTATATGGAAATAGAGCTTTAGATGGATCAAAGATCCATGTAAAAGATCCTTCAACTATTCGAGTTGATAATGTAACGAATCCCACTTTTACCACTAAACTATACCCACCACGATCTGATTGTAACATATGTATCGATCTTTTGTCCAACCAATATGAAGATGAGGAGTTATCAATCAACCTCTATTGAAAGTTTATATCAATCATTACCTCGTTTTCATCATTACAATGAGCCATCTCCGGAGATGGCTCATTGTAATTATAGATTACCTTTGCGAATTGCTGATAAAACAATAACTAAAGGGCCCGATACAACCATCAGAGTCAGAACAGTGAGCTGCGCAATAACTTCTAGATCCATTTGGTTTTCTTTCACCCTCCATCGACTTAATGTATGAATAAAATGTTGTCGGGATCAATCACTTTTCTTCTATTTTGTCTTCTTCGGACTCCTACCCATTGGTGTAGTTTCGATCAGGAACCTATGGCCTTGAGCAACTGATATCTTTACAATAATACATAAAATAGATAGAGAACCCTAAATAGATAGAGAACCCTTCAATATCTAGATAATAAAATTTGATACTGGAGAGAAATAAATGGACTAATCCATGTAACACATTTAATCAAACTGATTGGGGAGGGAATGAAGATATGGAAGAGCTTAAAGTTTTGATAGGTTGTTTTCTTGCTTTTACAGCAGGTCTTCTTCTAGGTATAAAATTAAGTGAAGCACTGTATGATTGATTTTTTCTGCTTTTCGATGGCCAGGCCAAGAAAAGCAGAAAAAATCAGTCATACAGAACTATTTTTAACGAAATGAACAATACAATTGACTGGATTGTTCTTTATCCAACTGAATAATGGCAATATTCATTATATTGCTGATACAATCTGTACATACTATGATATACACCTTTACTCCACCATTCATTTTGTTACACATGAACTCTTCCATCTTGGGGAGATGGCTGAGCGGACCAAAGCGGTGGATTGCTAATAAATAATTCCTAAATTTCAAAATAAAATCCTTATCCTATCATTTTAAATTTTTAATAAATCATTCTTAATTATTAATACGTAATAATTTTATTTTTATATTATTTTCTTGGAGAAATATTTAATTTATATATAAAAGATCCTTGCTACATTCATGTTATTAAGAATCCTTTTATAAAATTGTTTGAGATTCTTAGAAATAAAGTTTATTCTTAATATATTATCCATGTGATAAAAAATTAAACTTCAACCAAAAAAACTTGATATACAAAAACCATTTTCTTTTAAAAAATTAATTAGAGAAAAGATTATGCAATGCTTGAGAATTATGAATATCAAAATATTTAAAAATTAATTACAGAAAATACTATCCAATACTATACTCGATAAATATGAATGTAAAACTAATAAAAGAGCGTTTAAGCTACTAAATATCATGAATTGAGAGTCACCTTTGTGAGAACTTAATCAATATGAATGTGTAGCCCAAAAAAAGGTTTCCATGGACAATAATTTGTACATATAAACAAAAGCCAACAATGTTAATTTTAAACTTTCTTATTTAATTTTAACAAATAAATTCAATTTTAATTTCAACCTTTAAATTATAATTATATTAATATTTAAAAAAAGCTTATCTTAAAAGAAATTAATAATAACATTTAAAAAATACTTTGATTGTAACTATTTTTCGATATTAATTTTAATGAATTATCTTAAATAGAAATATATTATTATTTAATCTTAATAAATTAATTATATTAAATCAAATTTTGAATCACCATAGATAAAAAAAATATTATTATTTAATTTTAATTTTAATAAATTTAATTTAAACCAAACTTTTAAATTAACACTATATTTAAATTATTGTATCAACCTTAAATAAACAAATAAATATTAAAATCCAGAAAATTAACCTTTCACTAAATACTTTGGTCGCTGCCTCTTCACTGACTAGGAGAGAAAAACTATATCAATCTAACACCTACCTAAACTCTACATTTACATTTAATGAGTAAGAAAATAACATAAAATGTTAAATAAACGAAACATTTCAAACTTATAAAACATTAAAGAGTTCATTTATCTATTCAAACATATAATTTTATTAATAAATATTAAAAATTAATTAAAATAAAATTTAATTTTAATAATATATAATTTTATATTTTAAATATAATTTTATTAAATTAATTAAACTAAAAATATTTTTTAATAATATATAATTTTCATATTTTAAATATTAAACTTATTAGAAATTAAATTAAAATATTAAAATTTTTAATTTTTAAATAATATTCAGACTTCTTCTCTATGTTGTTTGTCTTGTTGCTTACGCCCACTTCGAAAACACCAAAATACTAGCTAAGTATGTTGTTTGTCTTGTTGCTTACGTCCGTTGGACCAGTTCTACACCTCACCTGCTCTATTGTCTCTTAAGGACCGCCGCCCTACGCAATCATCGTCTTCGTCACCACCACTCTCAATATTATCTTTTTCACTTTGTTGCCTATCTTTCACATTCACTGTATCACAAAATACCTTTTCAATTCGATTCACTTCTTTGCCTTTCACTATAAGAAACCCCCATGTCTCACCCAAGTTTCCTCACAGACACATTGCCTTCCCACAGTCAATCCCTGTATTCTCTGCTCTTGCAAGAATAGCACTAATCATGAACGCTGTGCATGGGCAGCTCATCCCAACGTTTTTTTTACCAATCGTGTCCCATGGCGCTCTTGATAGTGGAAGCCGGACTGAAGCAGGCCGTGGCGATCGAGAAAAAGAACACATATAGGTAAGATATTGATGTTTTGAATATTCAAATTTTGGATGTTGTCATCTCTCTTAGAGATGTTCATTGTAATATCCTTTTTGGGTAAATATTTTTTGGGTTTTTTATTTATAGATTTAATTATTTTCAGTTGTGATGCATGGTGATGTAATACATAAAATTTATTACTAACAAAGAAAATTGAAAATTATTTGGGAAAGAATGAGTAGAGTTAAAGAGATTATTGCTAAGATTCGAAAACCAAAGTTGATCCATAAGATCAATACAATTTTCCCTTAAATCACTTTTAAAATTACTTAGGGGTTAATTTGCAAGATTTAATATGATGGGAGAGAAAAATTATTAAATCGTTCGGTTGCAGAAAAACACTCAGCAAAAGGGTGAGATAAAGTGTTGCGGGAGAGCTTTGAAGGAAGAAACAAAAACCTAGGTTAGTGGGTTGGCTGAAAAGTGGGACACTACTTAGGAAAAATCTGCTAGA
The DNA here is from genome assembly GCA_031772625.1 of Pinus tabuliformis. Classification (NCBI taxonomy): domain Eukaryota; kingdom Viridiplantae; phylum Streptophyta; class Pinopsida; order Pinales; family Pinaceae; genus Pinus; species Pinus tabuliformis. Next base: position 76,232,451 of record CM062820.1, on the reverse strand, counting down.
GTAAAGACTTAAAATACCTTTTGAGTCACAAGAGGTTGTTGGTTCATTTTCTCACTTGGCAATTTATCTTAGCCCACACTGAACTAAATTTGCAGTTCATGGTTGGGTGGAAAACGTGACTTTCCCGAGTGTGTTCGAGTAGAAACTAAGGTTTGATTATTTAATTGTAAGATTGTTTTACTTGGTTGTAGTTGTTCTCAGTAATCCATTTTATGAACTTAATGACTATAAGGATGGTGAGTCTATTTTAGTTACAAAAGTAAATTATGCTAATATATGTTATTTTTTTTCCTTCAGCTAGACTTTCTCATCTAATTTTTTTTCTTTTCTTAAGCTTGGTAGATCCTCTTTTTCGTTAGTTTATAAAGCAAATTTAAACCAAATAGGTTAGCTAGGTGGCATCAACTTGTCCAGTAAGAAACCAAGTCTGTTGGCCACCTATCCGTATTGTATGTCATCTAGTAACAAAAGAGTTTCAGTCTTTCTATCCAAGCTATATAAGTCTCATATTCATGTACATATTCTAGATATCTACATACACATATTTTTTCATAATGAAATGTAAAAGCTATCTACATATATAAGCAAAACTAACAAGAGAGATTTTCTAGTCATGTTGTTCAGCAGAAGCTGATTCCACTGGTGCTAGGTCTTTGGCATTCATTCCTAGTAGCTTGGTCTATTCCAAGATACATGGGATGTTCCTCTCAATTCTGTGAAGTCTAATACCCTGCTCGTGTAGTTGAAACTACACCTTCTGGAGTTCCTGTTTATAATTCGGCATGTCTTGGATAGTGACAACCATGCCCAACGAAATCTGATCCATAGGTTTACCCAGTAGGCTTTTCATCATCTAGTACAGGTATAGGGTCTACATGAATTGATTGATTCTTCCCCTTGTGTGGCGAGGGTCCGGGACAAGGGTTCTCCAATCCTCAATTTTTTTGTCTGTCTCGCTTTCCTGTTTAACTTCTTCTTCCCATTCCTTTAGAATTTTGCGAATTCCCTCATTTGTGCCTTCACAGTATGCCTCTGCCACCTGATTTATTAGTCTTTCCACACATTTACTACCTCTTTCGACCTCAGACGTGCCCGGGTCTATTTCCCTTCTGATCGCTTGGGCCTGTCTTCCTCGGCCACAAGTTTTCACAGGACGAGCCATGGTTTCACTATCCCAACCTCGTTCATTGCAACAAGTCATTAATCGATGATAGTTAAATGTACTATAATAATATTCTTGCACCCAGGTGGTAATATTATAGCTTGTCAACCCGCCTTCTTCCTCCCCTTCCCCATCAATTGCAGAGCCAGACCCTTTGTGGTCGTAGGTCAATTCCCTAGAGGGGGAAAACCCACTACCATCCCTACTGGTTACCCTTCGCCGCAAACACCTCCTCTCGGCCTCAAGCAGGTTAGCTTCTGTGCCCCAGTTACAGGTTGGTGAGCGCTACCACTTTCCAACACTCAACCAACCAAAGCAAGCATACCTTTTCCCCTCTTCCCAGGACACAAACAAAGAACTGAATGTAGGTTTTAACCCCGTACATAAATTACCTGCATACGAATTCTAAAACACAGAAAATAAACAATGTGAGAGCATAATACATAAACCAAATATATATAGAGATTTTCCCCTGGATCCCAAAACCGGGACTACCAGCTTGATTTTTCATTATGTTCCTTTCAATGTTACAATACATATTTATACATATCGAAGCATCCAATACCATAGACTGAAAACCATCGCGTCCAATACCATGGACCAAAAACCATCGCATCCAATACCATGGACCAAAAACCATCGCGTCCAAAAAACATGTGAAAATCATGCACAAAACCATTGGTGGGTCCGCCCAACATAACATAGGGTCCAAAACCAAAATTTTCCAGGGCGCTGCCCCTGACCCCATAAAGTGGGGTTACGGGTGTCCTTCAAACCCCCTATTAACTATCTGGAAAGAATATAACACAACCCAACACTGAATCTAGTCATCCCCTCATCCCTCAGCCTCAAGACGCTGCCCTCACCTAATTTCCTGTCATAGCGAGCTATTCCCTTTCCAGACTTCCTTCTCATAATTCTTGACCTTTACCCTCATGCCAATGTTTCTACCTATCTATTTGTAGCTACACATGCAGTTAAAGTAAGGGCTATCACCCAGACTGCATGTGGACTAGCATACTCTACCTCCTAGGCCTGTCTCTCTACCTATACCAGCAGGACCCCTACGAGCTACACCGCTCGATCGTCTGTTGAGTATTCCGAGGATTCCGATGTGGGAAAGAAAGATTTCAAAGCTAAGAGAAATGGATAAAATACCAAGCAGGTGCAAGAGATAGACGCAAGACCAGGGAAATTCCACCAATCTCCACCTCCAATTCCTCTAGCATTGCTCAATTTGACAATTCTCACCCATAATACTCCCCCTCCCTCAAATGAAAACCAGAACATGTCAACATTGCAAGGGCTGAGAGATATCTGAGTACATATCTGTTAACTCACGCAAGCAATCGATATGCTTGGTGTTGTGGATGGCATCGCAGAACCCTTCCATTGCACCAGTCTCCCCGTCCACGGGTGATCAGAACAACAACATCCAACTTTCTTCCTTCGCTGCTCTTAAGGCCACCACTATCATAATTCCCACTGCCACCTCTCCCATCTTCCCTGCATGGCATCATGCAAAGGGCCACCACACCCATCGCCTTGAGACTGTGGGGGGCAGTGGTACTATACATGGGGGTACATTCGATTAATCCTCTGTTCGGCTACCCAACCACTGGCTCACACCCTGATCGGTGTTCTGATCTTTTTTTTTTTATATGCATAAACAATATTGTATTCTTATAGAATTTTGACTGTATTTGATAAATGGAATTCAAGAGAATAGATATAATAATACTTTTATTATTATTTTATTAGAGATTTGGTATTCTCTCATTTCATATAAACTAGGCTACATTTTAAAGTAAAATGAAATTGAAAAGGGTTGGTCAGCCATAATGTAAGAGGGCGCTGATTTGAGTAGGAATAAGTATTTCCTTGCTACTAGGAAATGAATGACGACATAATGTAAATTGTGGAATGCACAGTAGCTGAGATAGAGGAAACTATGATATGTTGTAGCTGTGGGGTCAACAAGTACTATAACCAAAACCAATACTATAGTGGATCACAAATATACGTTCATGAGAAAACCCGGGGGGAAAGGTTAGGCCCTGGCGAATCAAGGATTCTCTCTAGAATCTCATGGAGTCGATCATTTCTCAGTGGCACAATAAAGTTGAAGTGACTTGTAAGTAGGCCATTTAGGTAAAGTACACTAAGTTAAACTGGGATGCATAATAAACATGAAAACATGAAATAAATTTCTTGGAATTGTCGATGGATCTATAGAGCTAGAAAGGATAAAAACATCTGAGAGTTTTAAGTATTACCTTTACTCAAAATAAGCTATACCCATATTTTTAAAAATCCTAAATATAAACTACAACGTAGGTGAAAACTCGTAGAAGATCTTTGTAGACCCTAGGAGATGAAATGAATTAGTATTAGCAAACATTGGTAAAAATATCTAGGTTTAGTATTATTACCAAACATGTTCATTAAGTAACTGATAATTCTCAAGACTATCTAGTAGCAGTATATGCAACCAATAGGGTAAATCAAATCGTAGTGAGCGACGTTGCATATTAAATTTGAAATCATACACCACATGTTTTCATAGGAGATTAAATATTTTACTCACTCTTAGGCCAACATACGAATCACAACTACGTAGGAGAACACAACAAAGACATAACTATTAGATGGAAAATAAAACTAGTGATACAAACCCCATCTAACTCGAGTCTTTCAACACAAAATCCTTTGATTAATTCATGAAAACAAAATGCGTATTTCCATATTTGATTTTACTGAATAAAGGCTATGATATTTCCAATCAATATCTGTATAGAGCTATATAGCAAAACTAATAAATTCGACAATAGAAGCACTACGCAGAATTTCCAGATTTAATTTAGAAACTATGGAAAATCATACACAAACCCTTATGGTAAATTTCATCGAAACACAATTGGAAAGGAGATGTAACATTTGTAGACGCAATAAGCTTTGTAAAATCCTGAACAGACATTGCATATGGAATTAATAAATTATGTTCATATAATCATTGTACAGGAAGGAAAATATGAGAATACATGTTGAGTAAGGAAAAATGGCAACCGAGCCTTCGAGCTGAAGGTCTTGGGCATAATTTCTTTCCATGAAGGCCGAAAAAAACAAAGCCCTCTCCAATGCATATATACACTTCATCAAATAAACCAATTCAACATCAATAGTGTTCTAGTTCTAAGCCTGGTCAAGCTCAAAAATAAATCATCTACGAAAATAAAAGAGAACCCAACGACGACCTCGATAAGGAGGAGTTACATCGAATAGAAGAAAAAAATGTGAACCCATTTTATATCATAGGGCATGAACCACTCCTTCGAGGAAATAGGGTTATAGAAGACAACCGACCTGGGTGCAAGCAAGAGAAAGTAGTCATAGGATGCCAAATTTTAACCAACGTTCTCTATTAGAAGAAGACTTTAAATCCTATAGGTGTTGAAATTACCTATGGAAGAAAAACAAACTCGGATTAGCTACAATGTTGGGTCAAAAGAATAGATTAAACACGAATGAGTAGGGATTTTTATGAAGGAAGAAAATAAAAAAAATAGACCTCAAAAAATGGGTTCATACCTGTGGTAAGACCATGTCGCCACTATGTTAGAGCCTAGATTGACCTTAGGCTAAAAGAAGGCAATCCTAGGATAACCACAAACTAAGCTTAACCTGGTAGCTAGCCCTACCAGGTCGGGAGAGGGCTCTCTCTTTTATGGCTTTCAGTCAAAATGACTAGATCAGATGGGATTTTAGGCTAGGTATAGTAGCTCAGGGGATTTTGATTGAATTTGTTAGCTTTTGTGTTGCATCAGATGCAGCTAGGCAATTTGGGTCCAGGAAATTAGGTCAGGATGCAGGGTGTTCTATGGGGCAAGGTAGGTATAGGCTTTGGCATTTGAAATCTAGTGAGGTGGGATGTCTAAGACTAGTGAGGAGTTGAGGAGGGCATGTGAAGATCATGTATCCTTCTCAAACAGTGGAAAACATAAAATACTGAATGGTTTCCCAAGGTAGAGCACTGTAAACAATGAATTCTACTTATGTATCTTGATATCATTTAGTTAGAAGCAGTGAAATAGATTGTGGCATACATAAAGCATGTCAAAAAATGGTAACAGAAGAAGAAACTAAGAAAAATCACCATACCACAAGTATCCCATAAAAATAGCTACAACTTTTTTTAAATTCCTTGCCAAACTGCTTACAATAATGTACAATATTGTTCAAAGCATCCAATTGAATCCAACCCTTTTCAATGACAAAGAAAATACATAATATAGACCTAAAAACCACTCATCCTGACCATCAAGCGTCGAATCCATGAGAAGAGGGGTTGTTACAACCATTTCCAAACATGGACTAGGAATATAGATAGTCTAACTACTTGCCTCTATAAGCATGGAAATTGATTCATGAGCCTCAAAACCACCTCTAACTAATGAATCTACCTTCTAAGACTATTTTACCATCACATTTACATGCCATTTAATTAATTACATCAGTCAAATCATCCATGAGGAGAGAGAAAGTGAATTTACAGTGAAAAGAGGCGAAATTTGGATTTTTTGGGCAAACTGGTCAAAAGTGCAGCACCATTTTCAGGTCACTTTTGGAGGCCTTCCACGCATCCAAATTGAGTCCATGATAGCTCATTGGAATGGTCTTCATGTATAGTTTCCGGAAAACCTATAATTTTTGAATTTGGAGGTCATTTTCCTACTCAAAACTTGAATCTTCCAAGACTACTTCTGTGTGTCCAAAAAGAGGCAGAAAGGTCATTTTTTGGTAGTTTTTGGACCTTTTGGTGAACTATATCTACTCCAAAACTTCTGAAAATTTCCAGGGTGCATGTCCTCATCATTCTAAATCCAAAAATTTCAACCTTTTCTCCATTGGATGCGCCACCTGCATTGCGCTTCTGGGCCAGTTTTTTGTGTTAAATTTTTCAAAATGTAAAAAATCCCCAAAACTTGTCCAAATTTGGCATGGAACACTACCATCAGCTGCTTTGATGGGCTAGTGAGGCTTCAACTAATATTTCCAACCTATATTGCTCTTTCTTTCCCTCTAAGGCTCACCTCAACCTAGCTTTTAGCTTCCCAATCCTCATATTGCAGATTTTGTTGCGGGTCATGTAATGGTAGGCCATGTGTCAGAGCATCTTCTTATCCATGTTGGCCTTCTCAATTAGTCCTTCAAGATGTATGTTGACCCTCTCAAGCCATGTTTCCCTATCATTTTCAATCTCTTGCTCAATGGAAGTCAAAGTGACATGAGCCTCTTTGTCACTTTGCCTCTTCATCTTCAAAATTTCAAGTTCCATGAGGACCTGCTTATCATTCAACTATTTGTTTTCCTGCTCTAAATATATGATGATATATCTACCCCTTGTTATAATCTCCATCAACATTCGAATGTGTGCATCCTTTTCCATCATAAGCATGTTTTGAGTTGTAGTTTCATCTTGGCTTTCTAAATCAATGATCTCTACTCCATGATGGGTATGGTGCTATGGCTCATCATCATGCTCTTCTAACTAAGATTACCTCTCTTGGTCATCATCTGAGTCATCCTCCAGTATCTTCTCCTTGTCTTTGCTCAACTACTCAACCTGTACCTGTTTTGTTGACAAAGAAGGCAAAGCCCCTTCCACACCTTGTGGACTAAACACCTTCCTCGCAGTTGTAAATAACTTCCTTAACCCTCTCTAATATGTCAAGAACACCGGTATCTGAGGATTTTTTGTCTCTTGGTGTTCATCTCCTATTTCCACATGAGTTGAAGGCCCAGCTGTCTCTTCATCATAGTCAGAATCACTTCCTCTGTCCACTGAACTAACTGTTTAATTGCACAAATGTTGACAATGTAGATGGGACAATGTAAATGGTGTGAAGGGTATGCCCTAGGGTTTATGAGCGAATGTATGTAGTTGGGACACAAACTATAAGGGTGAAAGGAGGGTTTATGGGACTGAAATATAAGTGATGAAAAGTAGGTGAGGATGGAGGAAATTATAAGTGAAAGGCTTGAGTTTTGAGGCTAAACAGTGAAATGGACAAAGAGATTAGGGTTTTAGTGAAACGAACAAAGAGATTAGGGTTTTAGTGAAATGAACAAAGAGATTAGGGTTTTATGGAGGAGGATTAGGGTTTAGCAATAATAATGGAGGAGAGGTTCAAAACATGAGATATGCAATCTAGACACTGTATAGGCGGGAGTACTTACTTGCAAAACATGAAATTGGAGGAAATTTGAGTGAAATTTGAAATTTTGGAGTGATATTTGGCTTTTCTGGCCAAAGCACAATGCCTACCTCAAAGTGCAGTGCCAGTTGTTTTTTGCACTGGAAATTTTGCCTCAAAGTGCAGCACTACCCTGCCCTCAAAGCACAGTGCCACCCTCTCAAAGCGCAGCGCATTTTACAGGCCACTTTTGGAGGCCTTCCCAGTGTCCAAATTGGGCATGTTATAGCTCTTTGGAAATATTGTTGAGTCTAATTTCCAAAACATCTTAAATTTTTTAATTTGGAGTTCATTTGCCCTGTCAAAAGTCCAATCTCCCAAGATTGGTCAAAATATACAGAATGAGGCTGCCTAAATGTAGAGGGTTGTTGCAGTCAACTTTTGAAGGTCTTCCCCAACTCCAAATTGAGCTCATGATAGCTCATTGGAAATCGCTTTGTGTCTAATTATCAGTTGACTCATCAAGCAAGTCATTTGGTCACCCTATCTAGGCGAAATGTTGATTTCCCCAATGTCACTCCAGAAGTGCATCAACTCTCTTGAGGCAACTGTATTTTTGACATTTCTCTAAAACCATAACACCTATGTACAAACGGAAGGATTTTTTTCTTCTTGGCTCTATTATGGACAAAAACCTCTCTCACTTTTGTCAAATTCATATTTTCTTGGTCAGAAACACAGTTTGAAGAAAAACTGTCCCTTATCTATGGTGAATGGCTTGTTCCTTGGAATGACTTCTCGAGAAATGATGGAGACTTGATGTTTGATGATATGAAATGGCCTCATACCTTATGATATCCCTTATGCCTCCTCTGCTTATATATGTATGATCCCATAGCCAACCCTAGCTTAGTGGGAAAGGAAATTAGGGTTTTAGTGCTTTTGCTTTTGTAGGTGAATTGGTGCTCATGATGACTTGATTTTTGCAGTGGCAGGTGCTTCGAAACATCATTAGATGCTTAGGAGAAGCTGGGAACCAATATTACATATGAAAACATGAAATTACATCATATTTGTTTTCACCTCAAAACAAGTTGTGAGGTGAGAACTACATTAGGCTTTCGAAATAATAACTTATGACTTTGCTGATCATTATTGGCATCCCAATGTCTTTGTTGATCTTTATTAGCATTCAACCATCAATTTTGACTATGTTGAAAACCCTAAAACCTAATGAGACCAAACCCTAAGACCTAATGAAATGAATTCCAAAGTGAACATGAGTCATGAATGAAATATATGGATGAAGATCAACAAGTACAGATCATGAGGGAAAAATTGAAGAAAACCCTACCATCAGTGAATCCATGACCTAATGGAATTCAAACTCATCGGTATGGGACTCCTATTATGAAATGCAAAAGAGCAGATTTTTATGGCTGATGGCAGTGTGAAGACACTGACACTAACATTGGCTCCAATGGGGATGGTAGCTCCTTGGAGGTGCCAAGAACACCGTAGACCTAGTAGCCTTATCCATTGGACATGGATTAAAAAACCCAAACTAAAATGCATGACTGAAAACTGACAACTTGATGACTAAAAACTGACTCGACACTAAAACACAACTTACAAATTGGAAAAGATGCTCAAAATGGAGCTTATTCAATAAAACATACTATAACTGTTCCATTCAGCACCTAATCAAGTGAAATGAAACAACCAATGCAACCAAGTAAGCATTCTGGCTGTTATTTGAATTCTCCGCAAGTGCTTGTTTATGAGAAAGAAGAGAAAACTACTGCAATGCAACTCCCATGAAAACTTGTAATAGATCCAAATTTTCCCAGAATGAATAATATGGATTCTCTATCTCTCTCCAAAAATACTACATAAGGATCTTTAAATTCATGTGCACTGGGACTTAGCTCATCCAATGGATTACTTTTCTTCTCCTCATACCATGAATGCAAACTTTGATTTAAGAGTTGTGACGATACTCCTACTAAAACTGACAAATAAACCAACTGCCGAATCAAATTTGTATGAATACTTGTTTCAAGCTCACAGGTCACTAATGGAGAAGGACTTTGACTGTAGACATCATCCAACACATCAGCTATTGGATTGTGAAAAACTTGAAAATGCTATTGCAACCCATTTTCTATTAGTTCTAGTGAGATTGCATGATCTTCTACAGGATGCTCATCCTTTATTGAAGATGTACCGTGCAAATTTCCCTTCAAAAACTGAAACGATTCAAAACAGAATGGTATGGAATCATCTTGCATCATTTGATCATATGTTCCAGCTTCCAAGTCTTCATCTAGAACTTGACAATCAATGGCATTCGGGGGCTGCAAATCTAGATATGAGAAGTATTGAACAAGGATTTCATTGCCCTCTAGATGGTCAAGATAAAAACTTATCGACAATTGATTTATGATTGCAAAAAGGTGGTCTCTGATGAACTAAAATGAATTAAAACAAAATGGCAAAGATCCCTCACTTACTTCATAATTTTCTGCACTTTCCTCCTCACTTCCATAGCTGATATGTAACAGCTGATCACTGTATTCGAGCTGAAAGTGAACTTCCTTCTTCCAAAAACTAGCTATTGATTTGTCTGCAAGATTAGCTTCTGTTTGGAGAACATAATCATCATCATACTGATCAAACTTAGGGAAACCATCAGTACAAAACACATCATCAATCATACATGTCAAATCAACAGAACTCTTTTCTCCAAGATGATCTATAAAACAATCATTATCAGATCTATGACAACTGGGATAAGAAAGAAAATGTTTTGTATCATCCACTTGTTCTTCTTCAATCAATGAGTCATGGTCTTCAATGTCATATTCAGTCCTTGCAGTGATCTTTTGCATCATCTCTTCCACTGCACTTACCAAAATGTTGAGCTTTACCTATAAAGACGTCGATTCCTCTAGATCTATGTTCTTCATCTCTTGTGCCTTGATCTTTTCCCTTCTGATCAGCAAATTAGCCTCTACATCTATTGCACTGTTCTACATATCTTCAAGTGTTGCAAGGTTCCTTTCTCTCAGCTAACACTCCATTTCCAGATCAAAGGCTTCCTGGTAGTGTAAGAGAGTGGATCCAGGAGGAGGTCTTATATTAGCAGGCATCGAACAATAAACTTGGTTAAATCTAGTAAAAAACTATTGTATTGTCTCCCCTGGTAGTCTTTTCAACTGGTTATATTCTTTTAGAATAAAGAAAGGGTTCTGTCTGACCACCCACTTGTCGAGGAAAACTTTGACGAACCGCTGGAAATTTGAGATGCTTGCATTAGGCATGGTTTTGAACCAACTCTTGACTTTGACTTGCAAAGAAAGAGAAAAAATCCTAATACTGACATCCTCTTCATCAACTTCGAAAAGGTCAAGAAAAGACTCAAAATTCAGTACATGTCTCTCAGCAATGATGTTTTCACATTCACCATCAAATCTTGGTAGATATAGGTAATGATTTTTAGGGAAAGCATGGGATAATAGGAGGTAAAATCAAAGGCTTGTATCTATCTGGAATTTTACTAGGTATAGGAATATGTACAGAAGGTGTAGAATCAGTCATGGTCCCTTGAGGTTCATCAGTTTGAAGATGGTCATCACAAGATTCAGAAGAAGGGTCTTGATCAAGATCAAAGGCATGCGAATGTTTTGTATTCACAATCTTCAAAGGGAAAGAATCAAATGTAGGTCTAGGATATTTTCTCAAATACAATATACTTCGTAAAGCCTTTTTAACATTCTTGAAAAAAGAGAAGAAATAATTTATAACAAAGAAAATAATGTCTTGGATGAAATTCCAACTTGAATACCTGATCTTTCCATATTTTCCTTTCATGTTTCTGTTGCTCAGGTTCATCCTCCAGTGGAGTCCTTAGATATGATCTCGAAACTGATTTAGAGTCACCAAGTGAATTATTTCAACCTTATGGTGTCTGATCATTGTCCACCATAAACAATTAGATCTAAAATTGATACATTTTACTGAGGAACATAAAACTACGTCCCTAGTATGGTCACCACTATGTTAGAGCCTAGATTGACCTCAAGTTGAGGGAAGGCAATCCTAGGATAACCATAAACCAAGCTTAACCTAGTAGCTAGCCCTATCAGGTCGGGAGAGGGCTCTCTCCTTTACGGATCTCAGTCAAAGTGACTAGATCAGATGGGATTTTAGGCTAGGTATAGTAGCTTAGGGGATTTTGATTGAATTTGTTGGTTTTTGTGGTGGATCAGAGTGAGCTAGGCAATTTGGGTCTGGGAAATTAGGTCGGGATGCAGGGTGTTCTATGGGGCAAGGTAGGTATAGGATTTGGCACTTGAAATCTAGTGAGGTGGGATGTCTAATACTGGTTAGGAGCTAAGGATGGCATGTGAAGATCATGTATCCTTCTCAAACAATAGAAAACATAAAATACTGAATGGTTTCCCAAGGTAGAGCACTGTAAACAATGAATTCTACCTATCTATCTTGATATCATTCAGTTAGAAGGAGTGAAATAGATTGTGGAATACATAAAACATGTGAAAAACTGATAACGGAAGAAGAAACTATGCAAAAGCACCATACCACAAGTATCCCATAAAAATAGTTGCAACTCCTTTTAATTTCCTTGCCAAACTACTTACAATGATGTACAATATTGTTCAGAGCATCCAAGTGAATCTGACCCTTGTCAATGACAAAGAAATTACATAATATAGACCTCAAAACCACTCATCCTAATCATCAGGGGTCGAATCCATGAGAATAGGGGCTGTTACAACCATTTCCAAACATGGACCAGGAATATAGACAGTCTAACTACTTGCCTCTATAAGCATGGAAGCTGATTCATTAGCCTCAAAACCACCTCTAACTAATGAATCTACCTTCTAAGAATATTTTACCATCACATTTACATTCCATGTCATCAATTACATCAGTGAAAACACCCATGAGGAGAGAGAAAGTGAATTTACAGTGAAAACATGTGAAATTTGGATTTTTTGGGCAAATTGGTAAAAATTGCAGCACCACTGGTCAAAAGTGCAGCACCGCTTTCAGGTCACTTTTGGAGGCCTTCTCAGAATCCAAATTGATCCCATGGTAGCTCATTGGAAAGGTCTTCAAGTATCGTTTCTGGAACACCTAGAATTTTTGAATTTAGAGGTTATTTTCCCACTCAAAACTTGAATCTCCCAAGACTGCTTTTGTGTGTCAAAAAAGAGGTAGAAAGGCTATTTTTTGGTAGTTTTTGGACCTTTTGGTGAACCAGATATGCTCCAAAACTTCTGAAAATTTCTAGGGTGCATGTCCTCATAATTATGAATCCAAAAATTTCAACCTTTTCTCCATTGGATGCCCCAGGACTGGCGTTGTGCTTCTAGGCTAGTTTTCTGTGTTGAAAATTTCAAAATTTGAAAAATGCAAAAAATCCCCAAAACTTGCCCAAATTTGGTATGGGACACCACCATCAGCTGATTTGATGGGCTAGTGACGCTTCGGCTATTATTTCCAACCTATCTTCCTCTTTCCTGCCCTCTAAGGCTCTCCTCAACCTAGCTTTTAGCTTCCTAATCCTCATATTTCATATATTGTTGTAGGTCATGTAATGGTAGGCCATGTGTCAGGGAATCTTCTTATCCATGTTGGCCTTCTCAATTAGTCCTTCAAGATGTATCTTGACCCTCTCAAGCCATGTTTCCCTATAATTTTCAATCTCTTTCTCAATGGAAGTCAAAGTGACATGAGCCTCTTTGTCACTTTGCCTCTTTATCTTCAGAATTTCAAGTTCCATGAGGACCTACTTATCATTCAGTTGTTTGTTCTCCTACTCTAAATATGTGATGATATATCTACCCCTTGCTATAGTTTCCATAAACATTCGAATGTGTGCATCCTTTTCCATCATATGCATGTTTTGAGTTGTAGTTTCATCTTGACATTCTAAATCAATGATCTCTACTCCATGATGGGTATGGTGTTGTGGCTCATCATCATGCTCTTATAACTGAAATTCCCTCTCTTGGTCATCATCAAAGTCATCCTCCAATATCTTCTCCTTGCCTTTGCTCAGCTGCTCAACCTGTACCTATTTTGCTGATGAAGAAGGAAAAGCCCCTTCCACACCTTGTGGAGTAAACACGTGCCTGGCAGCTGCAAACAACTTCCTTGACCCTCTCTGATATGTCAAGAACATCGGTATCTCATCAATTTTTTTCTCTTGGTTTTCATCTCCTGTTTCCACATGAGTCAAAAGGCCCAGCTGTCTCTTCATGATAGTCAGAATCACTTCCTTTGTCCATTGAACTAACTGTTTAATTGTACAAATGTTGACAATGTAGATGGGACAATGTAAATGGTGTGAAGGGTATGCCCTAGGGTTTATGAGTGATTGTATGTGGTTAGGACACAAACTGTAAGGGTGAGAGGAGGGTTTATGGGACTGAAATATAAGTGATGAAAAGTAGGTGAGGGTGGAGGAAATGATAAGTGAAAGGCTTGAGTTTTGAGGCTAAACAGTGAAATGGACAATGAGATTAGGGTTTTAGTCTAATGAACAAAGAGATTAGGGTTTTAGTGAAATGAACAAAGAGATTAGGGTTTTAGTGAAATGAACAAAGAGATTAGGGTTTTATGGAGGAGGATTAGGGTTTAGCAATAAGAATGGAGGAGAGGTTCAAAACATGAGATGTGTAATCTAGACACTGTATAGGAGGGAGTACTTACTTGCAAAACATGAAATTGGAGGAAATTTGAGTGAAATTTTAAGTTTTTGAGTGATTTTTGGCTTTTCTAGCCAAATCGCATTGCCACCGTACAAAAGCGTAACGCCTCCCTTGAAGCGTAGTGCCAGTTTTTTTTTGCATTGGAAATTTTGCCTCAAAGTGCAGCGCCTTTTCGGGGAAACTCTTTTAGGCCTTCCCAGTGTCAAAATTGGGTGTGTGATAGCTCATTGGAAAGCTTGTCAAGTCCACTTTCGAGAAAATCTTAAATATTTCAATTTGGAGTTCATTGTCCCTATTAAACGTCCAATCTCCCAAGACTGTTCAAAATGTGCAGAATGAGCCTGCCTAAATACAGAGTGTTGTTGCAGCAACTTTTGAAGGTCTTACTCAAGTCCAAATTGAGATCATGATAGCTCATTGGAAATATATTTGTGTCTAATTATCAGTTTAATCATCAAGCAATTCATTTGGTTACCCTAGCTAGGAGAAATCCGTATTTTCCCAAGGTCACTCTAGAAGTGCATCAACTCTCTTGAGGCAACTGTATTTTTGAAATTTCTCTAAAACCATGACACCTATGTACAAAATGAAGGACATTTTTCTTCTTTGGTCTATTATGGACAAAAACCTCTCTCACTTTTGTGAAATTCATATTTTCTTGCTCAGAAACACAGTCCCTTATCTATGGTGAATGGCTTGTTCCTTGGAATGACTTCTCGAGAAATGATGGAGACCTGATGTTTGATGATGTGAAATGGCCTCATACCTTCTGATATCCCTTCTGCCTCCTCTGCTCAGATATCTCTGATCCCATAGCCAACCCTAGCTCAGTGAGAGAGGAAATTAGGGTTTTAGTGCTTTTTCTTTTGCAAGTGAATTGATGCTCATGAGGATTTGATTTTTGCAGTGGCAGGTGCTTGGAAACATCATTAGATGCTTGCGAGCAGCTGGGAGCCAATATTACATATGAAAACATGAAATTACATCATAAATAGAGATAAAAAACAAAATGCTCTGTTTTCACCTCAAAACAAGTTGTGAGGTGAGAACTACATTAGGCTTTCGAAATAATAACTTATGACTTTGCTGATCATTATTGGCATCCCAATGTCTTTGTTGATCTTTATTAGCATTCAACCATCAATTTTGACTATGTTGAAAACCCTAAAACCTAATGAGACCAAACCCTAATACCTAATGAAATGAATTTCAAAGTGAACATGAGTCATGACTTGAAATATATGGAAGAAGATCAACAAGTATAGATCATGAGGGAAAAATTGAAGAAAACCCTACCACTAGTGAATCCAAGACCTAATGGAATGCAAACTCATCAGTATGGGACTCCTACTATGAAATGCAAAAGAGCAGATTTTGATCACTGATGGCAGTGTGAAGACACTAACACTAACATCGGTCAAAACCCTTGAAGCTGCATTCCTTTTCCCTACAAGTAACAAAGTAAAAATGAATGGGGACTACTCTATAACATTGGGAAATAATCGTAATTCATACAATATAATCTAGGAGAAAATTAAAGTAACACCAAGCAGAGGGAGATGTCACGCCGCATAAATTGAAGCAGAACCCACATCCTAGGAAGATTGCTTTGAAATATGCCTATCGAAGCACAAGTGAGAAATATTTAAAAAGGAAACAAAAAAACTGGAAAAGAAAACTCTTCATAGATCCACACGCAGTAGAGACCTTACCAGTGAGAACTCAGAAGCAGGTTCAAGCCATTCGTAGTTGAATGGAAATAAAGAGAGAAGAGTTCTCTAATTTTCCCACCTAATACAGATGAGAAAAATACCTCCATGAATACCTAGACTTAGAACGAGCTAGACATAAAAATAAATGTGAAAATAGTTAGGGTGGAAGGACTTGCCTATATCAATGTTAGGTGGAGGCACAACACGCCATGGTGAATGCCACAACTAAGGGGAAATGAACCAAGTGTTAGGGTTCTTCTGGACATGTAGAAGCGTCGATGGAAATTTCCCCAAATGACAAGGGTGATCGAGGTGGCTCCAAAAACACTTAAAATTCAACAGTGGCTATGGGACATCTCAAAAATAAAATTCCTCATATTGAGGTGATACCAAGATCAGATCGTAGTGATCATCGCCCTAATTCCAACGGTGCAAGCGAAACTCAAATCTGAGTTCGTATGCTCAAGTTATAGCTGGTAAATGTTTGGGTCAAACTTAGCCAAGTGTCAGGCTTAAAGAGACAACAAATTGGCAGAGACCCAACCCATGGAATATGGTCACCGGAATGAATGAATTTATTGAACCTTTAATCTACCTAATGACCCTTATTTTTGACAAAAAAAAAAATCACCATATCATTTTATAGAATGAAAAATTATTCAAAAAAGTGGCAGGTCTGACCCACCCACCCCACTGGTAAAATTATATATAAAAACCAAAGGTTGGGTTGGTGGGCCGCCTACCACGATAATGGCAACAACCATGGTAACTGTCATATTATATCTGACAAAATAAATTTTATGGGGGCGAGCCACTGTATCAACAAACTGCCACCCTATTATCCTTTTAAAACATTGCCATTTATTAATGTTGCTGGGGCCGGCAGGGGTTGAAATCACCTGGCCCACGTGGGCTAGCCCCTGATAGGTGACCCCAAAAATACTTGTATTGCCAGACACACATTCCAATATATAAACGTAACTAAAAACATTATGTGTCAAATGGTCACCACTCCAACACACTTACTGCTAGCACAATATGCCAACATTTATATTGACCACATGAAAATATGTAACCGTCAGTTTAAAATTGGAGTAGGTGGGTTTTGAACCCGACCTGTCTGCCACTTAATCAATGGGTCTGCCAATAAGCCAATGACCTATTCATTATTTACTTTTCCAACCATTTAATGCAAAAACTCACCTCATTTTCCATTGAACAAGAGGAGCAGAGTTTAGACCAGCGGAGCCACGAGTGAACCAAGGGTATGGAAGCATGAGCAAAGACTATGCCAGGATGCTAGAAAGATACCCTTAGAGAGCTAGAGATGCTAGTGTCAGAATGTGACAAGCTTACAGTCATTTTTGCATGTTTTCTCGTAAAGAGTCTAATCGTGCAGTTTGTTTCTCCATCTGAGCACCAAAAATTTAAGTGTCTAGCAACAAAGAATCTTTTGAAAATCTTATGGAATCTAAAATATTCCCTTGGAGGCAAATTTTGACCAAGACAAAATGATTTCGACTTTATAGTAATTTTTCACATAATTTTGCAGGGAACGCAAGGGTGTGCTTAGAATATTCATCCAAGTAGCAGATTTTCTAGCCATCTTCATGGGAATCTAAAAGATTTTTCGAGGGTCCAAAATTTGATGGTGTTAGAATGGGGAAAATTTTATAGTCATTTGACATGATTTCACACCACGAATTTAGCAATGGTGTATGTTTCAGTAGCTAAGCTTTGCATTTTTCATCCATCCCTGAGATTGGAGATAAATGATGAAGTTATGTCATGATTTTCTTATGTTGAGGGATACCTGTATGCCACATCTTGTCAGATTTTATTAGCTTTTTATGCTGTAGGAAGGCGCATTTGAGTGAGAGTTCCCATAGGACATCTAATGGAGAGACGTACCACTCATGTTAAGGGATTTTTTTGATATGAGTGAGAGTTCCTAAGAACGTCTCATGGAGATACATGCCACTCTATTTGATGTTGGGAAAATACTAAGAGGGGGCCGGGTGAATCAATATTTAGACTTTCACAATAATTATTTTCCTTTTCACACTATATATGCGATTTTATAGAAACCAAACAACGTATGTCTGCAACTATAATGAATGAAACCAGAGTATAGATAATAAACTTGTAAAACAACTAATTCATTTTTTGTTGGACTTAAATCAGAGTGTGATGCATTTGCTAAGTAGTAAAAAAAAGCAATAAGAATAGAATAAATCAACACACATAAACTGTTGCACACATGAACACTAGGATTTTTCAAGTGGAAACCCAATGTGGGAAAAAACCATCACTGTTGTCGTCTCAGTCTTCAATCTTCTTATTATAAAAAGTGTTTACAAGTTTTTTATTTGTGCAGACTTTTTCGAGTACGCAAGAATCTACCTGCTCAAGGCTACAACCTTCATCCTTTTCCAATTTCTAATAGAAGGGAGCTCTAACCCCCTAGCTCTTTTACTGGTTGATATGTTTACCATACGTAGGTGACAACCTACAGAAGGCTACCACCTTCATTCTTTCTCCAGGGATCATGTTTCATAAAGTTTCAGACTAGATACTCCTGGTACAAATCAACACAATATGTATGCCAGGTTTCATCAAATTTTCAGACTGGACCCATCAATAACATTGAAGCTCTCAATAAATCACCACTGATATACAACCATCAAATACAAATACATATACCAATCACTAAAACCCATCAACTCTGAAGCAAAACATAATCAATCAATCTGAACAGTCAGATCACTGTCACCAGAACACACAGAGCTGAACCCAGAACACTACATTAACAACTTGAACCAATTGTAACCTACAAATCATATGTAAGAATGTATACGCTACTTCAATGACGACAACATATGTTTATACACTACTTTCTGTAACCCAAGTTGTCTATACCTCTAAAGATACAGAATCATAAAAATTCTCAACCAAAAATTGTACTACCCAAAGACATTCTGAATATCTACTGTCATATTACAGAGTTCTAAAGTGATAACAGTAAAGATCACCCTTCTTACTCAATCAATCAACCAGCCAGACTCAATCTCCTTATAAAATTAGTTTAACTTCATATCTAATGAAAGAATCATTGACAAACAGTAGTAAAACAATGACATTGATCACATAGATCAATCATTTCTGAACAACAAGACCTTTCTCTGCATACGCTACTTGGAAGTACCAAATTCGCATGTATATGCACCTTGACCGAGGTGAACCTGCATATAGATCTACAAATAATGACTTATAACTTCGCAGCTTTTTCAAGACTTCAGATATACACATATCATAGCATATAAAGGATAAAACATGTTTTAGCAATAATATCTAGACTATCCATTATCAGATCATGCAATCATAATTCATTTCAGGTCTCATGATCCTAATTGAACATTGTATCCAAGGGTGCAGAAGATGTTTCAGATCTATATCATAACCATAGCCCTTACAACACGAAATATACTTCAAATAGAAGTATAATCAAAAACCCTTTTACTTGCACACTTATCCCTTTTATCTACTCCTCCTTGTATACTTAGAGCCTTTGTCAATACCATGCACCAAAACAACACTTAGAATTCATAGTATTCTTAGATGGGATCAAGTAACCATTATTCCGCTCAATATTGTGGGAAATAACATTGTATGGACCATTGGTATCCTTTAACCTTAATTTTTCATCCCATACATGATTTTCCTTCTGTGAAACTATGTGCATACATATACGCTCCTTTTATTTTGTGTACCTGTGTGTATACGCTACTTGGACTAGGTTAAATAGTGTATACAACTGAAACCATTCTCTTTCCTGAATTTCTTGATTCTGATCTGTAATCCTTTGTCCCATCATCCTTTTCTTCTATACCATTACTATGTTAGCTCTGAATAGACATATTACAATGTGTGTTGCCCTTTATTGTTTCTGAACTGACTTGTATGTGGGTTGCCATCAAGGACAATATATGTACCACAATGCCAACAATCTCCTACTTTGGACTTGTTGGAAACCATATTGGTGTTGATCACTTCAAGCTATAGAACATGTTATATATATTAAACAACACCAATATAGGCTCCCCCTTTGGAATCAAGGGCACAAGGTGGAGCAAGATATTCTCCCCCTTAGTACATGCTGAGAGGCAATATACTGTCCATTCACCCTAAGCAGAAGCAAAGTCTGCAGAAATATTTTTCAAAAGAATAACATGAATTTATAACTCAACTATGTGAGTAAGACCTCCCTATCACCAATGACTCAAACATACATCAGTCACCTAACCAAGTTGGGATACATCAAATGTTCATACATGACTGAAAATTGGAACTATTACATCATTCTTACCATGCATAGTAGGAGTTAAAATTACATCATGTGTCCAAAGGACTCATGCATAATAGAGTATGACAGAAAAAGACACATTATTACACCATAGGTCTTTACATGACCTTTTCATTAGATGACATTAATAACTGACACCATAGTATAAAATAATTTTTTAGGTTTTTTATTATAGATTTAATTATTTTTAGTTGTGATAGTTAGAAAATTATTGTGAAATCAATTTGAAATATAGTATAATGATGTAATAAACAAAATTTATTAATGAAAAAGAAAACTAAAAATTATTTGGAAAAGAAAGAGTGGAGTTAAAGAGATTATTGCCAAGATCCGAAAACCAAGGTTGAGAGATAAGATAAAGACAATTTTCCCTTAAATCACTCCTAAAATTCCCTAGGGATTAATTAGCAAGATTTAATATGATGGGAAAGAAAAATTGTTAAATCACTCAGTTGCAAAAAACCACTGAAGTGGGATACAAAGGAAATCTTTGAAGGAAGAAAAAAAAACCTAGGTTAGTGGGTTGGAAGGCCCTGAAAAGTGGGACACCGCTTAGGAAAAATTTGCTAGAGAAGTAAAGACTTAAAATACATTTTTTGGAGTCACAGGAGGTTGTTGATTCATTTTCTCACTTGGCAATTTATCTCAGCGCACGAGGAACTAAAGTTAAAGTTCGTGATTGGGTAGAAAAGTGACTTTCCCAAGTGTGTTCGAGTAGAAACTACAGTTAGATTATTTAATTGTAAGATTGTTTTGCTTGGTTGTAACTCTTTTCAATAATCCATTTTATGAACTTAATGTCTATAAGGATGGTGAGTCTATTTTAGTTGCAAAAGTAAATTGAGCTGATATATGTTCTTTTTTTTCCTCATCTTTACTTTCTGATATATTTTTCTTTTCTTAAGCTTGGTAGATCCTCCTTTTCATTAGTTTATAAAGAAAATTTACACCACATAGGTTGGCTAGGTTGCGTCAACTTACCCAGTAGGAAACCAAGTCTATTGGCCACCTATCCATATTGTATGCCGTCTAGTAACAAAAGAGTTTCGGTATTTTTATCGAAGCTATATAAGTCTCAGATTCATGTACATACTCTAGATATCTATATACACATATTTTCATAATGAAATGTAAAAGCTATCTGCATATAGAGAAAAAACTAACAAGAGAGATTTTCTAGTCATGTTGTTCAGCAGAAGCTAATTCCACTACTGCTAGGTCTTAGGTATTCGTTCCTGGTAGCTCGATCTGTTCCAAGATACCTGGGATGTGCCTCTCAATTCTACGAGGTCTAACATCCTTCTTGTGCAATTGAAACTACACCTTTTGGAATTCCTGTTTATAATTCGGCATGCCTTGCATAGTGAGAGCCATGCCCACCGAAATCTACTCCATAGGTTTACCCAACAAGCTTTTCATCACCTAGTACAGGTATAGGGTCCACATGAATTGAGTGATTCTTCCCATTGTGTGGCGAGCATCCAGGACAAGGGTTCTCCAATCCTCCACTTTTTTGTCTGTTTCGCTTTCTTGTTTAACTTCTTCTTCCCTTTCCTCTAGAATTTTGTAAATTCCCTGATTTTTGCCTTCACAGTATGCCTCTGCCACCTGATTGATTAGTCTTTCCACATATTTCCTACCTCTGTGGACCTCAGACATGCCCGGGTCCGTGTCCCTTCTGGTTCCCTGGACCCGTCTTCCTCGGCCACAGGTTTTTAGAGGACGAGACATGGTTTCACTGTCCCAACCCTATTCATTGCAACAAGTCGTTAATCGGTGATAGTTAAATGTAATATAACAATTTTCTTGCACCCAGGTCATAATATTACATCTTGTCAACCTTCCTTCTTCCTCCCCTTCCCCATGATTTGCTGAGCCAAACCCTTCATGGTCGTAGGTCAATTCCCTAGAAGGGGCCAACCCAATACCATCTCCAGTAGTTATCCTTCACTGCAAACACCTCCTTTCGACTCCAAGAAGGTTAGATTAAGCTCCCTAGATTATAGGTTGGTGAGCGCTACGACTTTCCAACACTCAGCCATCCAAAGCAACCATACCCTTTCCCCTCTGCCCAGGATGAAAACAGAGAACTAAACCTAGTCATCCCCTTATCCCTGAGCCTCATAACATCGCCAACATATAATTTCCTATCATAGCCAGCTCCGTTCCCTTTCCAGACTTGCTCCTCATAATTCTCAACCTTTACCCTCATGCCAAGGTTTCTACCTATCTCCCTGCAGCTACACATGCATCTAAAGCAAGGGCTATCACCCAGACTACAGGTGTACTGACATACTCTACCTCTTGGGCTTGTCTCTCTACCTATACCAATAGGACCCTAGGAGCTGCACCACCTGACAGTCTGTTGAGTATCCCCAAGATTCCCATGTGGGAAAGAAGGATTTCAAAGCTAAGAGAAACAGATAAAATACCAAGCGGGTACAAGAGACAGAGGCAAGACCAGGAAAATGCCACCAACCTCCACCCCCAATTCCTCCATTGTTGCTCGATTTCCAATTCTCACCCATAATAATTCCCCTCTCACTCAAATGAAATACAAAACATGTCAACATTGCAAGGGCTAAGAGATAACTGAGTACATATTCGTTAACTCTCGCAAATAGTCTCTATGCTTAGTTTTGTGGATTGCGTCGCATAACCCTTTTGTTGCACTAGTCTCCCCATCCACAATCAATCCGAATAACAACACCCATCTTCCTTCCTTGGCTGCTGTTAAGGCCACCACTATCATAATTCCCACTGCCACCTTTCCCATCTTCGCTGCATGCCATCCTTTAAAGGGCCATCGCACCCATCACCTTGAGTGTCTGGGGGACAGTGGTACTATACTTGTTATGAAACTAGCTCACAAAAAGATAGAAACGATACATCAACGCCTTAGAATTCAGCCTCTTTGAGGGGGAAACCTCCTTTACATTGCACAAATGAACAATTCTTGGATGATTCAAATGACAAAACCTCCTTTCTATATATAAGAGTCTAAGAGGTCACAATATAACCAAGTCAACCTAACAATAATAATATAAAGGCAAAAAAATAACAATAGAGGGATTCTATGGGGCACAATAATAACAATATGGGGACAATAGGGGCACATCAATAATAATAAGGGATACGACGACAATAGTAATGGGGGAATCACTAGTATTATAGGGACCTAACATGTTGCTCCCCTTCAAAAAAGTGTTATCCTCAATGCTTGAGTAGTTCTGGATGCTTTTGTATAAAATTCTCATCCTCCCATGTGGAATCTTCAACAGGTAAGTTCTTCCACTTGATCAGATACTCTGAAATTGATCGATTCGATAGCTATCGAGTTCTTGTTTCTTTGACTGCTTCAAGTTCCAATATGATTTTTCCTTCCTCATCAAGTTCTGGCAATATTTTTTGAACTGGAAGCTTGTCACCTATAACATTCTTTAAGCATGAAACATGGAAAACTAAGTGCACTCGGAAAGTTGTAGGAAGCTCCAATTTGTATGCCATAGTACCTATGTTTTACAACACCTTGTACGGACCATAATACTTTGCTGCTAATTTATTATCCTTCTTAGCTTGCTTGAGTGACATCTGTTTATATGGTTGTAGTCATAGGAATACCCAATCACCTACATCAAAACTTCTTTCGCTGCGATGTTGATCTTCCTGTTGTTTCATTCTATTATGTGCCAAGGTGAGGTTATCCTTTAAGAGTTGGAGAAATTGTTGTTGATGCTCGATGTGATCTTCCACTGCTTGAACCTTAGAATTTTCTCTTAAATATGATGTGATGGATTTTGGATGATATCCATAAAGTGCCATAAGTGGAGTCATTTTTGTTGTAGTACAAAAGGAAGTGTTGTACCACCATTCAGCCAGAGGCAACCATTTGACCCATTGTGTCTATTTATTAGATATAAAGAAATGAAGATATCCTTCCAAACATTTGTTTACTATCTCAGTTTTCCCATCAGATTGAGGATGATAAGATGAGCTATAAGCTAACTAAGTACCAAGACAAGAAAATAATTATGTCCAAAAATTTCTAGTGAAAATGGGATCTCTGTCACTTACAATAATCTTTGGGTTTCCATGTAGCTTTTGAATTGTTTCCATATATGCATTAGAAACTGTACTCGCTTTAAATGGATGAGATAATGCACAAAAGTGTTCATACTTGGTAAGTCTGTCAACTACCACCATGATAACACTCTTTCCTTTGGACTTGGGTAAAACTATGATAAAATCCATTGGATGCCCCTCCCAACGTTGGCTTGGAATGGATAAAGGTTGTAATAGTCCTGGGGTCTTAATTGCTTCAACTTTATTTTGTTGGAAAACCAAACATTCCGCCACAAAATTTCAAATATCCGATTTAAGACCATCCCAAAAAAATCCTTCTTAACCCTGTGGTAGGTTTTTAGAAATCCTGAGTTCCCTCCTAAGGGAGAGGTGTGCAATTCTCGAAGAATCTTTTGTTTGAGTTGGGAATTCTTACATAGGTATAACCGATCCTTGTACCATAAAGAATCATTTTTCCAGCTAAATGTATCAGATGTACTGGGATCTTGTTGTATCTTTTGAATGAGTGCCCACACTTCCTTGTCATTCGTCCATTCATCCCTTTCTTTGTTTATCCAATCTAGTTGGATAATAGAAATGGCGCAAAGAAATGCTTCCACATCCTCATCCTTTCTTGAGAGTGCATCTGCCACAACATTTTGCATCCCTTTTTTTAGATGATTTCAAAGTCATAACCCAACCTCTTTGTGACCCATTTTTGCTGCTCTTCTAAAGATAATCTTTGTCTTCCCATTAGGTAGGATTACCATTTCTTAAGTGCATGTAGTATTGCCAATGTTTCCTTCTCATAAATAGATTTGTGTAAATGCTTTCCTTTGATTGAACGACTTTCAAAAGAAATGGGTCTTTCTTCTTGCATTAAAATAGCACCAATTCCGTTTCCTGAGGCATCACATTCCACAATAAAGGTTTTTGTGAAGTCTAGTGTAGCTGAGACTGGTTCTTGGCACATTGCCTCTTTAAGATGTTCAAAGGCCTTTGTTGCTTCTAGAGTCCATGAAAATGCATCTTTCTTCAATAATGTTGTTATAGGTGCTGCTATTATCCCATAATTCTTAACAAACTTGCGATAATACCCTATATACCTGATAAATCCTCGTAGATTCTTTATGGATGTGGGGATTTTCCATTCCTTAATGGTTTGAATTTTGCTAGGGTCTACCTTAACACCTTCATGAGATACAATATGACCCAGATATTCGACCTCTTGTGCTCCAAAGAAACATTTGGATATTTTTTCATATAATTGTTTCTCCTCCAATAGTTTGAGCACCATGTCAACGTGTTGGACATGATCCTTCCAAGACTTGTTGTAGATTAGTATACCATCAAAAAATACTAACACAAAATTTCTAAGGAAGGGTTTGAAAATGGAACTCATCAAACCTTGAAATATAGAAGGTGCATTAGTAAGGCCAAAAGGCATGACCAAAAATTCATAATGTCCCTCATGAGTTCTAAATGTTGTTTTTGAAATGTCTTTAGTCTTCATTTTGATTTGATGATATCTTGAATGCAGATCCAACTTGGTGAAGTAAATTGATCCATGCAATTCATCAAATAATTCATCAATGACAGGAATGGGAAATTTATCTTTAATAGTGAGCTTGTTGAGCTCCCTATAATCTGGACACATGCGCCATGATCCATCCTTATTGTGAACTAATACTACTGGAGTAGAGAAAGAAATTTGACTAGGTTGAATTATACCAGCCTCTATCATTTCTGCAACCATACGTTCAATTTCAGTGTTTTGGACATAGGGATATATTTAAGGCCTAATGTTTGGAGGAACACTTCTTGGAGTCAAATGAATAGCATGATCATGATCATGAATAGGTGGGAGCTCTTTGGGAGTCTCAAATACCTTGGAATGATTGTCCAAGACTTTTTGAAGATCTAGAGAAATGGATGATTTCGAGTTGGGAACCTCTAGTGAACATAATTGTGCACTTATGTCTCATTATTATTTCTTTTGAAGCTTTTTCATTCCATTAGAGATGATTATCTTTCCTGGTTTCCTTGTGATACCCCTTAATTCAACCTCCTTTCCTTCTAAGAGAATTTCATGGAGTTCTTGAAAATTAAAATCTATTGTACCCAACGATTGTAGACATTGGACTCCTAGTACAACATCAACACCACCCATTGGAATGGAAAGCATTGGGCTATTCAATACATATTCTGCCACAAATAGCTTGATATTATTGCACTTTCCTGAGAAATTTATGGTTCCTCCACTTGCAACCATCACTTGACACTTTGGTGCTGGATATAGGAAGCAACTCAATTCCTTGGCTATCTTACAATGAATAAAATTATGGGTACTTCCCGAATCAATCAACACTATTACATTTTTCTTCTTGATATGCCCTTCTATCTTAATAGTTTGAGAAGTGGTAATTCTAGCCAATGCATTATAAGATATGGTCAGATTTATTTCTTCTTTTTCTATGATTTGTTCCTGATGTATATCCTCTTCTTTTGATGTTTCTTGTTCCTTTTCTTCCTCCTCCTCACAATCTATGTAAGTAATTTCTTCTCGGCACACTTATGACCTTTTGGTGTATTTGCTATCACAACTGTAACAAAGCCCTTTTGCTCTTTTTTCTTCCAATTGTTGTGGTGTCAACCTTGTAGGCTGTGGATGGCTAGGGGTAGCAAAAATTTCATCTTTATGATTGTGAGTGGTAGGCTTCCTTGTTGCCATAATTTTGCTTTCCATTTTTCTTGCCAACCTAAATGCATTCTCCAATGAATGTGGTTCCCAAAGGAAAACCTCATGACATTGGATGTTATCTTTTAAAGTCCCTATGAACACATCAATACTATTCTCCTCTGGAATATATTTTACCCTTATATTCAATTTTTGGAAGTCCTCAATGTGCTCCATCATTGAACCCTTTTGTTTGAGATTTATCAATTGGCTAAAAAAAGTGTTGCTTTTTGTATCCTCATAATGTGCTAACATTTCATCCATAAAAATAGCCCAAGTGAAAATTTGTTTACGAGAGCAAAGCCATCAATACCATACAAATTGATTTGGTTCCAAATATAAAGTTGCAATGCGCACCTTTTGTGTGTTTTGCACATTATGGAGATCAAAAAATTTCTCCATCTATAGTATCCATGTTCCGAGATCATTTCCATCAAACTTCCTCATATCGATCTTTGGAACATGGTGGTTCTTTGATCCAACATTAGAGTCTAGGAAATCATGATTAACATTTATTTTGTTCTCATCATGAAATTCCTTTACTACCCTTTCGCCATTAGTAATAATTTCTTGTAGAAACTTTGTCAAATCTGTCTTCAAATATGTCTTCAAATCTATCTTCAAATCTTCCATGCCTTTCTTTAAATCATCCATCTTAGCTTCCACACTGTCCATCTTAGCTTCCATGTCATTCATCTTAGCTTCTACGCCTTTCTTTAAACCATCCATCTTAGCTTCCACGCCTTTCTTTAAACCATCCATATTAGCTTGTACGTCTTTCTTTAAACCATCCATCTTATTTTATGTTACTTTTTGTGCGAGTGAAATTTGTTGCACTTGGTCTCATAATTTTGATATATCATGTTGCATTTCTTCCTCTTATTCATGACTCATGCTAGAGCTTTCAAGTTGCTTGCTAGGTGTTCCCATTTTCTTTCTTCGGGGCATCAATTATCAATAATAATACTTCACTATGCCCTTTGAATTACTTCAAACTAATTTTTCAAACCAAGCTTATGCAAAAATTTAAAGAAAACTTCACACATTTTTTCACTTTGTAGGAGCTCAATATTGAATCTAATGTATCTATGTAATTTCAGATCTCCTCAGTCTAAAATTTCTTCTTGCTTTAACCCTCTGATTAATCTTTCTAACCCCACAAGTTTGATCAAGATTGGATTTTCCAATCAAGAGTTATACCAAATCGCCCATGATGACCTGAGTATAGACTGGTTTAGTAGAGCGAACTTGTACGACATACCACGGGTCACTATTTCAACCTTAGGTTCTGAAAATTCTACCAAAAACACCTACCGCCCATCCTCTTTCTGTAACTTGTTAAGAAAATTCAATCTAATGCTAAGAGCGAAAGTTATGATGATTTTCCCAAGGTGACCCGTTTGGAATGTAATTCAGGGGTCTGTAAAAACCCTAACTTCCTTAGATTATATATCTGAAAACATAGTGAGACAAGATCTGAAATTCGGAGCCGAGGTTTGGACTGATTTCTTATCAAATGCGTTTTTTTTTAGCTTCTGAAACTTTGTAGCGAAAGGGTTATAGTGAAAATTCCACGATGACCTGTTTTAGATCAAATTCTAGATCTTGCCAAAACCCTAACTTCCTAAGATCATATTGCCGAACATATAGCGAGAAAAAAATCTAAAATTTGGACAAAAGGTTCAGTGCGATTTAGTATCAAATGGGTTTTTGTTTTAGCTTCTGAAAAATCGCAAAAAAAATTATAGCAAAAATTCCAGGATGACTTTTTTGGAGCAGCGAAACCCTAAAATCCAAAGTTCTGATACTAAATGTTATGAAACAAGCTCACAAAAAGATAGAAAAGATAGATCAATGCCTTATAATTTAGCCTCTTCGAGGGGGAAACCTCCTTTACATTACACAAATGAAAAATTCTTGGATGATTCAAATGACAAAACCTCTTTTCTATATATAGGAGTCTAAGGGGTCACAATATAACCAAGCCAACCTAATAATAATAATATAAAGACACAAAAATAACAATAGAGGGATTCTATGGGGCACAATAATAACAATATGGGGACAATAGAGGCACAAAAATAATAATAAGGGATACAAAAACAATAGTAATGGGGGAATCACTAGTATTATAGGGACCTAACAGTACTTGGGGGTGCAGTCGATTAATCCTCTGTTTGGATGACCAACCACTGGCTTGCACCCCGATCAGGGTTCTGATCTATTTTTTTTATACGCATGAAAAATATTGTATTCTTACAAAATTTTGACTGTATTCAATGAATGGAATTCAATAGAATAGATATAATAATACTTTTATTATTATTTTGTTAGAGATTTGGTATTCTCTCATTTCATATAAACTAGGATACATTTTAAAGTAAAATGAAATTGAAAAGGGTTGGTTGGCCATAATTTAAGAGGGCGTTGATTTGAGTAGGAATAAGTATTTCCATGCTACTAGGAAATCAATGAGGAAAAAACATAAATTGTGGAATGCACAGTAGCCGAGATAAAGGAAACTATCATATGTTATAGTTGCAGGGTCAACAAGTACTATAACCAAAACCAATACTATAATGGATCACAATTATACGTCCATGAGAAAAACTGGGGGGAAATGTTAGGCCCTCGCGAACCGGGGGTTCTCTTTATAATCTCATGGAGTCAACCATTTCTCGGGTGGGACAATAAAGTTGAAGTGACCTGTAAGTAGGCCATTTAGGTAAAGTACACTAAGTTAAACTGGGATGCATGATAAACATGAAAACATGAAATAACTTTATGGGAATTGTCGGTGGATCTATGGAGTCAGAAAGGATAAAAACATCTTAGAGTTTTAAGTATTGCCTTTACTCATGATAGGCTATACCCATCTTTAAAAAAAATACTAAATATAAACTACAACGTAGGTGAAAACTTGTAGAATATCTTTGTAGACCCTAGGAGACGAAATGAATTATTATTAGCAAACCTTGTTAGAAATATATGGGTTTAGTATGATTACCGAACATGTTCATTAAGTAACTAATAATTCTCAAGACTATCTGGTAGCAATATATGCAACCAAGAGGCTAAATCAAATACCAGAGAGCGACGTAACATATTAACTTTGAAATCATACACCACATATTTTCATAGGAGATTAAATATTTTTCTCATTCTCTAGCCAACATATGAATCACAACTACATAGGAGAATAGAACAAAGACAACCATTGGATGGAAAATAAAACTAGTGATACAAACCCCATATAACTGGAGTATTTAAACACAAAATCCTTTGATTAATTCTTGAAAAAAGAATGAGCATTTCCATATTCGATTTTACTGAATAGAGATTGTGATATTTCCAATCATTATGTGCACTAGAGTTATATAACAAAAATAATAAATTCGACAATAGCAGAAGTAAGCACAATTTCCTGATTTCATTTAGAAACTACGATAAATCATACACAAACCCTTATGGTAACTTTCATCAAAACACAGTTGGAAAAGAGATGTAGCATTTGTAGATGCAATAAGCTTTGTAAAATCTTGAACAGTCATTGCATATGGAATTAATAAATTATGTTCATATAATCATTGTACACGAAGGAAAATCTGAGAATACATGTTGAGTAAGGAAAAAATGGCAACCGAGCCTTCGAGCTGAAGGACTTGGGCCAAATTGTTTTCCATGAAGGCAGAAAAAAACAAAACCCTCTCCAGTACATATATACACTTCATCAAATAAACCAACTCAACATCAATAGTGTTCTAGTTCTAAGCCTAGTCAAGATGAAAGAAAAATCATCTATGAAAAGAAAAGAGAACCCAGTGACGACCCTAATAAGCAGGAGTTACATCGAATAGAAGAATAACATGTGAACCCATTTTATATCATAGGGCACGAACGACTCCTCTGAGGAACTAGGGTTATAGAAGACAATCGACTTGGGTGCAAGCAAGAGAAAGTATTTAGAAGATGCCAAATTTTAACGAACGTCATCTATTAGAAGAAGACTTCAAATCCTATAGGTGTTGAAATTACCTATGGAAGGAAAATAAACTGAGATTAGCTACAATGTTGGGTCAAAGGAACATATTAAACACTAATGAGTAGGGATTTTTATGAAGGAAGAAAATAAAAAAAATGAGATATCGAAAAGTGAGTTCATACCTGTGGTAAGACCATATCAGTCAAAACCCTTGAAGCCTCATTCCTTTTCCCTACAAGTAAAAACACAAAATTGAATGGTTACTACTCTGTAACATTGGGAAATAATCGTAATTCATACAATATAATCTAGGAGACAATTAAAGTAACACCAATTAGAGGGCGATGTCGCGCCGCATAAATTGAAGCAGAACCCACATTCCAGGAAGATTGCTTTGGAATATGCCTATCAAAACACAAGTGACAAATATTTAAAAAGGAAACAAGAAAATTGGAAAAGAAAACTCTTCATAGAGCCACACGCGGTAGAGACCTTACTAGTGAGAACTAAAAAATGGGGTCAAGCCATTCGTAGTTGAATGGAAATAAAGAGAGAAGAGTTCTCTAATTTTCCTAACTGATACAGACGAGAAACAAACCTCTATGAATACCTAGACTTAGAATGAACTAGACATAAAAATAAATTTGAAACTAATTAGGGTGGAAGGACTTGTCTATATCAATGTCAGGCGGAGGCACAACACATCATGGTGAATGCCACAACTAAGGGAAAATGAACCAAGTGTTAGGGTTCTTATGGATAGGCAGAAGCGTCAATGGAAATTTCCCCAAATCACACAGGTGATCTAGGTGGCTCCAAACACACTTAAAATTCAACAGTGGCTATGGGACATCTCAAAAATAAAAGTCCTCGTATTGAATTTCTACTAAGACCAGATCATAATGATCGTCGCCCTGATTCCAACGGTGTGAGCGAAACTCAAATCTGAGTTAGTATGCTCAAGTTATAACTGGTAAAAATTTGGGTCAAACATGGCCACGTGACAAGCTTAAAGAGGCAACAAATTGGAAAAGACCTGATGAGTGGAATATGGCCACCGGAATGGGTGAATTTATTGAACCGTTAATTTTCCTAATGACCCTTATTTTCGGCAAACTAAAAAATGACCATATCGTTTTATAAAACGAAAAATTATTTTAAAAAAGGGGGCAGGCTAGACCCACCCATCCCACTGGTCATATTATATATAAGAACCAAAGGTTAGGTTGGTGGCTGCCGCCCATGACAATGACAACAACCATGGTAATTGTCATATTATATCTAACAAAATAAATTTTATGGGGGTGAGCCACCGTATCAACAAACCGCCACTCGATCCGCCCTTTAAAACACTGCCATATATTAATGTTGCTGGGGTCGGCGGGGGTCGAACTCACCTCACCCACATTGGTCGACCCCCAACAAGCGACCCCAAAAATACTTATATCGCCAGACACACATTCCAATAAGTAACCATAACCAAAAATATTATGTATCAAATGGTCACTACTCTAACGCACTTACCGCTAGCAGAATATGCCAACATTTCTATTGACCATCTAAAAATATGTAACCGTCGGTTTAAAATTGGAGTGGGAAGGTTTAGAACCCAAGTCGTCTGCCACTTAAACCATCGATCTACTAATATGCCAATGACCTATTCATTATTTACTCCGCCAACCATTTAATGTAATAACTCACCTCATTTTCCATTGAACGGGAGGAGCAGAGTTGAGACCAGTAGATCCATGAGTGAACCAAGGGTATGGAAGCATGAGCAAAGAATATTCCAAGATGCCAGAAAGATGCCCTTAGAGAGCTAGAGATGCCAGTGTCAGAATGTGACAAGCTTATATTCATTTTTGCACATTTTCTTGTGAAGTGTCCAACCGTGTAGTCTGTTTCCCCATCTGAGCACCAAAAATTTAGGTGTCTATCAGCAAAGAATCTTTGGAGAATCTTATGGAATCTAAAATATTACCTTGGAGGAAAATTTTGATGAAGATAGAATGATTTCGACTTTATAGTCATTTTTCACAGAATTTTGGAGGGAGCGCAGTGGTGTGCTCAAAATATTCATCCAAGAAGAAGATTTTCCAGCCATCTTCATTGGAATCTAAAAGATTTTTCGAGGGTCCAGAACTTGACAGTGTTAGAATGGGGAAAATTTTATAGTCGTTTGACACGATTTCACACCAAGAAGTTAGTGATGGTATCTTCTTCAGGAGCTAACCTTTGCATTTTTCATCCATCCCTGAGAGTCGAGGTAATTAATGAAGTTATGTCATGCTTTTCTTATGTTGAGGGATACTTGTATGCCACATCTTGTGAGATTTTATTAGCTTTTTATGCTGAAGGAAGGCCCACTTGAGTGAGAGTTCTTATAGGAAATCGCGTGGAGAGACATGTCACTCACGTTGAGGGATTTTTTCCATATGAGTGAGAGTTCCTAAGAACATATCATGGAGATACAAGCCACTCTAGTTGATGTTGGGAAAATAGTAAGAGGGGGGCGGGTGAATCAGTATTTAAACTTTCACAATAATTATTTTCCTTTCACACTATATACGCGATTTTACATAAACCAAACAACGTATGTCTGCAACTATAATGAATGAAACCAGAGTATAGATAATAAAATTATAAAACAACTAATTCGTTGTTTGTTGAACTTAAATCAGAGTGTGATGCATTTGCTAAGCAATAAAAAAATGCAGTAAGAACAGAATAAATCAACACACATAAGAGGCACACATGAAAACCAGGATCTTTCAAGTGGAAACCCAATGTGGGAAAAAAACCACCATTGTTTTCGTCTCAGTCTTCAATATTCTTATTATAAAAAGTGTTTACAAGTTTTGTACTCATGCAAACTTTTTCTAGTATGCAGGGATCTACCTACTCAATTCTACAACCTTCACTTGTTTTCTAGTTTCTACTGGAAGGGAGCTCCAACCCCTAGCTCTTTTACTGGTTGATATGTTTACCAATACCTAGGCGCCGACCTACAGAAGGATACCACCTCCATTCTTTCTCTAAGGACCAGATTTCATAAATTTTTAGATTGGATACTCCTCATACAGATAAACACAATATGTAGGCCACGTTTCATCAAATTTTTATGTTGGACCCATCAGTAACATTGAACTCTAAATAAATCACCACTAAAATACAACCATAAAATAGAACTGCATATACCAATCATTGAAACCCATCAAATCTGAAGCAAAACACAATCAATCAATTTGAAGAGTTAGATCACTATCACCAAAACACACAGAGTTGAACCCAGAACACTGCATCAACAACCATAACCAACTGTAACCTAAAAATCATATGTTAGAATGTATACGCTACTTCAATGAGGATAACTTGCATGTATATGCTACTTTATGTAACCCAAGCTACGTATACCTCTAAAGATATTGAATCATAAAACTTCTGAACCTAAAACTATACTAACCAAAGACATTCTCAATATCTATTGCCATATTACAAAGTTCTAAAGTGATTGCAGCAAAGATCACCCTTCTTACTCAATCAATCAATAATCCAGACTGAATCTCCTTATAAAATCAGTTTAACTTCAGATCTAATGAATACATCACTAACAAATAGTAGTAAAACAACAACATTCATCAAATAGATCAGCTATTTCTGAACAACAAGACCTTTCTCTGCATACGCTACTTGGAAGTATCGAATCTGTGTGTATATGCACCTTCACCGAGGTGAACCAGCATATAGATCTACAAGTAATGAATTATAACTTCGCAGCTTTTTCAAGACTTCGGATATACCCATATCATAGCATATAAAGCATAAAACATGCATTACTGATCAGATCTAGACTATCCATTATCGGATCATGCAATGATAATTCATTTCAGGTCTCATGATCTTGATCCAACGTTGTATCCAAGGGTGTGGAAGATGTTTCAGATCTATATCATAACCATAGCCCTTACAACACAAAATATACCTTAGATAGAAGTATTAATAAAAAACCCTTTCACTTGCACACTTAGCCCATTTATCTTCTCCTCCTTATATACTTAGAGCCTTTGTCAATACCATGCACCAAAACAACACTTAGAACTTATGGTATTCTTAGACGGGATCAGGTAACTGTTATGCCGTTCAATATTGTGGGGTAATACCATGGTATAGACCCTTGGTATTCTTTAACCTTAATTTTCCATCCCATACGCACTTTTCCTTCTGTGAAACTGTGTGCATACGTATACGCTCATTTTATTCTGTGTACCGACATCTATACACTACTTGGACTAGGTTAAATATCGTATACAACTGAAAACATTCTCTTTCCTCAATTTCTTGATTTTGATCTGTAATCCTTTGTCCCATCATCCTGTTATTCTGTACCATTCCTATGTTACCTCTGAATAGACCTATTACAATATGAGTTGCACTTTATTGTTTCTTAACTGACATGTATATGGGTTGCCATCAAGGACAACATATGTACCATAATGCCAACAATCTCCCAATTTGGACTTGATGGAAACCATATTGGTGTTGATCACTTCAATCTATAGAACCTATTAGATATATTAAGCAACACCAAGATATGCTCCCCCTTTGACATCAAGGGAAAAGTGTGGAACAAGGTATTCTCACCCTTAGTACATGTTGAGAGGCACTATACTGTCCATTCGCCCTGAGCAGAAGCAAAGTCTACATAAATATTTTTTGAAAGAATAACATGACTTTATAACTCAACTATGTGAGTATGACCTCACTATCACCAATGACTCATACATACATCAGTCACCCAACCAAGTCGGGATACATCAAATGTTCATACATGACTAAAAATTTCAATTATTACATCATTCTTACCATGCATTTTAGGGGTACAAATTACATCATGTGTCCAAAAGGACTCATGCGTAATAGTCTATGACAAAAAGACACCTTATTACACCATAGATCTTTACATGACCTTTTCATCAAATGACATTAGTAACTGATGCCATAGCTGAATTCAACAACCATGATGCCAACAATGCATAATATTTTGAAGGCTAATGCTCCCCCTGAACGTGTGCTACCCGTGCATTGTGAAAAATGCATTCATCAAGGCATCTTCATCATTCAAATAAACATCAATGAGAAAAGAATATCAGCAGACTATATCCATGAATATCAGACTGAACATCCACGTAAGAAAATGATTTTGATTCTGACCCATTGTTTTTGTATCTGAAAAACACATACACTACTACCGCACAGAAACTCTCGTGTATACGTGACTCTCCTTCATGAAATCCACATATAGAAAACAATACTTTGAATCTGAACAAACTAGTTTTAACAACAAGATGAGGCATAAATAAATCCGAGCTTTTGTCTGAGATATTCAAATGATTCTCTTGGAAGAGGGTTGGTAAATATATCAGCAACCTAATCCTAAGAGGGAACATACTCTAATTTAACATTTTGTTCAACTACTTGTTCTTGTAGAAAGTGTTACTTAATGGGTATGTGCATCGTCTTGGAGTGCATAACAAGATTTTTTGAGATACTAATCACATTTGTATTGTCACATCGTAGGGAGATGGGTGGAGAACATGTCATCTGAATATCTTGTAATGTCTGCATCATCCATAGAAGTTGTGTGCAGAAAGATGCAACAACGAAATATTCTGATTTCATTGTAGATAAGGCAATCAAATTTTTTTTCTTGTTGAACCAAGATACTAATCGTGATCCCATATAAAATGCACCTCCAGTAGTGCTTTTTAGGTCATCAACATTTCCAATCCAATCTGAATATGTATATTCATGAAGGTTGAGATCTATATCTTTAGGATACCATAGAACAAAGCCTTGAGTTCCTTGGAGATATTTGAATATTCTCTTTACTACCTGAAGATGTGATTCCTTCAGATTGGCTTGGAATCTTCCAACAATTCCTATTGCATTCATGATATCTGGTCTGGTACCTATTAGATAAACTAGACTTCCAATCATAGATTTGCACTCTTGTTGATTCACTGTAGGAGATTCATCATTAGAAATGAGAATACATCATGTTATCATTGGAGTACATACTCATTTGGAATATTTCATTCCATACTTCTTTAGAATCTGCTTGAGATATTTAATTTGTAAGAGAAAGATGCCATCTTTTCTCTGTTTCACTTGTAGACCAAGAAAATAGGTTAGTTCTCCAAGAAAAGACATTTCAAATTCTTGCTGCATAACAAAAGCAAAGTTTTGACTCGTAGATTCTTCATTACTACCAAAGATGATATCATCAACATAAACAACAATAATTAGTAGTTTATCATTCTCAATTTTTGTGTATAATTTGTTGTTCACAGATCCTTTTTTGAAGCCTTGTTGTTGAATATATTTGTCAAGACGATAATACCATGCCCTGGGATCTTGTTTCAGTCCATATAAAGCCTTTTTGAGTTTCCATACAAGATTTGCTTCATTTCCCAAAATGAATCCTTCTGGTTGTTCAACGTATACTTCTTCTTCTAGATATCCATTAAGAAATGTAGATTTTACATCCACTTGATAAACTTTGAATTTTTGAAAACTTGAGAGAGCAAGAAACATTCTTATGGCTTCAAGTCTAACTACAAGTGAAAAAATTTCTTCAAAGCCTATACCTTCTTGTTGTGCATACCCTTTACAAGCAAGCCTTTCTTTATTCCTAATCACCTCTCAATTTTCATTCAACTTATTCTTGAATATCCATTTTGTCCCTAAAACATTTTTATCATGAGGTCTAGGAACTAATTCCAAAGTATCATTCTTTTCAATTTGTTCAAGTTCTTCATCCATGTCCTTAAACCAACATTCATCTTTTCTAGATTCATTTGCATTTTGTAGTTCTATGGAGGATAATAAGGCTAGATAACTAGAGCATCCTACAACAATTCTTCTTGTTTGTACTCTAGACCCTTTTTCTCCTAGAATTTGAGATTCTGGATGATTATTTTGAACATACCTAGATGAAGCCTTTTCCCTGTCAGATGTATCTTCTTTTGATGCTTCATTGGTTTCTTCCTCTATATCATTTTGATTTGATACGTGAAATCATTCACTGTCTTCATTATTATCATATTGTTTTGCTGATGTCACCTATTTCGTATTTCTTCATGCTTCATCGATTACATCATCAATGAATTCAAAAAAAAATCGAAGTCTCTTATTATAACATTTATATCCTTTACTTCTAGATAAATAACCAAAAAATATTCCTTTGTCTACTCTAGGTTCAAACTTACCAAGTTTTTCATCAGTCTTTTTGATGAAACATTTTCTTCCAAAAACTCTGAAGTTTTTTATAGTGGGAAGCTTACCATACCAAAGTCCATATGGAGTTTTATCACTATTTACACGTACATGAGATTTGTTGAGAATATTTACTGCAATATGTGTAGCTTCACCTCAAAAGGTGTCAAAAGTTCCAGACTCATGAAGCATAGCTCGATCCATTTGTTGAACTTTTGTATTCATTCTTTTCACTACACCATTTTGTTAAGGAGTTCTGGCAACATAGAACTGTCTCTTTATTCCATGTTGTTCACAAAATTCAAAGAATTCATCTAATGTGAATTCTCCTCCCCGATCAGATCTGAGACACTTGATTTTTAGATCTAATTCATTTTCAAATAAAGCTTTGAAGACCTTAAAATTTCCAAATACTTAATCTTTATGTTTTAGCAAACCAATCCAGCACATTCTACAAAAATCATCAATGAATAAAAAGTAGTATTCTTCTCCACGAGGTGACTTTTCCTTGTTGGTCCACACAAATCAGTATGAATGAGTTCAAGAGGCTTACTTATTGATCCTTCTTTTGCATTGAATTGAAATTTGGTTTTCTTGACATGGTTTGTAGATGGTACTTTCTGGGATGATGATATTTGGAAGATAGCACACAACCTTGAGCCTACATGATTTTCTTATTCGAGAAAAGATTAGATGCCCCAATCTTCTGTGTCATAACCAGTTCTCTTCTATTTTTCTAAGATAACAATGTTATTGACCGATCTGGAATTTATCCAGGACAAAGAATTAAAGGTATTACAAACTCATGTGCATGGAGGTGCCTATGTTACTTTATGCAACGGATCAATAAGATTGTGAAATACATAGACATTGAAGCAGTTAGGGAAAACACAACAAGAAAACATGTAATACAAAAAGTTTAATAAGGAGTTCACCCAATGCTCCTGGGCTACGTCTCCTAGTCCAGCCTTCAGTGGGGGCCTCTCTATTATGTTTCCAAAGCAGAGTTTTTACAACAGTGAGCTCAATTTGAGTCTCACTCAACAGATATGAATCAGTAAGACTGGAGTACAGAGTCTCTCCTTACTGAAACTTGACCTCTATTGGTCACAGTAGTATGAGCCGAATCTAAGAATCATACATGATAGGCATATTCAGAGGAGTTCGCTTGAACCTCTCAAGCCTTCTCTGGAGTACACAGACTCTCTAACTCTCTCTGGCTCTGTCTCGATGTTGCCTTTTCTCTGCAGGTCAGCTCAACTTACTTTATCTGTTCTCTGCTCTGAACTTTCTTACCCACTTTTCTCACTACTCTCTAGCTGGTTGCTAGCTGCTTCTATCAGTTTGTGGCTTTAAAGCCAATCTGCTTTCTGACGGTTCGTTTCTTCTTCCCGAAATTTTGGTTCTTCCACCTCTGTCTGTTTGAATTCCCCTATTCTACGTCATCATCACCATGTAACGCTTCACAGGGAGGTGGCCACCTATTTCATAACGAACTGAGTGTCGGTTCTCTTGGAAATCTTTGAACAATCGTTATTTCTGTTTAACTCCTAGATTGCCCATGAACATGATTCCCTTGCCAACTCATTGTTCATGTTGGACTTCAAACTTTATACAACTTAGCCTGTTTACCCCATTGAATCCGGTCATTCGTCAGATTGCATGTCCGCCGTCGATCTACAGCCTCCACATCCTATGGTCTCCGTCCATATTGGGCAGGTAAGTTGCATGACGTTTACCAATATGATGTGAGTGGTTTTTTCTCTCTTCCACTGGATGCATGGCACCCAGTGTGTGGCATCGAGCAGGACTCGGTTGAAACCGCTTACCGCTCGAAGCCCTTCCAATATCCTGCAAGTTTTCATGTGGGACTTGCCTCTAACGGAATAGGCGAATTCCTTACGGTTTTTGGCTTTCCGATTCCAGTCGCTCTGGGCTTTTCCTTCTATGAGGGGTTTTCCTAGTGATATGCGATTAGCGATTAGTGACTTGTCACTAATTTCATATCAGAAACCTCCCCCGTTTCTCCAAAATACCTCACGTTTCGCTGTTTCTTGGCAGTGCGCATTACCATGGGCCAACAGTCTACGTGTTTGACTGAGGGTCCTCATTGCTCTGTGTTGCTCACAATTACAATTGTTTCAAGGGTATTCCTGATTAGCTCAACCTTTTCAATTCTTTCAAACTTTGGCATGAATTTACAGAGTTATGAAAACTTAGAGAGCATTTATAGGATCCAATTCAGATCATGGCCTTCCCACTAAAAAAGCTTTTGGACCACCAAAATTTGGTTTTTAAGCATCCATCAAGTGAGGTTACTGATTCCTCACTTGCCCAATTTCTATCCATTTTTCACTGGTTGGTTTCGAACCTTTGATTCAAATCATGAGGTACTCAACATCCCCTCTACGCGTAGTTCTCACCTTCCGGTCCAGAAATGTATCTTCCTGCAATTTGTTAAGATATTCAGGCAACAGATCATCAATAGAAGGCAATTGACTCTACTCTTCAGGATATTCAATCAATGAAGGTTCAAATAGTCTCAAGTTGTCTGCATTAACAACTGAGTAGATGTGCATGTAAACTGGTAAATCAAAGCGAAAATCATTCTCACCAATTTTCTCAAGTATCTTGAAATGTCCATACCTTATTGGCTTCAACTTCTTACCTTCACCTTACATTCTGTCTTTGCTGATATACAGCCAGACTTGATCACCAACTTGGAAACTATGATCCATCCAATACTTATCATGCCTTGCCTCGTACTTGGCTTGGCTCTTTTCCAGCTATTCCTGTACTGCCTCGTGAATCTCTTGGATTTGTTTGATGAACTTGGTTGCCTTGTCCAAATCACTGTCTCCATCAACCACTATGTCTTTACCAAAGACAAAATCCAAGGGAGACCTTGGTGTGAAACCAAAACAGGTCTCAAAAGGAGATCTCTCTGTAGAAGAATGTTTAGCTTGATAGTAAGGATGCTGCACATAACATAAATGTTCATCCCGCTTGGGATGCTTGCTAAAATAGCCTCTAAGCAACTGGATCAATGTCATGTTTACCACTTCTATTTGGCCATCTGTTTGCGGATGAAAGGCCGTGCTCTTTTTCAGTCTAGTGTCCATCAATTCCCACAAACTTGACCAAAATTTCCCAACAAATCGAGTATCTCGATTAGACATAATGGAAGTGGGTAATCCAAAATGAACCCATACATGCTAGAAGAACAACTTTGCAGTTTGTTCAGCTGTAATCTGTTTGTTACAAGGTATTAAAATACACATTTTTCTTAACTTATCTACAACAACATATAAATAGTCATGACCTTTCCTAGATTTAGTCAGTCCCCCAACGAAGTCCATGGAGACACTTTCCCAAGGATGAGAAGGAACTGGTAGTGGAGTGTACAAGCCTAGTTTTCTATTGCTAGGCTTGCTTTTAGCACACATGGTACACCCTCTTACATATATAGAAACTATCTCATTCATTTTTGGCCAATAACAAAATCTTTGCAGCTGTGCAACTGTTTTACTTACACCAAAGTGACCTGATCTTAGAGAAGTGTGTGCTTCTCGAATTATCTTTACTCTTTCAGTTTGTGGAATGTATAAATTTCCAAAATGATACAAGAGTTGGTCCTTAACATGATAATCCAATTCTTCTACTTGTTTTCCATGACTTAAAGTTGCATATA
Source organism: Pinus tabuliformis (assembly GCA_031772625.1). Classification (NCBI taxonomy): domain Eukaryota; kingdom Viridiplantae; phylum Streptophyta; class Pinopsida; order Pinales; family Pinaceae; genus Pinus; species Pinus tabuliformis. The sequence continues at coordinate 76,190,527 of CM062820.1, read as the reverse complement.
CATCTTTAAAATCTATATCTTGAGCATACTATTCAATGTAGCTTTCATGCAATACTGAATTATGCTTAGGTATAGTAGATGTATTTATGATTGGTCTGGATAACATATCTGCAACTTTATTGTGTATGCCCTTTTTATATCTGATGACTAGATGAAACTATTGTAGAAAACTCACCCATTTATAGTGTCTTGATTGCTGCAACTTAGTTTGGAAGTGTAAATATTGAAGTGCTTGATGATCAGTATGTATAACTGTCTCTTTGCCCATTAAATAATGTTTCCACTTTCTCACACTTTGTACTAATGCATAAAATTATTTATCATATGTGTGTTAGTTAACTACTGCAGAATTAAATGTCTCAAAATGATAACATATGGGTTTACCGTGCTGCATCAACACTGCTCCCACGGCATAATCACTGGTATTCATTTCAATCTCAAAAGGTCTTTGAAGATCAGGCAGTGCTAGTACTAGTGTTGTACTAATCTTTCCTTTAAGGTGTCGAAGTCTTTCTGCTGTTTGCCTCCCCACTAAAACACATTGTTCAATCCTGTTAAAGCATGTAAGGGAGTTGCAATTAAGGAAAACTTAGAAATAAACTTTCTCCAATATTGTGCTGCTCCTAAGAAGCTTCTAACTTCTGTAGCAGATTTGGGTTTAAGCCAGTTTACAATGACTGCAACCTTAGAGGGATCTATCTTCAATTCACCACCCCCTACAATATGACCCAAATAATTCAAAGATGTTTTACCAAATTCACATTTTGAGAGCTTAACATAAAGATTTTCTCATTTCAAAACATCTAGAGTCTGCTTGACATGCTTTAAATGTTCTTCCCATGTTTTACTGAATATAAGAATGTCATCCAAATATACAATGACAAAATCATCAAGAAAAGGTCTAAGTACATCATTCATTACTCTCATGAAAGTGGCAGGAGCATTAGTTAAGCCAAAAGGCATAACCAACCACTCATACAATCATTGCTTTGTTTTGAAAGCAGTCTTCCATGTATCTTTCTCTGCAACTCTGCCCTGATGATAGCCACTATGCAAGTCCAACTTGGAAAAATAAACAACTTCTTTTAACTGATCTAATAGATCATCTATGCGAGGAAGGGGATAAATTTTTTTTATCGTTATCTTATGCAATGCTCGGTAATCAATGCACATTCTCCATGAGCCATCTTTCTTTCTCACCAAGACAATTGGAGACCCACATGGTGATGTGCTAGGTCTGATGAACCCCTTCTCGAGCAGCTCCTGTACCTGCTTCTTGATCTCTACATTCTCTAAAGTAGACAACCTTTACATTCTAATGTTAGGCAATGTAGTGTCTTGCTGCAAATTAATATCATGTACTATTTCCTTTTTGTGTGGCAGACCTTTAGGTTCTTGAAATGGTATATCATATTCTGAAACAAATTTTTCTAAGTCATCTTGCTGTTTAACATCACAGCCCTCAAATACATTGGTTTTATCAGGTTTCTTTTCCTTTAAAACCATCAGTAAAAATTGTTTCCATGAATTTACAATTATTTTCATCTACCCTAAGTTTATGAGCGTATAATTATTCTTGAGTTTATGAGCTCTTACAATATATTCTATTCCATCTTCAATGAGTTGATACTTGTTCTCAGCTCTATAGAAAATAGCTTTCCTATCATACAAGTAAGGACTTCCTAAAACAATTCCACATATATCCAGAGGAACTATATCTAACTCAACCTCATCTACAAATGCTGACCCAAAAGAAAACCTAATTTACATTGTCTAGTCACTTGTAGCTATGCTTTATCACATAACCAACCTAATGGATATGGCTTTTTGTGAGGTGTGGTTAGTAATCCCAACTGCTTTATAATTGCTTCAGAAATTAAATTTACTTGTGAGCCACTATCAAACAAAGTATCAACCTTTTGATGTTTGGAAATAACTCGAATATGAAAAAGCTCATGTCTTTTCCTCTCATTTTCTTCATTATCAGTAGCTTTTGCAGAATTACTAGTAGATGCTTCAGAATTTTTACCTTTTATACCTGTGGCTGCGGTTGTTGTTTCATCTCCTGAGTATGACCCCATATCCTTTTGAATAGTTGCAGTAGTCTTCTTCTTCTTGCCCTCGAACTTCTTGGGTCTCAGCTCTGAATGTAGGATCCCGTAGTGTTCATCATCATGCCCATCCTTCTTACAGTGAGTGCATGAAGACTTGGTCTTTTGTACAGTATTTTCCTTCCTCTCTTTCCATTTCTGTTTTCTCTTTTCCTTACTTTTGCTTGCAGTGGGTTTTGATGATCCCCCAACTTCTGGGTTCACATTCTTGCCTCTAGCCTCTAGATGTGTAGCCTGAACAGATACCTCATCTATGCTAGTGGGATTAAACATGAGAATAGTGTGCCTTAAGTAGCTATGTAGACCACCTATATACTTCAGCAGAGTTTCAGGTGAGTCTAAGGAAATTCCTAGAATCAAAGCTCTTTTCCTAAATTCTTGAGTGTAGCCTTGTACACTTTTCCCTTTTAATTGGCGAAGAGTTTGTGAGCTCATCATGGCTTCCTGCATATAGGCTAGTGGATAGAATTTCTTTTTAATTGCAGAAACAAATTCACTCGAGACAGAAATAATTTTACCATGCTTCTTCATGTCAGCTTGTGTCCTGCCTTCCCACCATACCAAAGCAGTGCCTCCAAGGTGTAGGCTGGCCAGCTGAATCTTACTCTTGTCTGAATCAAGGCTCTGCGCTCTGCAATAAACATCAATCTATCTAATCCAATTATCCAGCTTTTATGCATTCAACTCTCCATCATATATCGGCAAATCAAATTTAACATCTAATTTAATTAAAGATATTTTCCTTTTTTTTTCTGGGCTACTAGGAGGTGTGGGAAGTTTTTCTTCTTTCCCTTTTCCTTTAGAGTGGTCATGGAGGAGAGATTCTTCTGCTCCTTTATCTTGTTTGGAGTTTGATGGATCTCCTTCTCTACCTTTCTTAAATTCTCTATACATTTCCTCTACCATGGCTTCCATGGTCATGAAACCATCCATGAACTGGGAGTCTGATTCGAAGGGAATTTCTTCTGACATTTTCCTCTTAGGATAGAGTCTTCCAATTTCAGGGTTAGCTTCAACCAATTCTTCTTCTCCTAATTTAAGCTTTGATCTAGTTAGCATTCAACAAAAAAATCTAGCACAAGCTTGTCTAACCTTAGTAACCTAGAGCTTTGATACCACTTGATCTGGAATTTATCCAGGACAAAGAATTAAAGGTATTACAGACTCATGTGCATGGATGTGCCTGTGTTACTTTATGCAACGGATCGATAATATTGCAAAATACATAGACATTGAAGCAGTTAATGAAAACACAACAAGAAAACATGTAATACAACAAGTTTAATAAGGAGTTCACCCAATGCTCCTGGGCTACCTCTCTTGGTCCAGCCTTCAGTGGGGGCCTCTCTATTATGTTTGCAAAGCATATTTTTTACAAAAGTGAGCTCATTTTTGAGTCTCACTCAATAGATATGAATCAGTAGGACTGGAGTACACGGACTCTCCTTACTGAAACTTGACCTCTACTGGTCACAGTAGTATGAGCCCAATCTGAGACTCATACATGACAGGCATATTCAGAGGAGTTCACTTGAACCTCTCAAGCCTTCTCTAGAGTACACAGACTCTCTGACTCTCTCTGGCTCTATCTCAATGTGGCCTTCTCTCTGTAGGTCATCTCGACTTACTTTCTCTATTCTCTGCACTCCGCTTTCTTACCCACTTTTCTCATTGCTATCGAGCTGCTTTTGTCAATTTTTGGCTTTGAAGCCAATCTGCTTTCTGATGGTTTCCACTTCCTGGTATTCTTGTTCTTCTGCCTCTATCCATTTGAATTCCCCTGTTCTGTGTCATCATCACTATGTAACGCTTCACAGGGAGGTGGCCACCTGTTTCATAATGAACTGAGTGTCAGTTCTCTTCGAAATGTTTGAATCGGTGTTATTTCTGTTTAACTCCTAGATTGCGCGGGAACATGATTCCCCTGCCAACTCATCATTCATGCCAGACTTCAAACTTTATACAACTCAGCCTGTTTACCCCATTGAATCTAGTCATCCGTCGGATTGCATGTCCGTCGTTGATCTGGAGCCTCCAGATCCTATGGTCTCCGTCCATATTGGGCGGGTAAGTTGCATGAAATTTACCCATCCGATGTGAGTGGCTTTCTCTCTCTTCCACCAGATGTGTGGCACCCAATGTGTGGCATCGAGCGTGACTCACTTGAAACCGCTTACCGCTCGAAGCCCTTCTGATATCTTGTCGGTTTTCGTGTGGGACCTGCCTCTGGCGGAATCAACAAATTCCATACAGTTTTTGACTTTCCAGTTCTGGTTTCTGAGGGCTTTTCCTTCTCTAAGGGGTTTTCTCGACGATATATCGCTAATCGCATATCAGAAACCTCCCCCGTTTCTCCAAAAGACCTCCCATTTCATTGTTTCGTGGCAGCACGCGTTACCATGGGCCAATGGTCTGCGCACTCGACTGAGGGTCCTCGTTGCTCCGTGCTGCTCACAATTACAACTGTTCTGAGGGTATTCCTGAGAAGCTAGACCTTTGTAAATCTTTAAAACTTTGGAATGAATTTTACAGAGTTATTTAGGATCCAATTCGGATCATTGACCTACTTTTAGTATATATAGATTTCTTGGAGTTTTTGTACCTATGATTATGGTCTTTCCCATGTCATTCTCAAGAACCATGTTAGAATTTCTAATCTAATTATTAGAAACCCTTAATGTACTTTTCTGATTTATTTCTACCCACTTGTTCTGATTAATTAACAAGTTATTTACCATGTAAACACTAAAAATAAATACAAGTACATGCTCAACACATTACAAATCATCCTCTAAAGGAAACAAAACAAGCACACAAGTGACACTGTTGTTTTTGGGTATTGGAGATCTCATGTGCTTTAGCCTCTCCACCAATTTTCATGGCTGGAGCACATCTGATACTACCCCAAATCAACAAACCACACAATCTTTTGATCAAAACACAACTTCATTACCTTGATCACACATTTTACTAACACTCAATAAGTTATGCTTTAATCCATTAACATACATAATATTTCTAGCTTTAACCTTTTCTTTTAGATAAACATAACCCTTACCCTTAATGACAGCTTGTGCGTCATTTCCAAAAGAGACATTATTTTCTATTTCTAAAGCATTATATGAGAGGATTTTATCTTTATCACCTGTCATGTGTTTAGAGCATCCTCTATCAATGTACCATTGATTTTCTTGTTCTTCTGAAAATAGAGTTATGCCACATTTTTCTCACTGTAGTTCCTTCCTTTTCCATACCTTGGAGTTTGATGATGTTTTCTCTTTTTGATATGTTGGCCGAAATTTTCTCCTACATTTAGATTCTTCATGACCAAAGTTATTGCAAAATGAACATTCAATTTCATCTTCGAGAGGTGAAAATTTATTATAAGAGCTCTTCTTGATTCCTATCACGCTCCTTCGTTTTGTTGCTTCTCTAGTCATGATAGTTTTGTAAGCAACACATTGAGCAGCCTTATGACAAAAGTTATGGCATGAAAAGAATTGTCCATTAAAGAAGAAGTTTATCTGATCATAAAATATTTTTGTATTGTTCACCTTTTGGTTAGTTCTTCTATTGAAGTGCACCCTTGGAGTAAAATGATCATGATTTACGTGGGGAGTACCTTTGGGCTTTTGCTGAGGATTGACTCATTGTTGATTAGTTTTTGTTGCATCAAGATAGATCCTAGTGATGGCTAAAGACTTTTCTGGTTGGGATGTTTCTCCAGTGTATCGAAGTCCAGTACTTATAAGTGGAGAACGTTGAACCTTAATGATTTCATCTAAGGTTTTTGATCCTTTAGCAAATCTAAGATTCAGATATTTTGTCTTCTCAAGTTCCTTTCTTAGACTCACTACTTCACACTCTAATTTTTCATTATTCTCTTCCCTTTTCATGAGTTGATGCGTCAAAGTGCCTATGACTATATTATTTTCTTCCAAGTATATTTTAAGTTGAGTGATTTCTTCAAGAAAATCTTCTTCTTCTAAGGCATCCATAAACTTATCATTTTCATAAGCCATGAGAAGTTTAATATCTTGATCAGGTTCACCTTCATCATTATTAGACAGGCCATCACTATCTTCATGAGTATAATAACTTATTCTATTAGCAACCTGTTTCCTATTACCTTTTTCATAATCCTTTCCTTTGTCATGGTTATCTTTATGAGGACATTTAGCAGCATAATGACAAATTCTACTACAAGAAAAAAATTTGAAGGGAAGCTTACCCCTGAATCTTCTGGTACCCATTTGAAGTTTCTTCACAAATTTTACCTCATATTCTTTTGATATATATCCTATTTTGTTGAGATATTCATTTTCTTTTCCCTTTGCAGAGACTTTGAAAGCAGCTTCTTTGATTTCTGATGGACCTTCTTTCCTCATTTCAAAGGCAGTTAAAATTCCATGAAGTTGAACAATAGTAATAAATTGTAGATCCTACTTCTCTTCAATGGCAGATACTTTTCACTCAAAATTAGGAGATAAAGATCTTAAATTTTTCTCTACTATAATAGCCTCCTTTATTTCTTCACGAATATTCTTCATACAATTTACAATCTCATCTACTCATGCAAATTAACTAGCAATACTTTCATCACTATGCATCTTCAAAGTTTCATATTGAATTCTGAGAGTTTGGATCTTGGCACATTTTACTTGGGAGCCTCCTTCGTAGCTCTGAATTATTTTGTCCCATATTTCTTTGGTTGTGTTGAACTACATGACTTTGATGAATTCTGATTCTGATAGACTTCCCAATAATGCATTGACAACTTCAACATTGGTTTCATATAATTTCTTTTCTATTGGATCTGTGGGGATTGTTGTTGGATATTGGTATCCTCCTTCCACAATTTCCCAAACATCATCTCTAAGTGATTGAAGATAGGCTCTAGTTCTTATCTTCCAATATGCTAGGTTGTTTCTGTTTAACATTGGTGGTCTGATAGATCCCATTTCTTCATGATTGCTCATCTTGAGAGATCTTCCTCCAAGCAATCAAGCTTATTCTGAAGGACCTACTTTTATACCAATTGTTGGGAAAATACTGAGAGTGGGGGGTGAATCTGTACTTAAACTTTCATAATAATTATTTTCCTTTTCACATTGTATAAGAGATTTTACAGAAACCAAACAGCATATGTCCACAACTATAATGAATGAAATCGACGTATAGATAATAAACTTGTAAATGAGCTAATTCATTGTCTATTGAACTTAAATTAGAGTGTGATTCATTTTCTAAGTAGTAAACAAATGCATTAAGAAAATAATAAATCAACACACATAAGCTGCACAAATGAACACTAGGATTTTTCAAGTGGAAACCCAATGTGGGGAAAAAAGCATCATTGTTGTCATCTCAGTATTGAATATTATTATTATAAAAAGTGTTTCCAAGTTTTGTACTGGTGCAAACATTTTCTACTACGCAGACATCTACCTGCTAAAGGTTATAACCTTCACTCGTTTTCCAACTTCTACTGGAAGGAAGCTCCAACTCCCTAGCTCTTGTACTGGCTGATATGTTTACCAGTACATAGGCGTTGGCCTACATAAGGATACCACCTTCATTCTTTCTCCAGGGACCACATTTCATAAATTTTCAGACTGGATACTCCTGGTACACATCAACACAATATGTAGGCCACGTTTCATCAAATTTTCAAACTGGACCCATCAGTAACATTGAAGCTCTAAATCAATCACCACTACAATACAACAATCAAATACAACTGCATCTACCAATCACTGAAACCGATCAACTCTGAAGCAAAACATAACCAATCAATCTAAACAGTCAGACCACTATCACCAGAACACACATAGCTTAACCTATAACACTACATCAACAACCAGAACCAAAGGTAACCTCAAAATCATATGTCCAAATGTATACACTACCTCAATGACAACATGTGTGTATATGCTACTTTTTGTAATCCAACTTGTGTATACCTCTAAAGATCCTGAATCATAAAACTTATGAACCAAAAATTGTGCTAACCAAAGACATTCTAAAGATCTATTGTCATATTACAAAGTTCTAAACATATAGCAGCAAAGATCACCCTTCTTACTCAATGAATCATTCAACCTGGCTCAATCTCATTATAAAATCAATTTAACTTCATATCTAATGAATGCATCATTAAAAAATAGGATTAAAGCAACAACACTAATCAGATAGATCAGTCATTTCTGAACAACAAGCCCTTTCTTTGCATACTTTGCTTGGAAGTGTCGAATCCACGTGTATGCATGCCTTCACTGAAGCGAACCTGCGTATAAATCTGCAAATAATGACTTATAACTTCACAAATTTTCAAGACTTTAGATATACCCAGATCATAGCATATAAAGGATAAAACATGTGTTAGAAATCAGATCTATATTATCCATTATCAGATCATACAATGATAATACATTTCAGGTTTCATGATCCTAATCCCACATTGTATCCAAGGGTGCACAAGATGTTTCAGATCTATATCATAACCATAGCCTTTACAACACAAAATATACTTCAGATAGAAGTATTCATCAAAAACCATTTCACTTTCACACTTAGCCCTTTGATCTTCTCCTCCTTATACACTTTGAGCCTTTGTCAATACGATGCACCAAAACAACACTTAGAACTTATGGTGTTCTTAGACGAGATCAAGTAATCGTTATTCTACTCAATATTGTGGTGTAATACCATGGTATGGACCCTTGATATTATTTAACCTTAATTTTCTATCCCATACACGCTTTTCATTCTGTGAAATTGCGTGCATATGTATACGCTTCTTTTATTATGTGTATCTGCGTGTATATGCAATGTGGACTAGGTTAAACAACGTATACAACTGAAAAAAATTTGTTTCCTCAATTTCTTGATTTTGATCTGTAATCCTTTGTTCCATCATCCTGTTCCTCTGTACCATTACCTTGTTACCTCTTAATAGACCTATTACAATGTGAGTTTCCCTTTATTATTTCTAAACTGACCTGTATGTGGGTTTCCATCAAGGACAAAGGATGTGCCATAAAGCCAACAGTTGAGGGTATTCATCCTTTTAATGACACATACTATACCATGTACATCATCATCATTTGCAGTATTTAATGAAGCAACCTCCCTACTCTTAACACCAGGGCCCAGAGACATAACTGGACCTGGGTGAATTCCGTTATTAAATGTGTTTGTGTTTGTGATTTGATGGTTGTCTTTATTTTTCATCTTCTTTATAATATGCGCATTTGGATTTTCATGCTCTTTTCCATGCAGTTCTTCTAACATCACAAAAATAAAATATCTAGGATAATTATGGTGGCTGAAGAGATCTAGATCAAGTTTGGTATCAGAGCGGTCTTCTCACTGATGTGAATTACGAGTGTGAATGATTGAACGTGCAAAAAAAAGGAAAAGGAGATGAAAGATATATGTACGAGGCCTTCTGCACGATGTCAAAAATTGTAGATTTAATGTATGCAAGCTGTGAGGAGAAGATGGAAAGAGAGGAATGGGAGAAAGAAAGAGCAGAGGACGATGCTCCATCTACCCCCTTCAGTGTACATTCATCTTCTTCATCGTCTTCTCATCATTCAAATGAGGAGACAAATCAGAGCCTTCAAGCAGATAATGTTGAATTGAGGAGACTTCTACGAGAGTAGAAAGAGGAGAAGTAGATCTTGCAACTTCAACTATGAGCCATGGAAGAATCTCAAATAACATGCATACATCACCCATAGATACCAAGTTCATCAGTCCAAACCTTAGAAATTGGAAATCATATCATAATTATCATAAGGCTGTAGCATACTGGTAGATCTCAATTATTTCTAACATTACACTTGAAGGTGTAGCACTATACAAAAAAATTATGAAGAGAGGATTATTTCCATCACCAATATATACATCACCAACATTGTACACCACCAGCTGCATTAGGAAATAATGTCTTCAGATGAAAACCAACAGGGAAAGTAATGGAGAGAGTTAGTAACTGAAAAAAAAAAAAAAAAAAAATGAGACAGAAAATTATATAAAAGGAGTATAAAAAAAATTGTGAAATGAGGATCTATGAAATTCATCATTTAAAATTATAGGGTTGGAGTCATAATAAGGCCATGTATTTTGTTCTTAGGATCATATGCATGTTCACCAAACCAACCATGTTCCTTCAAACCAAATGGATTGCTCAGAGAAAATCTTGCTATTATTTTTTTCTTCCTTTATCTTTTGAATGTTTGATTGGTTTAGCCGATCTTTAAAATAATGATTCCTTTATTCAATTATAGGTTATATAATGATTTTTTTCATGCCTTCTCTCCCCCTTTCTCATAAAATGTAAAAAAATTTGTGATACCTAAAAGAGAAGGAAGGGTTTCCAGAGCCGATAAAATGATCCGTAGATGTCTATTCACTATGATTTTCATTTATTGAATTGTATTTTAAGTGATTTTTCAACTTAGCTTCCAATCATTAATATTGAATTTGCTTTGTTTCGATTTTAATTTTGTTATAATTTGTTCATCTTGGAGTCCCTTCTGTTGGATAGCATCAGACCTTGGAAGATGTTGGACCTTCATGAAGCATTTTTTTCTCAGGAAATAACTATCAATACTTTCATTAAGATAAAAGTGGATACACAATTTTGTAGTATTTCTCTTGACTTACTTGACTTATCTTCTTAGAAGCCATAAACCTTTCTTTACATGTTAACATATTCCTGGAGATTCTATTTAGGCTATACGATAGACATATATTATTAGCACTTACAAAAGTGTTTTTCCTCTCATTGTTTCCATGACATACAAAGGCATTAAAGATAGAAATTTATGCAGACATTAAAGAGCATCATAAAACCCTCCTGGATAAAGAGCATATTTTCAAAAGATTGTATTGATCCACTTTGCCATAAAAACACTTGCCCACATTTTATTTATAAATAAAATCTCCCTGAACTTAGAAGTCTACCCTTTTCATATGCTAAAAAAATGATTTTTCTAGGCATATAATGACATCCCTTCTGAGATAGGATATATCCTACAAAGTTCTACTCTTTTCATATATGATTGAAAGTCAGGGCCTATAAATACCTCATCAACGTTCTTGTTTGTTGCACCTAGTATATGAGAAATGGTGGTCCAAACTTTATCCTTTGTTGTGCCCATTACAGGATCACCTTGGAGTCCGCATACATAATTATCTCCTCAATATCAAGAAGAAATGGACATTGCAGAGCCCCCCATAATGCTATCATGTCGACTTTGATATTTTGACCTTATCCCACTATACCAGCAGAAGTGGTAAAAAAGTCCTCCTTCATAACTAATGGAACATTACTACCACAATTCCTATATGATGAAGCTCCATCAAAGGAAATGATTAGGAAATGTGACCATACCTCCTTAAGATGAATGTGTCACCCTTGATGACCTTGAACAAAAACCAAATTTCTATAAAATATGTTTTTGTATTTATACAGGAACCTCTGATATCTAGCACAATGTGTTCAAAAATATTTTGGTTCCTCCTCCTCCATATGTCCAATAGTGTATAGAATATAAATGTTTGGTGAGTTTTGTGCACTTCAAACCATCAAGTAAGGCAACATTCAATGGATACATTATTCCATGACGCCTAAGTCTTGAGAATTTAAAGCACCCCCTTCCAAATCAAGATTGTGAATGGGCATGTGAGGAACAAATGTACCACATCTTCGTTTGCTTCATTTCGCATTGAACATCTGCCTAGACCTATACCATACCTTTTAATAAGGTTTAGCATGGATGACTGTAGTTATCTTGTCCCTGTGAATCCAATGAGTCAGTCGAATGAAAGTGTCCTCCAACATCAGTTTGACCCTCTCCTACTCATATTCTTTCGACAATTTGTGATGAAAGAGGTTTGATTCTATTGCAATTAAAGACCACAAGTCAGTTGAATTAAAGTCCAAATACCTAATGTCCTATGATCATTTATTTCTCTTATTCCATTGTAGGTGAGGAGTCGAGCTATGTTGGTCTGCCAATGTCTACCATTGTAGAACAAGGCTTTGGTTTAAGTGATGTCATGTCACTATTATGGTAAAAACCCAGTTAACTGGACCTCCTTGTTCTCAGTAGAATGTTGAGCTAGCAAGAGATTGATGTACTTTGAGGGATAACAAAATCGTTATCAATGGTTTCATTAGTAAATGTTGATCTTTTGTCTACATATACACTTATTGTATGTAAATATATTCTTTTTGTATATAAATATCTTCTCTCCATATATAAAGAAAACTATGTTTATTTGTTACATTTCTCCATATATAAAGAAGATTAGGTGTATATACCTTCATCCAAAGTATTCTTTTGATTTTTTAAGCTAATTTTAAATCTTTTCAACACCAACTCTTCCATTGAAGGACTTATTTAATTGTTCCTTTTTTCTTGCAAATTCTCATGGTTATTTTTCTTTTCATATTCTACAGCATTGTCTTGTAGTCGTCCTATTGTTGCAGAATTCTAGTTTCTGAATGTAGTGTGTTTTATGTCCTTTAAATGTTGGGTTGTGGCCCTTTTGGGTTACTTCCATTTTCTTTTTTCAACTTTCGGTTCAAGGTCTTCATATTCCCTTGTAACTTCATCATGTGTTCACCATGGGGTTTCACTTGGGCTGGTAGATTATACCTCTCCAAAGCCTTGAATTATGATATTCTTGCAACATCACTACCTTAATATTGCAACCTTGATCAACTCTGCAATATCCTCTTAGCTACATCACAACTCAATGTTTTCATATTTCCTAGCACCACAACTAGATCTTGTTCATTCCACACACCACAACATGTTCTACATAGTAGATTTTCCCACCACTCTTAACCTTTGCGACCTCACAAAATCATACTTAATTGTTTACTCAGATCATGTGATGAAATTACAGGTCTTGAATATTTAATATGTTTATAAGGATTAGAAAACTATTTGTCTACATATGTTTACCTTGTTAAATTGACAATTGAGTGGTCTGAAATTTTTTCCATGGGGTTTTTTGCATTATGAGTTCAAAGTTGGAGACTAGAACTAACTCCTTGTTCTTTGATCTACATTTTTTCCTGAGGATGCTCCATGATGAGAATCTACCACCTGTCATGATGTGGGTGATGTTTCTTACACTGTTGGCCCAACTAAGTAGTTAGGTTGCATTTAATTATCCTATTCTTATAACTAAACATATTACATTTGTTCAACTTATTCATATGATAAATAATGTAAATATTTAGAGCATATGTTCTATGTTAATATATTTATCCACATTTTTTTTTCCATTATTCTAGAAGTACTTTATGAATGCTCCAAAATGACAGGATTTGGTGACCTTCCCTTCATATTTGTTATCCATTTTCTTCATATACCACTAGAATTCTATTTCCAAAATCCCTATTCTTGGTTTCTTCTACTTTGTCCAGTTTACTACCACACCATATAGTTACATACATGTATTAATTTAGATACCATATGTAAAATAACCATATATCTAAACAAAACAAAATGTTATCTCCATCCAATGGTTTTACTTATCTTTAATGACCAATGGGTTTGTTCCTTTATCACCCTTGCTATTGTCTGCATCTTTATGCGCAGTGGTTTTCCATTGGTTTTCCAATTTTCTATCTAGTTTATATTGTAGGTCCTCTAATCTCCTTTATATTTCTTAAGGATTATCTTCCCCATAGCCTTCAGTTATTCCATTTCCTTTCTCTAGTTTAGAGTCTAGAATCTCTGTCATCCTTCTCATGATTAGTCGTGCTTCAATTTCTAATGCTTTGTTCAATATAATATTCCAATATGACTATCTGATTTGGGCGTCTTGTTCAACACCTTGTCACTGTAACCTAATGATATATATTGAATACAAAGATCTAGTGCCAAAGTCAAATTGTAGAGTGTACTTCAACTAGCAGTGTATCCAAGGTCTATTGTAGAATAAATTCCATACTGAAGGAAAGTATTTTTCATTATTCTAAGCGTCAACCCAACATATTTTCATTCTGCGCAAACTTTCCTCTAGGTAGGGGAAAAGAATCTTGATATGCATCCAAACTTGATTCTTTTGTGTTTATTTTCTCTTCAATTTTTTTTTACCAGGTTCATTTTGGCACAGGAATGGGACGTCCTAGATCTACCCACTTTTTTTTCATATGAACGGGGAACCTCCTTTGAGGGAAAAGAAAAATATTTTTCATTTTAAGCCACAAACAGTAGAGTCAAGAAGCTTGACAGGACGAGGATGGAAGAAGAGAGTGAATAAAATCAGTTCCCTCGACAAATAAGAACTGGAAACCAACATATGAGATGCAACCAACAAACATCAGCGAGAGAAACCAAAATTGAAGAGAGCTTAAAACCAAAACTAAAAACTGAGAATTGAGTATTAAAAGATGAGATATATTAGACACCATGTCACGGGAGCTTCAAAAACATGAGAAAGACCACATGTAGAAATGGAACAATGATTTCCAATGGAGTGTTTAGAGAGCTCCCCACAAATTTTTGAAAATTGACATTTTCCTGACTACTAAACTAAGAATGAAAGTTATTGTTATTGCATAGTATTGGTTTTAGCCTTTAGGTAATCCACCTTCTCATTAGTTCCTTAATATCATTCTCAATTGAAATAGATGGAATGATATATGCTTACCCCCTCTGTCGTTCCATTGTTGTGGCTTTTGCTTCTGAAGGAATAACCTTAGAGTGCAATATGTCATGTACATTTGATCAATCATAATATGACATGATCTGTCTAGACTTTTGGTTAATTTTATTTGTGTTCTTACGATGTTTCTTGATCAAGGATGCTTGGTTTCCATTCCAAATTAATAAATTTTGAGATACGTTTCATTGTATCATGATCCCACTTATCCAAACTTTCCTCATTCATTTTTCTTTCATTTTTATGGTTTAAGTACTAAATTTGTGATGCTAGATTACAATTCAAACTTAGATTGATTATGTATCAAGAATGTACATGCCTTTGTGCAATAAGAAATGTCAATCTTCACTTGTGTGAAACAATTTCTTGCTTGATTTATGATGAGATTCAAGTACGGTTGTTGTTATTCAAATCATAAAAATCTTATGTTTTTCTTCTTTGCTCAAAATATTTAGGATTTTTGATATTCTTGTTTAATAAGTTTTGAATTTATATTTGTTGAATAATCTTTTAAGAGATGTTTGAAATAAAATTACAGGTAGTGTTGCTTCTTCAACTCCCAAGTTTAGGATTTGGCATCATGAAAATTGAATTTAGTCTCTTTGGAATTTGGCTAAAATTGGTTGTTTGTTTGCATTATAGTTTATAGCATAGGCGTTTACTTAAAGTCATGCTTGATTTTTTTCCTTTTGGAATGGACCTATGTGGATTAGGATTTTTGGGAAATTCATTTAATGATAGTGTGTGATATATTCTTTTTTTCTTATATGCACTCTTCTTATGGGAATTTTTTATTATTTGTTCTATCCTTAAACTACAGGAGCTATAGTTTCATAATGTCAAACATATGTTTATTTATTTGGTGCATCTTCTGAGGCGCTAACTCTCATAGACAACGGTTTTACCAACTAGCACATTTGTGAGCAAGACAAATTTGGAAACTGATTTGTTTAGTGATACTAGTTTCGATCCAATTTTCACTGCTTATGTCCCTGCACCTACACTTGCACCTACACCTACGCTTGTACCTACATTTTCTCCTAGATATTGAAATCAGGTAAATATGATTATCTTCCTATTGTGACAGATTTTTCATGGTACCACAATTATCTAAGAACATATACATCCATGTTTCAGAGTTGTAGATTAAATCAGAGTATATTTATTTTAATTGGGAATAAATAATATCTCAAGTTTTCTTGTCATAGTTTAAGCATACATTGGTTTTATTGTTCAGAGGTTTTGATTTGGTTTCTATTATAACATGTAACAACCCAAAGAGAATACTTTAGGTGGTCCTCCATTTAAGTTGTCATCTTCTTCGCATGAATATCCTTTTTCTACACAAGCACAGAACACCACAGTGCATGTAAAAGCCTCCTTTAGCGTCGGATATAGTGGAGAATCTAGGGTCTTCATAGTTATTGTTGCTTCGAACTTTGATACTACAACAACTTTTGGTTTCATGACTACTTTGAAATTTTCATGGTCGATTGTTTTGATTGGGTGGGTTGTTGATTCTCATCTTTACATTTTCAGTGTTTGTTACCTCTTGATATTTTCAATTGTGACATGCATTGTAATAATTCATTTTATTCACTCAGATGCAGATGACAACCAATCCATTTAGAATAATTAGAGTGATGGGCGGTGAGAGGATGGGTCACATGGTCGTCTGCATTCCCTCCCATGCTAGCCTGAAACGAATTCATGGCAGTCTGCAAGTTTCATTAAATGGTTACTCTGGCCGAGATTTACCCATCATGCGCACAGCAATGGATTCACCTCACCATAATGATGCTTTCACCCCCTGCTCCATAGCATATGTCCGCCTCAAGCTGCCGAACCCTGTTCTTGCACTGTTACCGGGAGCCGTTGTTGGTTGTTAAGTTGTGTAGACTTTGGTAATGGGCATCACTTCTCCCAAACTAGGCTCTGCAATTTGACATCAGCCCAGCCTTCCCTTGCTCATTCTCTACTCAATCCTTTAGCCAACTCCCCCACTGATAGCTCGGCTTTACATTTTTCCATGGCACGCATTCGTCACCGAATGCGTAGCAGAAGAGGGGGATGTCATGGTGGTAGTGTCTGCCCTCCTACGATGCCTAGCCCTAACTCTGCCTCCCCCTCCCCTTCCCCTAACATTCCTAACCCTTATGGCTCCTTCTCTGGCAGGTATCCTGATACCCGCAGTGGCCGTGGACGCGCACAGCTTTAAGGTGCTAGCTGAAGAGACACTGTTGTCCATACAGCCAATTTTCCTCTCCCCCCTGACCCTGCTACCCACTCGACACAATTTCGCTTTCACAACACCATGAACAAACCTGTCATTACAGCCACTATCACCATCACTTTATCTGAGAAAAATGATCCATAGGATGCTCCGTTTGGAAACACTAGGGCACGGCAATGGGATGCTCTCAGGCTCAGGAGTGACCTAGACTTAGGCAAGCAACTGATGGATGAGGAGATGGTCACCCTGCATTCAAGGCACTAAGCGGTGGTCAGGATGCTGTGGAACGAAAATATTGAGACACACAAACACCTGGTGGTATAGTGGTTGACATATCAAGGCCGCATGCAGCTGCTGGCAGCTCTAGTGGCACTCAATCGGCTCATGGGCCTCAAACCGGCGTGTTGGAGGAGGAAAATGAATGGTATCAGTATGCATGCCTCATCGAAGAGGTGCCCACCCCGGATGACCTCAAGTGATGACACGTGGTAGCCACATGTCACCCTTATGCCAGCTGGTTGTCTCTTCTGATGACTGGTTCTTTTCTGAAATGATTGTTCTGATTAAACTTTCCTGGTTTTCTCCCATGTTTTGATATTTTCTGTTTCAAGACTGATGATCCATATGCGGATTCCTTTTTGCCTTCATGGATTGGTTTCCCTATCGATGGGGCAGTCAAGTTATTTTTGATAGATGATGTTCAGTACTACTGAGGCCTGTGCCTCATTGTAATCATATTTTGTTTCATATTAATATAATAGATTTACTTAGAAAAATAATAATTCATTTTATTCTTTTGAAACTACTAGAACACATTTGACCAGAAGTGGTTGAAACGACCCTTGTACCAACACCCATGGAAATATGTTTTTTATACCATGTAGTTTTCTCACACGAAATATTGTGCTCATTTGCAAGTAGTTTGAAGAAGCCTTAGTGTGCCTAATGAATTGAATTAGACAATGGTTATAAACTTTTATTTTATTCAATTGGCATTGATGGCATTGAATTAGACCCTAGTGGTTGTAAACTTTTATTTTCATCAATTGACATTAGCAGGTATTTGTTGCTTCACAACCCCTTATTTTTGTATAAATGTGTTTTTCACTAAACCTTATATTTACATTTATACGAGATTGAGAAATGTATAATTAATTGGTAAGCCTCTTTACAAAGTGAAAAGAATCACTAAAATATTCACTCACTTAAAAAATCTTACTCATCTTAGTAAAAGTCTAATGAGAGGCAGTCTCCAAATGAATCTTTATAAATTGGTGGCCAATAGCATAAACATATACATAATATCTTTCGACAATGAAAATCAGAATAATATATAATCCTAATTCTTGAGGGAAAATCATGATCGTGAAATGGTTAAATAAACACTTGAAACTGAAGGAGACCTTCAAGGAGCATAATGTTTAAAGACTATTGATATTTTTCTTATTCACTATTTTTATTTAAATTGGTTAATTCATGTTTATTTTATTGCAGGTTAAAATATTTTTATTATGTTTTAAATATTAACGAGGGTTGCAGGGCAGCAAGTCCCTGCTTTGGGTGAGGCTTACTAGGTGAAGTGTGTGTCCTGATGATGCATGTTAGAGTAGATGTGATTTACATACAAGAAAAACAATTAAAAGCTAATAAGTACTTGACATTGATGACATAAAAGGAACTGGAGAAACAATATAAAAAGAAACCCAGAGGGAAGGTGAAATGTACCAGAATTACATTAATTGTGTTTGTAATTATGGTGAAGGGTAGTGACCTTTCACATAATCATATTTGTTAGTCACTATATATTCTAGTGCTTTTGACCGCATATCATCGTTACATAATTCACATTATTAATTTTTTTTTTCCACATTATGGATTAGTGCCTTCACTTATCGATGCTTTTGTGGCTATACAAAGGCACAACATTATTGGTAGTAGAGAAAGTATACAAAGATAATAAAAATCCCTGAATGATAATAAAAATCCTTGGCCAATGGCCCTCATTATAGGAGAAGTGGAAGATTACTTTGAGTTCAACACATAGAAATGTACAAAGAGAAAATAAACACATTGATAATTTTTTATGATCCATGTACCAACCATTAATAACATGGAAAAAATAATAAAATATTTATAAAATTAATGTATGTTACAAGCAACTAAACAAAGAAAATGCATATCAACTATAGAAAATTTCAGCTACCAAACAACAAGACCACAATCATCCCCTATCTTGAGGGTGAGTATTGTTGAAAGGATTGTCTATTAACAGTGACTGGAAGTGGTTGCAGCTAAATTCAAAAAATAAATTATAAGCAAAGGACATAAATACTCCATTGTGTGAAAAAGTGTCTACATGTGGTAGTACTCTGATAACCAAGTTTTTAACAATGATGAAAATAAGTGTCCTCGGTGCTGCACAATACACAGAGGAATTTCATATGGTTAGGAACAAATTTTTATAAAGCCAAATTTTATATGACATATGAAAGAGCGAGAGGTAATTGAAGCATTCTTCTATAGAAAACCCACAAATAATAAAATCGTATGTCTACCTTATTGTCATAAATTATCCAGTTTGTAAGAAGCTCTTAAAGCATAGCTCCCAACAACCCAAATAGAGCACCCGATGCTACAACATATATGTTAGGTCCCTATACTACTAGCGTAACCCCTTATCGTTATTAGTACAACCCCATTATTATATTTTTGTGCCCATGTAGTCCCCATATTGTTATTATTGTGCCCCATAGAAGCCCACTATTGTTATTATTGTGCCCTTACATTATTATTGTTATGTCAGCCCTAATTATATTATGACCCTTAGACTCCTATATATAGAAAGAGGTTTTGTCATTTGTATCATCTAAGAATTGTTCATTTGTGTAATGTAAAGGAGGTTTCCCCCTCGAAGAGGTTGAATTCTAAAGTTTTGATCTATCTTTTCTATTTGTTTGTGATTTGGTTTCATAACATTTGGTATCAGAGCTTTGGACTCTAGGGTTTCACTGCTCCAAACAGGTCATTGTGGAATTTTCGCTATAACTTATTTTTTATGATGTTTTAGAAGCTAAAACAAAATCCTATTTGAGATTAAATTGTGCTGAACCTTAGGTCCGAATTTCGAATTTTTTCTCACTATATTTTCGGAGATATGATCTAAGGAAGTTAGGGTTTTTACAAGCTCCGAAATTTCATCTAAAATAGGTCATTGTGGAATTTTCGCTATAAGAATTTTTCTACGATGTTTTAGAAGCTAATAAAGACACCTATTTGAGAAGAAATCAGTTTGAACCTCGGGTCAAAATTTCATATCTTTTCTCCCTATATTTTTAGATATATGACCTGAGGAAGTTAGGGTTTTTGCAGACTCCCTAATTACATCCTAAACAGGTGACCTTGGGAAAATCGTCATAACTTTCTCTTTGAGCATCAGATTGAAATTTTGTTAGAAGTTATAGAAAAATAACGGACTATACTTTGTTTGGGTATAATTTTTAGAACATGAGGTTGAAACAGTGACATGTGGCACGTCGTACAAATTCACTCTACTAAACTAGTCTATAATTAGGACATCACAAGAGATTGGGAATAAATATTTCTTCAGGAATCCAATTGTGATCAGACTTGCCGAGTTAGAAAGAGGACTCAAAGGGCTATTACAAAAAAAAAAATCAGAACTTAAAGATCCAAAAGTACAAAGTACAGTCGTTTCAAGATCGAGCTCCTAAAATCAAGAAAAAGCGAGATGAGGAAGTTTGATGGCAAGGATCCGGTAAATTGGATACTACGGATGGAGAAATATTTTGATCTACATGGTCTACCACTGTTACAAAAGGTATGTATTGCATCTAATTATTTAGAACTGAATCAGTTTTTATGGTATAAAGGGCTTTGTTCTCATAAACCACTTGTCACATGGTCAATTTTCATGGAGGAAATGCTAGTACATTATGAGGATACAAAGAGAAACACCTTCTTTAGCCAGTTTATAAATCTCAAACAAAAGGGTTCAATGGCAAGGCACATTAAGGACTTCCAAACATTTAATATAAGGGTAAATGATATTCAAGAGAAGAAGGTAGTTGATGTCTTCATAGGGACTTTAAAGGACAACATTCAACAGGAGGTTCATCTTTGGGAACCTAATTCATTGTAGAAGGCATTTAGGTTGGAAAGAAAAATTAAAAGTGAAATTATGGAAACAAGGAATCCCACCACTCACGGCTATAATTATGGAAGTCGTTTTTCACCTAACCTTCCACAACCTACAAGTTTTACACCACAACAATTGGAGGAAAAAAGAGAAAAAGGGTTTTGTTACAATTGTGATAGCAAATACACTAAAGGTCATAAGTGTACTGAGAAGAAAATATTTTACATAGATTATGAAGAGGAGGAAGAAAAGGATCAAGAAACATCAAAAGAAGAGGATATACACGAGTAATCCACCCTAGAGAAAGAAGAAATGAATCCGATTGTTGAGGTATAAAAGGTGTCTTTTTAACTCCTACTTATCTTCACATAAGTTATAAATCCGGGCAAGACTTTCTATTTCAAGAGTGTACACAGTATGTGGTGGCTATTTAACTCAAAGAGTAATGCTTCTAAATTGCAGTACAGTTCTTTCAAATACAAGAGTAAATGGATGCAGCAAGTAAACTCTAATTGCAATTAAAAGACAACTCAATCCTCTAATGAAACTAAATCAAACATTCATCAAAGTAACAACAAACATCAGTCAAGGATACAGTAGTAATAACTCATTCCTCTTTTAACTGATTTAATTTAAATCAAATACAATCATCAATAACCAATATAAGCAGTAAACGATCCCAATCTGAGAGCTTTGACAGCAATAGTCAATGTTCTTTACAGTTGATAATCTTAACCAGAATATGTAATTGAATGACTGAATCTGAAATAACAGCAAACTGAATCAAGAACACTACTACAGATTACACAAAGCAGAATGATTCTGTTAAGACTGGAAAGTAAGAAACAACAAAGCGATACAATTGCAGAAAGTAGAAATTCAATCAAACCATCACACTGCGGAAATCAGAAATGCATGATACAGGAACAGCAAGTGAATCCACCAGGGTCGGGCCCTTAGCTGCCAGTGAACACCACCGGATTACTTCAGTAGATGTGAAGGAACAACAACTGCTTTTATATATTAATCATTGCAAAATCGTTACAGCCAGTTCGTACTCTGCTTCAACAGCGAGAGTCGATGATCAAAGTTACAAATACAATAGTAATTCTCTAATTAATTCTCTGTCCCCCGTCTCAACTACAATCATTGCCTTTTATAATGGCAAAGAGGTAAAAGATAAATAGTAAAAACGATCCCTCAGGATCAAGAGATCCTGAGGGATTCACACAATCTTCCAACTTCAGTTAGCTTTTCCTCCTTGCACTGATCCTGTGATTCACTTCGTTCTTATCCGTAACTGCCACGCTCCTCGCTGGGCTTGCTGCCTCTTCACTGTATCTTGGTTAGGGAACAACAATTGTCCCATTTTGTCCATGACTCATCATAGGAACAACAGTTGTCTCATTTCATCTTTTTCCTGCATAAAGAAGGACAACAATCAGCTAAATCGTGATTACAGATAATTTCCTCATTCTTAGCATAATCCTTTGATATATTAGCACTTTGGGATATAAAAGGGATATAACTAAAGAAAAGGATGATGAAATAAATAACATATGCATACCTTTTCCATGACTCAACATACTCCCCTGCTTACCCTTTTTCATGCCCTCATGAAAAACATGTAGTTTGTGTGCAAAGAAGTCAAGGAATAGGCTGGAGAAGGAATGTCATAAAGTGTTTTGAACCCATGATTTTTGGCCAAAATTTCAAAGATGTGCCCTGTCTGCCCTTCAGGTAATTCATATATAGCTTTATACCCTTCAGTAGGATACCAAACAATAGGGATACAGAATCGACAGCCAAGCCAATAAAGGCCCTCCCTTAAGATGAGGTTGCTATAAGTAACAAAGAATTCTACAACAATCTTAAAGTTTTTATAATTGAATGGCTCCCTGTTTTGTACATTATTATTATAAATAGTCCACCTAAGCTTGGTTGCAGCCAAGGAGTTTTCCTGAATAGTGAGGAAGTATTCTACTCCCTTCTGGACAATCTCTTTGTGAATGGGCCCCAAGATTTTGATAACTCCTTCCTTCTTCATCAGATTTTTGTGATTGGCCAGCATTTGTAATGGGTGCTTTGGTTCACCTCTGACCCACAAGTCCAGTCCATTTTCCTGCCTCTGGAAAGTGTTATGAGCCTTGAACCATTTCAATTGATTAACAAAGAATGAAATGAAACCCTGGAACTACACATCTCCTATAAAAGGATTGGGGTTCTTTTCAATTTCTTATTCCAATATAAAATTGTGTAAATAAAATTCACACAATAGCCTCTGTACTTTTATCCCATGACGCTTACAACAGTTTATAAAATCTTCAATTGTTTCAAGTACTGGTCTCTGTACTGGTAGAAGAGTTTTAGAGGGGATATTGAGACTGAAGTGTCTTTAATTTGGAAATATTTGTCTGCAAGCGGGAGGTGGTCTAAATCCATGTGGGGAGTCATAATGGGCATGATATTCAATGCAATTGGGGCTTCTATCCTTGGTTCTTGTCGATTCAAGGACGAGGGCAAAGGGTTTCACTGAAATTGGGGAGAATTAGTATAGCTCGAAGTATTTTAGGATTACCAGGCAGCTTAATTTTACTAAATTACTTAGTTTTTAAAGCAATTTAGTTCAGGTTCAACAATACAATAAGGTTTCTCAGTGGAAATAGGGTAAATACCTAGTTTTAGCTGTTTGAACGACAAAATGGTGATTGTGCACTATTTGCACAAAGCGCATGGGTCTATAAGGTAGTCTGGAGTTTCAGCGGCTTCAAAAAGTTGATTGTTGGTAACAGGTTGGCAGTTGAATGTTCTTTGTGCTTTCCATGGAGGTCAGAATGGTTTTTTCACGATAAAAACGAAATACAATGAGTTTTTTGGTTTTATGTGCAAAGTCAATGTTATTGGCGGGTACATTGGGAAAAGACAGTTGGCTTCAATCGGGGGATGTGAGATTTTTGGCGTGTAGCAGAAGGTGGTAAGTGGAATCCATCACACCGCTTTTTAGGATAAGTGGTTTCAGGGGGAAGCTGGCCAATGCCATTCATCCAGCGCCACGTAGCGGCGAGGTGAACAATAAAACCGCTCACATCGGGTGGGAAAGGTCAGCTTTCAGAGGTCGCTCAACATGAGCATCAACTGTTGGATCTGAAGGGGTCAGATCGGACGTTGATTGGGGTGTTGATTTGATGGAGGAGTTAATGGAGGGGCTCGAAGGGATATTTAACTGCGGATTAGGGAGGCTTAATGACATCGGGGATGATTTGATTGGCAGGGACAGATTTAATTAATCACTAATTGACTAATTAATCCTTTTTATTCAACGGAGAGTTATGGTTCTTAATTAGCCATTGATCAACTAATTAATCCATTTATTTAATTTAGTTAATAAGGTTTATATTTCAAACCTCAAGGGTGGGATATTAATCATATGGGTGAAATAAATAATATGGGAAAGGGTTTTTTTCGGGGATTAATAAACATACATCACGTTAAAAGTTAATATGAAGATTGTGGGATAAACAAACCGCACTAAGCATAATGCATTTTTGTAATTTTGCTTTTTCACATAGAACATTATAACTTAGGCTAAGTGCATTTTTATGGGTTTTTGTTGGAAAGGGCTTTTGTATGGGGTAATTATTTCCCCTAGGAAAATGGTGATTTTACCTTAGGAAAAGGGATTTTTTAGGTGAAATGAATGAGTTATGAAAGGAATGAATGTTGATAAGGGGGCTTTCAGTACTAAGTCCCTATAAGTTATTGGGCTGAGGGTTCCCCCCCTCCAGAAGTTAGAGAATTGCTCTGAGCCCCTTTAACTTAAGGTTTTAGGTACTTTTGACTTTGCTCATGGGAAATTAGTAAATTAAAGGTGCAATGAATGGGGAAATTAATCATTTAACTTTGTAAATGTTCTGTTATCATCCACAGTCTTAGCAACTTGATGATGAAATCAAATGATATGACTTTATCCAATCAATCACCATAATTCTGCAACCATTCAACTTCTTACCCGTCTACTCATCCTAACATTTTTGCTACTCTTTATTAGGGTGCACTTAAGCTAGAAAACCCTTATCAAACCTTTTCTTTTCTTTTTATAATATAAATCTAGGTAAGTCTATATGTATTACATCCCAGGGCTCAGATTAAACTGTTGAGCTCCTTTTATTTACTCTACCTATCTACTTATCTGCCAGGATTAAATAGTTTGGACAGATTTTATTCTCTATCTCTAAGCATTAAATTCAAAACATGGAATAACCAAGATCAAACTATTTGGTTACCATGGATTTTGGCATAAACAACAAGTTGCACACAATCATTATTATACAAAAAGTAAAACAACAGTGGCATTTGGACTTGCACACTTTCATGGTTTTTTTCTTTTTCTTTGGGGTTCATTTTTGATCTTTTTTTACCTTTTCATTCTTTTTTGACCTCAGCCATTCAAAAATTATGACACCTATTGGTATAGGAACATAACAGGATGTATTCATGGAAACAACTTTCTGACTGCTACCCTCTGTCTTCTTCTCCTTACCTGCTTCCTCCTAGATCTCTTCCTATTCTTGAGGTCCAATGGTTTCCGATTTTTCTTTATTCATAACCTATGTTGCCACCTCTGCTGGTTTCTTGAAACAATGGGAACCAACTCCCTTGTTTCTGTTCGAAACCAGTTGACAATGGGAGGGAACAGACGTCCCTCCTCCGCGCCTCGCCATGGTAACCAGCTACACAAACCCTAAAGCAAAACCCCTAACCCCTTCTTCTGTAGCTGCCAAACCGTAAACTAATATGGTGTTCGAGGAACTAATTAATTAAATTCATTAAGGAATTTTTATTTATTTATATTAAAGTTAAAAGGGGATAAATAGCATCAATCTTCAAAATTCCTTTAGTAAGTTAAGAAATATATTATATTAATTATTCCATATGCTAATTAATTATAAGATGAAAGAAGTAAAACAACATTGATACTTACAAATTCCACAATTAATTTTTGATATGCCACAATATACTCATAACCCTTATTTAACCCAATGTCAATCAATTCTTCTTTGTATGTTAGAACCTATTTCAAGAAATTTAAGAATGGTTGTTGTAACTTAAACAACTTAAAATATGCAAAAATGAAACCTTGAGTTGTTATAAGGAAATATTAACAATTACTCACAAAATTTGAAATCAACAATTTTCTTCCTTGTCATCCTGTTTTATGAGTTGAATGAGTTCCATCTTGTTTTCTTTTCTATAAGAAAATATTTGAAAATTAATATTTAATGCTAAAATAATTTTTTATATGTACAAAGTCAATCATGATTACGTAAATTTAAAGCACGTCGTTGAGATGACTTCTCCTGTGATGAAATTATGTTCATTTCTTTGACCATCTCCTTATATAGTTTTTTGGACATTCCTACTGAGATGTTTCACAATTTAGCGTGCTGATCATTTAGGATTTTCATAATCTTTGTGAAAAAAATAATAAACTATTTTTATAATGATATATTAAAACTAAATATAACAAAATCGATATTAATAAATGAATGGTTTTTAGTAATATATACATATAATTCTAGAAAATCATTTTATATAATTAGGAATATTTTTTTGTATGTTTTGTTATTTCAAGTCTGACACCTCTCATCGACCATTGTTCTCGAAATTCATTCTGTAGTTTAGATATAACTTAGTTCTTAGAATCATTGGATTGATTTTTGTATTATAAGTGGAAAGGAAATTTATATGCTCATTCCACTAGATCCCCCATAGTTTTGTAAAAAACATTTCCCCTTTCATTAACCTCTAGCACCACTCTAGATGAACTAAGGACCAATTCATCGTCATTTACATGTTCTATAACTTTTATTTTCTTAAAAGGGCATTGATATTTTCTTTTGTTGTTGCTCCCTATAGAACATTAAACATATATGAATTAATAGATTGTTTGAAACATGTTATCTAATATTCTTAAGTATATTACTAATGAAAATAAAAATAAAAATCATATTGAATAGTATTTTTTTCATTCATCTTATTCATTTTTCTGCAATTTTTCTATCTTGATTTTACGCTCTACTACACATAGATTATGTTAGCACCTAAATCTGCCTCAGGCTGAAAGAAGGAAAAAATCAGGGTAACCACAAACCACGCTCAGTCTCGTAGCTAGCCCTACGAGAGCAGGAGAGGGCTCTCTCCGAGTCACACTCAGCGAATGGATAAACCAAAAGGTCTGAGGCAAAGGTAGGCGGAAAGCATAGCAATTTAGTTTTAAAATATGGCGGAATGGAGAGATCGATTAAGAAGGTGAAAAGGGCATAGGAGATGAATCCTTTTCAACAGAAGAATGAACACTAACATGAAATTTTCCTCTAGGTAGAGCAATAAAATTGAATTCTACCTAATCTCATTCGAAAAACTTCACCAGAAATGAATATGAAATGAAATATGGAACATAACAAGGTACATATGAAACATAAGATACACACTTGCTATACTCACAACCACAAGAATCTCATGAAACAGAGCCGCTGCCTTTCATTAATTCTCTGTAAAAATATACAATGCAGAAACCAATTTTCTTTCCCACAGTCTCCCAGAAGTTACAAGCCAGCCAACCCTTTGCAAATAACTTGCTTACACTATATAGAAAGTGTAGAGAAGAGATGGAACGCCCAGGGGTTGGGAAGTTACTCAAATCATTTCGAAAAGGAGATGGAGAACCAACCATCAACTACAAGTGCAGCGCTCTCAAGCATGACATTTGGCTTGGGTGACCCTTTGCATTCTTTTGCCACTTGGATAGATGCCCACCTGGAGAGAAAACTCTTTAAAAGGCATCCTTGGTGCCAAAAAAATGAAGAGGAAATGATCGGGCCCACTTGGAGAAGTCGCGACCCGAAATTTCGCGAAACGGGAGCAAACTGGGCAAAATTTCCTCTGTGTCGCGCGCTTTTCTCTGTGCGTCGCACTACTTTGGGGCCTATTTTGGGGCACTTGCTGGTGTCCAAAATGTGCCCAAGTGGGCTTGTTGGAAAGCTTGGCCTGTCTATTTTCTAACCCCACTATAATTTTTGAATTTGGTGCTCATTTTCCCATCCAAATCTTCATTATCCCAAGACTTCTTTCTGTGTGTCCAAAAGGTGGCAGAGAGGCCATTTTTGGGTGTCTTTTGACCTTTAGGAGACCCAAAACTTATCAAAATTTCTATCCCAGACACCAGTAGACGTATGTTTTGATGCTGAATCCAAAAATGCAAGTCATTCCTCGATCTGAGTTCTATAATTTTAGCGCCACGCGGGGGTGCGCGACGCACAGGGGGAAAATCCCTGTTTTTTGACCAAAAAATTTCAAAATTTCAAAATGTGCTCCAAATTTCTTGAAATTTGGTCTGGAGCTTCTTCATTAAGTGTTATGGTGGGCCAAGGATTGCCTCAGCCAATATCCGGAGTCGATCATGCTCTTTTGCCTCTTTTGCCTTTTTGATGCCTTCTTTAGGTTTGCCTTCAAATTCCTTATTTCGGGCCTGGCAAACCTTGTTTCGTGCCCAATAGTGGTCTTTCATGTCCCTGAGCATGTCCCTATCCTTGTTTGCTTTGAGGGAAGCATCAGCAAGCAAATCTAACTTAACCCTCTCTTTTTGCCTGATTAGGGTTTCCTGGAGTATTTTCTTCAACTACTTGATTTTGACTTTGGAGACCTGATTCCTTGTGTAGCAATGAGTAGCCATGTGTCTTTGAAATTTGTTGTCTCTTTTGGCCCTCTTAAGAAGTTTTTTAAATGGAAATTTCCTTTGTCGTGCCAAAACTCCCTATTTTCATTGATTTCTCCTACAATTAGGTCAACTGAAGACATCTACTCCGTTTGTTGCTGAAGTTCCCTTTTGAGTCCTCTAGTATTTGGATTCTTCCTTGTCACTTGCTCTTGACGCTCATATGAATCACCTTCAATTTGCTTATTATCCTGCTTTAGGAATCAAACCATGAAATTGGCCTTAGAAACATTGTCCCTAAGTTCTTTGATCTTAGCATATTTCTCCTGAAGCTGTGTCACTATGGGTCTCCTCCTCATACTTTGACGAATGCTGTGATGTCATGACTGCAGTATGGACTGTGATTAGGCTGCTCTTTGATGATGGTGTGAGGCTGGGTGCCTTTGTAATATCTGTTACCAAGGGGAACAATGAAGCAGGGAGTATTAGGAAGGGAATGATGTAATGGGAATAGGGGTTATAGGGAGAAATTTGTTTAGGGATATGGGAGGAGTTTGGGTATTTTGATAGGGTAGGGTTTGGGGTGTCATGTTGAGCAAACAATGGAGGGATATAGGAGAGGGTTTGATAGTAATTTAGGGCAGGGGTATTAGGAAAAATAAGAAGGGAGGATGGGAAAAATGATAGGTGGGAGGAAAATGATGGGTGGAAAGGAACCTTGGCACTAACAACACATTTTAGCAACCCTAGCCATCATTTTTCTTGGTGATTTCTTATGGTTGACTTTATGCATTTTGGTGACATTCAAACATCTCTATAAACACCATATCATTGATAAAACTTGATGAACAAAAGATGTCCAAGAGCCTACCTTTCAATTTGATAAGCTTCACCAAATTTTGGAAGTGATTTGGCATGTTTTGGGCGTTTTTTCCCTGTGCACCACGTGTAGAGCCCAGTGCGCCGTGCACTCTGTGTGCGTTGCGCTAGTTAGAAATTATCACTGGGCAGATCTCCCCAGTGCACCGCGCGCTCTATGTGTGTCGCACTCCTCCACATGTACATCGCGTGTTTCCGGAAGACTTTTGGAGGCCTTCCCGGTGTCCAAATTGGGTGCAGGATAGCTTGTTGGAAAGGTATTTGAGTCTAATTTCCAACCCAAGTAGAACTTTTCAATTTGGAGTTCATTTTTCCTATCAAAAATCAAATCTTTGAAGACTGGTCAAAAAGTGCCAAATGAGGCTGCCTAAATGTAGAGTGCTGTTACAGTCAACGTTTGAATGCCTTCTTCAACTCAAAATTGAGCTCAGGATAGCTCATTGGAAAGATCATTGAGTCTACCTATCATTTGGCTCATCAAACAACTCATTTAACCAACTGAGCTAGGAGAAAACTTGATTTTTCCAAGGTCACTTCAGAGGTGCATCAATTCTCCTGAGGCAATTGTATTTTTGACATTTCTCTAAAACCATGACACCTGTGTAAAAAGGGAAGGAGGTTTTTCTTCCTTGGCCTGTTGTGGACAAAAAAATCTCTTATTTTTCATTAATTCATCTTTGATTGCTCAGAAAAATCATTTGAGTGAAACCTACCCCGATGTGTGGAACAAGGGATTTGTCGAAATGAAGTGAAATGAAGGGGATAGGGAGCTTCTAAATTCTTCAGGAAATTTTGGGAAGTAGGGAGGGATGTTAGGAAGTAGGGGAAAGTGGAATATCTGAAATTGAGTGAGGGGAAGGGGTCCAAAAAGGCAAAACACATGTCCAACCTACAAAATTGCCAGGTTGTAGCAAGAAACTAGGGTTTGTGCGAAAATGAGGAATTCGGGGGATCTCAGTGATGGGAAGTGTTCGATAAGGTACTTTAAGGATAGGGGAAGGTGTATGAACATCCAGATACAAGTTTTACCGATGATTTGGCTGTCCAAGAGAAATTGCCTTCAAAACCCTAGGAGAGGGAAATGACCTTACCTAGGCGAAACTGAAGCATGAACAAGGTGTAAAATGACCCAGTGGGACTTGACATGATAATGAAAGCTCTCTGGATGATGGTACACTCAGCTGAACTGTGACATGGACCGACATTTGGACAACTTTGACAAGGTTAAAATCAAACCCTAGACCCAATGCCTAGTGACCAAATTTTGCTTGAAAACTCACTGAAATGACAAAATTTGACCTTGACATCTTAAAATCACTTTGTAAGAGCATGTTTGATCACTGGAGGAATGCTGCAAAGATTGACACTAACATTAGCTCCAATAGGGATGGCAGCTCCTTGGAGGTGCCAAGAACTGCAGATCTTTGGGTGAGCAGACAGTGCCTTCGTCCATTGGGCTATGGAGTCCGTTATTCCGACAAACCAACATGACTCAATTTATTGACTAAAACTTGACAGAAATTGAATCAATGAGAATTGAAATGACTGAAAAACTTGACTCTAACAAACTAGAAAGATGCTCATATTTGAGCTTATTCAACAAACCTACCCTAATTACTCTTTCCACCACCCGATCAAGTGGGATGAAAAAGCCAATGCAACCAGGTAAGCATCATGGCTGATATGTGATTTCTTCCCAAATGCTTTCTGCTGCGCAGGAAAAGGGAAGAATCGAAAGGCAACTCCCATGGAAACTTGGAATCAAGTTCATTGCTGACAAACTTGCAAAGCATGAATTGGCTGGATGACATCAAGAATACTGCAAAAGGATCTTCATAAGCATCACCATTGATTTCCATTAACACATTACTGTTTTGGTCCATGTAATCTTCATAACTAGATATTGAACCATTCCTCACATCTGCATTGTCTTTCTCTGATGATTGTAGCAAGCTGTCAAAAGGATCCTGAATTTCGTGAAGGACCAAACTCTATTGCTGTTTCCAATCAGAACAAAAGTCTCCTTTATCAATCTCCTCATATGACTGAAAACTTTGATCTGAGCTTTGTAATGAAAAATCCATTAAACAAGACAATGAAGGTGGCCTTGGAATCATATTATTATCAACATTCTCTTTTATCACATGGTTGGCTGATGGAGAAGAATTTTTACAGCAAACAGAATCTAACACATGAGCAAAAGGATCATCAAAAACTTGAGGAGACTGTTGCGATGTATCTATTGAAACTGTATGACATCCTATTGGTTGTTCATCTTTTTCTTTAGAGATATTACGAAGATTCTGCCTTATAAACTGAAATGCTTCGTAACACAAGGGTACATAATCCTCTTGCATCATTAAATCATGTATTTTGGCTGCCTCACCTTCATCTGTAATCTGACCTTGAATTGTGTGTGGTGGCTGCAAATCTGGTTCCGTATCCAAAATGATTTCATCAATCATCTCAGGGGAAGATTTCTTATTAACGATCTGCTCAAAAATTTCACCATCTGTCTCATCTTCAACTTTAAAACTAAGAGATTGTTGATTTCCTACAAACTTTTCATTTGAAGATTTACTATGCAATTTATCCTGCAAAAACTAAAATGATTCAAAACAGAGAGGTAAGGAATCTTCTTGTATCGTTTGATCATATATGCCAGCTTCTACGTCTTCATGTGCAACCTGACTATTAATGGCATTTGGGGGCTAGAACTCTGAATATAAGAAGTCTGGAACAAAGTTTTCATCTCCCTCAAGAGGATCCACATCAAGATTTGTCGATAGCTGATGTTTGATTGCATGGAAATTATCTATGATGAACTGACATGAATCAAAGCACAAAGGCAAAGATCCTTCACTTACTTCAAAATCTGCTGCACTTTCCTCATCGTTTCCATAGCTGATATGCCTCAGTTGATCACTGTACTCGAGCTGTTGTAAGCGAACTTCCTCATCCCATAAACTGGCTGTTGATTTGTCTGCAAGATTAGCTTCGGTTTGGAGAGCATAATCATCATCATCATACTGATCAAACTGAGGCAAATCGTCAATATAAAACACGTCATCAAGCATACATGTCATATCAACAGGTCTTTCTTCTCCAATATGATCTACAAAACAATCCTTATGACTACTGAGATAAGAAACAAAATGTTTTGGATCAGCCACTTGTTCATGAACGCCATTTTCATTTTTTGCAGTCATTTTTCTCACCATCTCTTCTACTGCACTCACCAAAATGTCAAGCTTTTCCTCTAAAGGTGTAGTTTTCTCTAGATCCACGTTTTTCATTTCTTCTTCTTTCAAACTTACCCTTCTGATCAGCAAATGAGCCTCTACATTTACTGCATTGTTCTGCATCTCTTCAAGTGTTGCGACATTCTTTTCTCTCAGCTGAAATTCCATTTCCGGATCAAAGGCACCTGGATAGTGCAAGAGAGCAGATCCAGAAGTGGGTCTTATATCAACCGGAATTGAATAATAAACTTGATTAAATCTAGATGAAAATTGTTGTACTATCTCCCCTGACAGTCTTTTCAACTGATTTTACTCTTCTACAATAAGGAAAAGGTTCTGTCCGATCCTCCACCTATCAATAAAAAATTTGATGAACTGCTGTAAATATGTGATGCTCGCATCAGGCAGGGCTTTGAACCAACTCTTGACTTTGCCTCGCAAAGAAAGAGCAAAAAGCCTTATACTGACATCTTCTTCATCAATTTCGAAAAGGTCTACAAAAGTCTCAACATTCTGCACATGTTGCTCAGCATTTACACCCTTACATTCACCGTCAAATCTGGCAAGTATAGATTATAGTTTTTGGGGAAAGCATGAAGAACAGAAGGTAAAACAAGAGGTTTATACCTATCTGGAATTATAACAGCTATAGGAATATATACAAGAGCAACGGGATCAGGTTGGTGTTCTTTAGGCTCATCACTCTGAAGAGAGTCATCGTAAGATGTAGGAAAAGTAAGCAAGCCGAGATAAAAGGGAAACTCACTATTTACACTTTTTGAATAGATCGAGTGAAGATATTGATCACCTTTATCATACAACAAGTTCTGAAAAACTTTTAGGGCAGCTTCAAGAACAACGAAGAAGTAATTTACAAGAAAGCAGAGTAGAACCTGAATACCATTCCACTTTGGATACCCGAACTTTGTGTAAGATCCTTCCATTTTCGCAGAGAAAGAGTTAGTCCTCCAGTGGAGTCACCATGAAGCACCGATTGCTGGGTTCTTCAGTAAAAGGAGTCGCCAGGTGAATGATTTCCACTGTCTTCTTATGTCTGATCATTGTTCACCATCAACCATCAGATCTGAGCTTGATAGATGTACTAGGGCAAAACAATCTTCAAGAAAACCATTTTTTCCCCAGTGGAGTCGCCACTATGTTATCACCTAAATCTGCCTCAGGCTGAAAGAAGGCGAAAATCAAGGTAACCACAAACCACGGTCAGTCTCGTAGCTAGCCCTACGAGAGCAGGAGAGGGCTCTCTCCGAGTCACACTCAGCGAATGGATAAACCAAAAGGTCTGAGATGACTTACAATGCGGTGTTTAACTTAGGATAGTAAGTGAAAAAGGACTTTGGAAAAGATTTTTGAAAGTGACTGTGTTTCTGGGATGTTATGGGACCACTGGACCTCAATGAACAGAGAACTTAGCATAAAGGAGCAGATTATTTCTTGAGGCAAGGTAGGCGGAAAGCATAGAAATTTATTTTTAAAATATGGCGGAATGGAGAGATCGATTAAGAAGGTGAAAAGGGCATAGGAGATGAATCCTTTTCAACAGAAGAATGAACACTAACATGAAATTTTCCTCTAGGTAGAGCAATAAAATTGAATTCTACCTAATCTCATTCGAAAAACTTCACCAGAAATGAATATGAAATGAAATATGGAACATAATGATGAAAATGAGAATTTGGGGGTTGCCCAAAATCCCTTTTTCGTGTAAAAATCGAACCTGGGACTGTGGTTTATGAGCCGCAAGTCCTAAAGGAAGCGTTTTAAACTGAAATCCTTTTAATTCATTTACGGTGGATCTTCATTAAATCGAGCATCATGCAATATAAGTCTCTACTCGTAATAACAATATATGGATTTTAAAATAAAATGGGCGCCGCTATAGATATCGGCGGCCCACATACCCCAACTCCGATCGGATTGTTCACACACGCCATTCAAAACAACATTTGACTACATGAATCTACACGTCTTTTATTCAATTTGGCTGATGCTTCCAAACATATGCTATAGCTTATCTTAATTGGCGTTTAGACACGAATTGATATGGTGTTACCACACCTTCTCAACCGCAATTCGCTCCGACTTGAATCTGCACTGATATAATATTAGTCGGCGGTCTCCATCATTTGAATGTCACTTAACTGTCGCCGATTCCACCATTCCGGTCCAATGCAAATATGAAACTGATCCGGTCCGATTCACATCAAAACTGATTTATAACTGATCGCATCCATTTCTGCTGTAATATGGGAGTCTCTCCGGTTCCGATGCGATGTAGATTATTCCGCTTCTCTGCAGTCACTGTCCTCACGTACAACAAACCTGATCTTCAGCTCCTTCACAGTCTTCATTCATACAACTACCTACTGAAACAATTAAACCAACCGCACGACACATGCATAGCTATAATCGACCAGCATATATACCGGTTACACAGTAATTCAAATCGGCATTGATCCTCTAAGTGATCAATGGCAATCAATTTCACAACACGAAATTAACGCAATTATAAAACACACACAAATGTACGCAACAAACACTAACCCAGGGTTTTATATATCACATAAAACGGTTACATATTAAGGCATTTCAGCCTTAAGAACGAGCTCACGCTCGACTACATCTTGCCCACTCACAAATTCCTCACTAATCAGATCTCTATTGCATGCCTATCGCATTACATTTATATAAGAAGTCTTGGGAAGGATTGATCCTATCCTCTTCTGCTTTCCCCCAACAAAAGATGCATGCATGCTTTAAATCAGCTTTAAGTCTGCTTTATTCGCTTTAAATCTATCTTTTCTAATTTAAGGCAGACTTTCCTTTGTTCTGCTTCCATGGCCCATGTTTGCTCGCTTTGTTGCTGGGTGCTCCCGCATCATACTCCCGAGGCACAAAAATTTATGACCTCCTGGTCATATGCTTCTAGTCTTCGTAATAACTTTAACTTGTGAGCTGCAATCTACCTTTGCAACAGCATGTCCTCCTTGCTGCCTCTTACCTCACCAAGCTCTCCTCTAGACTTGGTCTTTTGGTAAACACTCTAGGCTATTGCAATCTTCTCATCTTCCTCTACAATCTTCTCACCTTCCTCTGCTACTACCTACACAAAATATAAAGACCATACATACTTTATCAAGAACTGTACCTCCTTCCGCAGAATCTTTTCTCGCTCTGACACCAACTGATGAAAATAAGAATTTGGGGGTTGCCCAAAATCCCTTTTTCATGTAAAAATCGAACCTGGGACTGTGGTTTATGAGCCGCAAGTCCTAAAGGAAGCGTTTTAAACTGAAATCCTTTTAATTCATTTACTGTGGATCTTCATTAAATAGAGCATCATGCAATATAAGTCTCTACTCATAATAACAATATATGGATTTTAAAATAAAATGGGTGCCGCTATAGATATCGGCGGCCCACATACCCCAACTCCGATCGGATTGTTCACACACACCATTCAAAACAACATTTGACTACATGAATATACACGCCTTTTATTCAATTTGACTGATGCTTCCAAACATATGCTACAACTTATCTTAATTAGCGTTTAGCCACGAATTGATACGGTGTTACCACACCTTCTCAACTGCAATTCGCTCCGACTTGAATCTGCACTGATATAATATTAGTCGGCAGTCTCCATCATTTGAATGTCACTTAACTGTTGCCAATTCCACCATTCCGGTCCAATGCAAATATGAAACTGATCCGGTCTGATTCACATCAAAACTGATTTATAACTGATCGCATCCGTTTCTACTGTAATATGGGAGTCTCTCCGGTTCCGATGCGATGTAGATTATTCCGCTTCTCTGCAGTCACTGTCCTCACGTACAACAAACCTGATCTTCAGCTCCTTCGTAGTCTTCACTCATGCAACTATCTACTGAAACAATTAAACCAACCGCACGACACATGCATAGCTATAATCGACCAGCATATATACCGGTTACACAGTAATTCAAATCGGCATTGATCCTGTAAGTGATCAATGGCAATCAAGTTCACAACACGAAATTAACGCAATTATAAAACACACACAAATGTACGCAACAAACACTAACCCAGGGTTTTATATATCAGATAAAACGGTTACATATTAAGGCATTTCAGCCTTAAGAACAAGCTCACGCTCAGCTACATCTTGCCCACTCACAAATGCCTCACTAATCAGATCTCTATTGCATGCCTATCGCATTACATTTATATAAGAAGTCTTGGGAAGGATTGATCCTATCCTCTTCTGCTTTCCTCCAACAAAAGACGCATGCATGCATTAAATCAGCTTTAAGTCTGCTTTATTCGCTTTAAATCTATCTTTTCTGCTTTAAGGCAAACTTTCCTTTGTTCTGCTTCCATGGCCCATGTTTGCTCGCTTTGTTGCTAGGTGCTCCCGCATCATACTCCCGAGGCACAAAAATTTATGACCTCCTGGTCATATGCTTCTGGTCTTCGTAATAACTTTAACTTGTGAGCTGAAAACTACCTCTGCAATAGCAAGTCCTCCTTGCTGCCTCTTACCTCACCAAGCTCTCCTCTAGACTTGGTCTTTTGTTAAACACTCTATGCTATTGCAATCTTCTCACCTTCCTCTGCAATCTTCTCACCTTCCTCTGCTGCTACCTACACAAAATATAAAGACCATACATACTTTATCAAGAACTGTACCTCCTTCCGCAGAATCTTTTCTCGCTCTGATACCAACTGATGAAAATAATAATTTGGGGGTTGCCCAAAATCTCTTTTTCGTGTAAAACTCGAACCTGGGACTGTGGTTTATGAGCCGCAAGTCCTAAAGGAAGCGTTTTAAATTGAAATCCTTTTAATTCATTTACTCTGGAAATCGAGCATCATGCAATATAAGTCTCTACTCATAATAACAATATATGGATTTTAAAATAAAATGGGTGCCGCTATAGATATCGGCGGCCCACATACCCCAACTCCGATCGGATTGTTCACACACACCATTCAAAACAACATTTGACTACATGAATCTACACGACTTTTATTCAGTTTGACTGATGCTTCCAAACATACGCTACAGCTTATCTTAATTGGCGTTTAGCCACGAATTGATACGGTGTTACCACACCTTCTCAACCGCAATTCGCTCCGACTTGAATCTGCACTGATATAATATTAGTCGGCGGTCTCCATCATTTGAATGTCACTTAACTGTCGCTGATTCCACCATTCTGGTCCAATGCAAATATGAAACTGATCCGGTCCGATTCACATCAAAACTGATTTATAACTGATCGCATCCGTTTCTGCTGTAATATGGGAGTCTCTCTGGTTCCGATGCGATGTAGATTATTCCGCTTCTCTGCAGTCACTGTCCTCACGTACAACAAACCTGATCTTCAGCTCTTTCACAGTCTTCATTCATACAACTATCTACTGAAACAATTAAACCAACCGCACGACACATGCATAGCTATAATCGACCAGCATATATACCGGTTACACAGTAATTCAAATCGGCATTGATCCTGTAAGTGATCAATGGAAATCAAGTTCACAGCACGAAATTAACGTAATTATAAAACACACACAAATGCACGCAACAAACACTAACCCAGGGTTTTATATATCACATAAAACGGTTACATATTAAGGCATTTCAGCCTTAAGAACGAGCTCACGCTCGGCTACATCTTGCCCACTCACAAATGCCTCATTAATCAGATCTCTATTGCATGCCTATCGCATTACATTTATATAAGAAGTCTTGGGAAGGATTGATCCTATCCTCTTCTGCTTTCCTCCAACAAAAGATGCATGCATGCTTTAAATCAGCTTTAAGTCTGCTTTATTCGCTTTAAATCTATCTTTTCTGCTTTAAGGCAGACTTTCCTTTGTTCTGCTTCTGTGGCCCATGTTTGCTCGCTTTGTTGTTGGGTGCTACCGCATCACATAACAAGGTACATATGAAACATAAGAGACACACTTGCTTTACTCACAACCACAGGAATCTCATGAAACAGAGCCGTTGCCTTTCATTAATTCTCTGTAAAAATATACAATGCAGAAACCAAGTTTCTTTCCCACAGTCTCCCAGAAGTTACAAGCTAGCCAACCCTTTGAAAATAACTTGCTTACACTATATAGAAAGTGTAGAGAAGAGATGGAATTCCCAGGGGTTGGGAATTTACTCAAATCATTTTTAAAAGGAGATGGAGAGCCAACCATCAGCTACAGGTGCAGCGCTCTCAAGCATGACATTTGGCTTGGGTGACCCTTTGCATTCTTTTGTCACTTGGATAGATGCCCACCTAGAGAGAAAAATCTTTAAAAGGCATCCTTGGTGCCAAAGAACTGAAGAGTAAATGATCGGGCCCACTTGGAGAAGTTGCGACCCGAAATTTCACGAAATGGGAGCAAACTGGGCAAACTTTCCTCTGTGCGCCGCGCGCTTTTCTCTGTGCGTCGCACTACTTTGGGGCCTGTCTTGAGGCACTTTCAGGTGTCCAAAATGTGCGCAAGTGGGCTTGTTAGAAAGCTTGGCCTATCTACTTTCTAACCCCACTGGAATTTCTAAATTTTCTACTCAATTTCCCATCCAAATCGTCATTCTCCCAAGACTGCTTTCTGTGTGTCCAAAAAGTGTCAGAGAGGCCATTTTTGGGTGTTTTTTGACCTTTAGGAGACCCAAAACTTATCAAAATTTCTAGTCCGGACACCAGTAGATGTATTTTTTAATGTTGAATCCAAAAATGCAAGCCCTTCCTTGTCCTGAGTTCTAGAATTTTAGCGCCGCACAGGGTGCGCGACGCACAGGGAGAAAAACCCTGTTTTTTGACCAAAAAATTTCAAAATTTCAAAATGTGCTCCAAATTTCTTGAAGTTTGGTCTGGAGCTTCTTCATTAAGTGTTATGGTGGGCCAAGGATTGCCTCAGTCAATATCCAGAGTCGATCATTCTCTTTTGCCTCTTTTGCCTTTTTGATGCCTTCTTTAGGTTTGCCTTCAAATTCCTTATTTCGTGCCTTGCAAACCTTGTTCCGTGCCCAATAGTGGTCTTTCATGTGCCTGAGCATGTCCATGTCCTTGTTTTCTCTGAGGGAAGCATCAGCAAGTATATCTAACTTAACCCTCTCTTTTTCACTAATTAGGGTTTCCTGGAGTATTTTCTTCAACTGCTTGATTTTGACTTTGGAGACCTGATTCCTTGTGTAGCAATGAGTAGCCATGTGTCTTTGAAATTTGTTGTCTCTTTTGGCCCTCTTAAGAATATTGTTTAAATGGAAATTTCCTTTGTCGCCCCAAAACTCCCTATTTTCATTGATTTCCCCTACAATTAGATCAACTAAAGACATCTGCTCCCTTTGTTGCTGAAGTTCCCTTTTGAGTCCTCTAGTATTTGGATTCTTCCTTGTCACTTGCTCTTGACGCTCATATGAATCACCTTCAATTTGCTTATTATCCTGCTTTAGGAATCAAACCATGAAATTGGCC
The DNA here is from genome assembly GCA_031772625.1 of Pinus tabuliformis. NCBI lineage: Eukaryota > Viridiplantae > Streptophyta > Pinopsida > Pinales > Pinaceae > Pinus > Pinus tabuliformis. The sequence continues at coordinate 76,150,012 of CM062820.1, read as the reverse complement.
TTAGAAACATTGTCCCTAAGCTCTTTGATCTTAGCTTCTTTCTCCTGAAGTTGTGTCACTGTGGGTCTCCTCCTCATACTCTGACGAATGCTGTGATGTCATGACTGCAGTATGGACTATGATTAGGCTGCTCTTTGATGATGGTGTGAGGATGGGTGCCTTTGTAATATCTGTTACCAAGGGGAACAATGAAGCAGGGAGTATTAGGAAGGGAATGATGTAATGGGAATAGGGATTATAGGGAGAAATTTGTTTAGGGATATGGGAGGAGTTTGGGTATTTTGATAGGGTAGGGTTTGGGGTTTTAACAAGGTAGGGTTTGGGGTGTCATGTTGAGCAAACAATGGAGGGATATGGGAGATGGTTTGATAGTAATTTAGGGCAGGGGTATTAGGAAAAATGAGAAGGGAGGATGGGAAAAATGATAGGTGGGAGGAAAATGATGGGTGGAAAGGAACCTTGGCACTAACAACACACTTTAGCAACCCTAGACATCATTTTTCTTGGTGATTTCTTATGGTTGACTTTATGCATTTTGGTGACATTCAAACATCTCTATAAACACCATATCATTGATAAAACTTGATGAACAAAAGATGTCAAAGAGCCTACCTTTCAATTTGATAGGCTTCACCAAATTTTGGAAGTCATTTGGCACGTTCTGGGCATTTTTTCCCTGTATGCCATGCAAAAATCCCAGTGCTCCGCGCTCTCTATGTGTGTCGCGCTAGTTATAAATTAACACTGGGCAGATCTCCCTAGTGTGCCGCGCTCCTCCACCTGTACGTCGTGCATTTTGCCGGAAAACTTTTGGAGGCCTTCCCAATGTCCAAATTGGGCGCAAGATAGCTCGTTGGAAAGGTATTTGAGTCTTCTTTCCAACCCAAGTAGAATGTTTCAATTTGGAGTTCATTTTCTCTATCAAAAATCAAATATTCCAAGACTGGTGAAAAAGTTCCAAATGAGGCTTCCTAAATGCAGAGTGTTGTTACAGTCAACTTTTGAATGCCTTCTTCAACTCCAAATTGTGCTCATGATAGTTCATTGGAAATATATTTGTGTCTAGCTATCATTGGGCTCATCAAGCAAGTCGTTTGGCCAACTTATCTAGGAGAAAACTTGATTTTCCCAAGGTCACTTCAGAGGTGCATCAATTCTCCTGAGGCAATTGTATTTTTGACATTTCTCTAAAACCATGACACCTATGTAAAAAGGGAAGGAGTTTTTTCTTCCTTGGCCTGTTTTCGACAAAAAAGTCTCTCAGTTTTCGTAAATTAATCTTTGATTGCTCAGAAAAATCATTTGAGTGAAACCTACCTTGATGTGTGGAACAAGGGATTTGTCGAAATGAAGCGAAATGAAGGGGATAGGGAGCTTCTAAATTCTTCAGGAAATTTTGGGAAGTAGGGAGGGATGTTAGGAAGTATGGGAGAGTGGAATATCTGAAATTGAGTGATGGGAAGGGGTCCAAAAAGGCAAAACACAGGTCCAACCTAGAAAATTTCCACATTGTAGCAAGAAAATAGGGTTTGTGTGAAATGAGGAATTTGGGGGATCTCAGTGATGGGAAGTGTTTGATAAGGTAATTTAAGGATAGGGGAAGGTGTATGAACATCCGGATACAAGTTTTGCCGATGATTTGGTTTTCCAGGAGAAATTTCCTTCAGAACCCTAGGAGAGGGAAATGTCCTTACCTAGGCGCAACTTAAGCATGAACAAGGTGTAAAATGACCCAGTGGGACTTGACATGATAATGAGAACTCTCTGAATGATGGTACACTCAGCTGAACTATGACATGGATTGAAATTTGGACAACTTTGACAAGGGTAAAATCAAACCCTAGACCCAATGCGTAGTGACCAAATTTTGCTTGAAAACTCACTGAAATAACAAAATTTGACCTTGACATCTTAAATTCACTTTGTAAGAGCATGTTTGATCACTGGAGGAAGGCTGCAAAGATTGACACTAACAGATTAGAAATAACATTGACCCTGTTCATTTTGTAGTTCTACATGACACACACCAACCAATACATATTACTTACACTTACATACAACTCAAACATACTAATTTTGTAAAGAATTTACAAAGAACTTGTTTTCTCTATTTTTTTGTGTCTATCATTGTATCGATCAATATTTTTGTTTCTTGAGACCTTCCAAGACATTTGTTTATCAATATACAACTATAGCACACAATATAGAAGTCATTAAATATATTTTATAAATAAATAAAATAATTTTCAACCATAAAAACTCTAGTAATCTATGCATTTATCTAAATAAATGCACTGGTGCATTTAGAACATTAAACGCACAGGGCATTTTATTGTTTAGGCACACCTTCATGGAAAATTAATTCTTTAAAATAATTTTAAATTATTACGATGCAATTTGTAAGGATAAATGCAGCGAAATGATTTAACGGTGTTATTTGGAAGAGGCATGTTGGTGCATTATATTACACTCGGAGTAATGATTAACATGCCAGAAATAATAGAGAGTGTTCTAATATGTCGGTGTGTTGTATTACACATGTAGCATAAGTGTGTTATATTCCACAGGGTGCACTGCGAAACATATAGCTGTTTAAAAAAACTGGAGATGACTGATAGGGTTTGGATCTAATTCAATATTTAATTCCCCTACTTTACATGTCAAACACCATATATATTAAGTACACAAAACCATTAAATCTAAAATCCATAAATTGAAAAACCCTATTTCTTAAATGGTAGAGGAAGTTAAACACTAAGGTGGAATTTTGCAAGAAGAATCAAGGGTTTAAGGTAACTATTGATTTTCTTTTATATTTTGTTTGAATTTTAATTAAATTTAAATACGAAAGTAGATCGTAAAAACATTTACTAGTAAAATCTATAGTAAATTTTTTATTATACATGGTTTTTAATTTTTCATTTTGAATTATACATAAATATAAAAAAATTGTAAAATATTTTACGAGTAAAATTTAAAAAATTTTATATCTAGGGTTTTGAGTGAATCACCATAACTTTCAACTTCTTATCTCTCAACGGATCGAAAATATTTTGCAGCTCCACAATGCTCTTAGTATGTCTCTCTTGCAAATGATTTCTCTTTTAATTAAACCCTAACAAAAATTGTAAAATTTCTTAGAAGTAAAATAAACAATAAAATTTAAAATTTTTACTATATAGGTTTTGATTGAATCACCATACTTTTCATCTTATCATCTTCTAAATAATTCTGCTGCTCCAAAGTATTCTGCTGTTACACAGTGCCCCTGGAAGGTCTCTCTTACAAATCACTCAAAATTTTGGGTAAAATATTAAAACCATGAATAAATTTTCACTATTTAAATGACTTTAAGAAATAAAATTTCGAAAAATAAATTTCCATCCGTTTTTTATTTCTTTTTTTCTCCACAAATTAGTGTGTTTTGATAGTCAAATGGCCCGGTGCGTTTATAAGAAAGGCACACCGACATGAAACATTTTTTTTCGAAATGTCAAAATAGTGCGACTAATTTTTTTAACGCAATGGTGCAATTTCTATTTAAAGACATCAGTGCTTTAACTGGTATAAGAGCACCAAGTTGGTTGAATTGGTTTTTATTTTTTTAAATTAGGAAATAGGTGTGTAGCCATGTTATTTTTTGTCAACTACATTGGTGTGTTTTTGTAAAAGAACACTGATATAATAACATTTTTTTTTCTTTTCAGAATGTCGATAACAGTGTGGGTATTATTTGAACTTCTCGGTGTTTTTAATGTTTTCAACCCATTGGTGCACTTTGTCACAATAAGCACACTGGTTTGGTTTAAAAGCTATCTGAAATTTTAATTTCACATAAAATGGTATATTAACCTCAAATTATCCTTTATAATGCATCCACATGAATTACAGTAGTTCATAGTATACATTTTCCGCTTAAAGTTGTCTTAATATTGAAAAATGGTTTGAAAACTATATTGAAATTTAAATTGCGGCTATATGGTTGTCGAGATTAATTCTGGATATGCACAGAAATTTGCATTTCTGATTTTTCCCAAATGCAGGGATAAAATCTCAATAATATCTACAAATGGCCAATTCGTCAAATTCCAGCTCGTTCCATATTGCTAACCAAAGTCATTCATGGAGTTTTCCCTTTCCATCTCCAGTGAGTTCAAATTTTATTTATATTTTGATTATCTATTTTTTTTTAATGCATGTCTATTTGAATAAAAATGTATCCAAATTTATAGGAACCTGATTCAAAATCAAGTTTAGATGTATAAAATATTACTCCATATTTTCAAAAATGTCAGAAGCTCTTATTAGGAACATCATATCGCAAGTAGTTGGTAGATTAAAATGGTCAGCATCTTCACCCTGGAAATTGGAACATGGCATCTTCCAGCCGCAATCTTGGATCAACGACGGTAATAATTTTTTGGTATAATGTAATTTTGACAAACCAATTGCATTGACTTGCTTACTAATATCATTGATATTGTACTAATGATGTCATTCAATATTTGTTGAAATTAGGATTCTAGTGATATTGAGTGACCCACATACCATCTTCCAGAGCACTCCACTACAATGTCAACTCAAGAAAAGGTTGCATTAAGAGAAAGAATTAGAGAGGAAACATACAAATAATGGTTGAATCAACCACATATTCGATTCCCACTACATGCAGATTCACTAATTAGGAATGACTACAACAATAATAGTTCTTCATCACAAGTTGGAAATGGAGGGAATGAAATGAAGATTGCTATTGATGATTTCTTATGGGATATGACTGCCATGGAGGAAATGTTGTTAGATGCATTCCAGAACGATGAGCTAGGGGATGATACTCATATCACAATATCTTATTTGAAACCCTAAAATATGCTTCCACCACCTGTCTCTTTGGACCTTGTGGCAAGTCAAAGTCTACTCAGATAGGGACAATGATGTTGTTGTACAACGTGAAAGAAAAGTTTGGCATGTTGAATGCATATTTCTTGGAAATATTGAGGTAATTGACTTGCATGATTAAGCTCCTTATATTTTTTCACACAATCAAATTTATAAATGGTTGATTTTATGAATGTTAAATATTGACATTGTACAATTATATTCCCCACCAACCACAGGATATTCAAATATAAGGTTCTTTCGAGTGATAATGTCCTTTTGGGTAGCTGCGAAGAGGCAAAGAAGTTGTTGAAAATGTTGGGAGTTGAGTACATATCATATCATTCATACCCAAATTATCGTATATTATATAGAGGAGAATATGTATACAAAGAGATATGTTTGAAATGTGGGCATGGCATGTACCATAATCTAAAAAAAGGGTGAACCACATGGTCCTCCTCATAAGATATTGAAGCACATTCCTATAATCACAAGGATTTGAATACTCTTTCATTTCAAAGCATTAGCCATGTTGCAAGGATGGCATGCCTCACACATAAGTGAGTCAGGAGTTATGTGAATCCAAAAAGATTCAATAGCCATGAAGTATATAGAGGATAAATGGCCTAAACAATTCAAGGATGAAGTATGAAGTCTACGACTGAACACAGCCATAGATGGAATCAACCCATATTCCCTCCAAAACACCAACTCTTATGTTTGGCCTGTATTAGTGATCAGTAACAATATCCCCCCATAGTTGTCTGTGAAGAATGAACATCTTATGTTGGATCTCATAGTCCCTGGTAGAAGACAAGTGAAGAATATGGATGTCTACTTACAACCATTAGTATATGAATTAAAGGAATTACAGGAATGGATACATGTGTACGATGTATCAAGACCCATCACCATAAAGAGGGGTTTTACGTTGTATGGAATATGTGCTTAGGCCATACATGATTATCCAAGATTATAGTTTTCTCTAGTAAATGACATTCTTATTCATTTGTTTAGTAACAATATTATTTTGAATATTAATTTAATTTGTTGCAATTGTTAAAATCTTCATGGTTGCTAAGGTGTCGACCTGTATACAACAATTTCGTAGATCTTGTAGCAAAAGGTATAATAGATGTAAATGTTGTGGACCTTCTCTGAACACTAGGTGGTCCGACCACCTACAAAATCCAGTGTATGATTTCTCCCAGGTATTCCTTTGAGAATAACACCCTTACAAAGAGAAAAATCCATTTTCAATGGTAAACCAGAGAGAACCCAAAGGCTTGCAATAATGAAACCAACTGAATGGATTAAAACATATGAGAGAGAGAAGGAGAAGGATTTTTCATAAATTTTTTATTCATATGGGGAGCCTATGTTCGATGATCCAAAATTCTTCGACACCTATGTTAAGGAATTTCGCATTGGGATGAAAAGGAAATATGTATTTTATGAGCTCTCGTGTTGGGAGCATATTAAGATTGGCCACTTACTGGATCCCATGCATATATTTAAAAATGGTTCATCTTCTTTATGGAGGAACATATCATTGAAATAAAGTGATACATTGGATGTTAGGAGATATTTTATTTCTTCAAAAGCTTAAAAGAAACATTGACCAAGACAAGAAACTAGAGGAGAGGTTGGTCGCTCTTGGTCTTTTAAAGAAGGTGATGTCCCATGGATTATAAAGAAAGATTATCTTTCTTTGGCAAAGGAAGTTATAATGAATCTAAGGGTGTTTTCATTATATAGATCTTCACTATGAAACTGCTTCACTATGGAAGATCGTTTGTCGGGCTTGAAAATGCATGACCATTTGAACCTTCTAAGAGTATGTCTGTCAAAAACTTGATTTTATTGTTTTTTGATTAATTTATGTAATGGTTAATTTGTGCAATGGGATATTTTATAGTAATTTTTGGTATAATGTACTATTTACTATGTAGTGTCATTATCCTTTGCTCATGCATGGGAGTGTGAACCATGACTTCCCCCAAGACCTACAATGTGCCATATCTAAATTATCTACATTTTTATGTTGGATCACATCAAAGGATATTCATATGGCTAGCATTCCACAATGATGTCACGAGATATTTGAGATTGTTTGTATGTTTGAGAAGGAGTTTCCGACGAGTTTCATGGACTTTCAAGTTCATCTTCTAATTCACCTAGTAGATGAGGTTGATTTAGTTGGGGTCATTTCTTATCGTTGGATGTTCTTATTATAGAGGTACATGAATAAATTGAAAGGTTTTGTTCGACAAAGCGAAAAATTTGAGCGGTCTATAGCAGAGGGGTATATATCATATGAGTCTTTGTATTATACCAGTTGTTAGAGCCTAAATCTGCCTTAGGCTAAAAGAAGGCAAAAATTCTGGATAACCACAAACCACGCTCAGTCTGGTAGCTAGCCCTACCAGAACAGGAGAGGGCTCTCTCCGGGTCACACTCAGTAGAAATAAGCAATGGGGTCTGAGATGACTCAAAATGAATGTTGATTTTAGGCTAGTAAATAGATATGAAAGATGTAATTTATTGAATGATTGAATTTTTTGGGCTGTATGGGACCAAAGGACAGCAAGAGATAAGAAATTAAATCAAAGACATGGAGTATTTCATGAGGCATGATAGGTAGGAAGTTTAGCAATCCAATTTGAATAATATGGAGTGGAAAAACTGTTTGAGAAGCTAAAAAGGGCATATGTGATGAATCCTTTTCAGACAGAAGAAGACACACAGAACATGAATGCTTTCCCAAGGCAGAGCAACAAACTGGATTCTACCTTTCTAACTTAAAAGCATTCAACAAAAATGATTATGAAGGAATGGTAAAACATAACGAAATACATATGAAACAAAAAGAAAAGACATTTGCTAAACTCACTCCACATGAATCTCATAAATCAGAGTTGTATCATTCATTAATCCTATGCTAAAAATTGTACAGTGAAGCCGTTGGGTTTTTCCTCCCACTTCTCCCAGAAATTCCAACCCCTTTACAAAAGATTTTCAATACAATAAATAAAACCAGAGGTGGGCAAACAAATCGATGAAAATAGGGAGCTGTTACAACTAAAATCATGAGGATAGAAGAAGAGCTTTCCATCTGTTCTAAAAAGGAGCAGCGTTATATCTGAAATCCGTTTGATGACCACTGAGTAGGCAGAAACTGTAGCACAGACCCTTTGAATCATAACTGAATTCAAAAAAATAGGTAACCTAATCCCTTACAAATTTTCACCTTACCTTTTGCCGCACTTGATTATACTTAGATTACAGATTTGCATATCCACTCAACATTAATCAATACAGCTAGTCTTCTAGTTCACTTGATTACATCCAATTCAATTATTAACTACCATTGTGATCTTTATATCGATTGCTATAAACAACTGTTTTTTTTTTAAAGAGATAGGATACATGCACAAGACTAGATGTAAAGGGCGAGATTTAACCCATGACCATTCATTAACAAGCATCGAAGACCTGTTGTAACCGCAGTCTCCGCATCTCACCATTCAACACACAACGTGTAGATTACACAATTCTTAAGGTCTTGAGATGACCCTTCAAGTATCATAGCTTGCAAGTGAGAGAACCGTATCCTACGCAACTAGGCAGCCAAACTTTTTAAGGCCATCTCATACACGTTTTCTTACAACCCATTGGATGATAGAATACGCTCTAGTTGAGCCTTTGGCAAATCCACGCACATTATGGGAAATTTGGGTGAGTTCTGGAAATTTTCGGGCTTCTGACTCTGTGTGCCACGGAGGAGGCCCAATGCACCGTGCCTCCCAGATGCGTCGTGCCCATGTAAAAACATACTGTGTGCAAGCACCCAATGCACCGCGCTCCTCTAGTGCATCGCGCCACCTGCTCTATGCGCTGCGTGCCAATTAACACACAGTCGGCCTTCATTCAATCTCTTAGTTGGAGGAGCCTGTAAAAATATATCAACAAGGACCATTATTTTTTTTTTAGCAAACAATGGACTTGGGACTTGATTTGTCATCTCTTCAATCCGAGTAGCATTTGACTTAGAAACTAGAATCTTCGCTTTGATGTAAGAATTCTTGTGAACAGAATATGAAAAGTCAGAGCTTTCAGAGAGCAGCATTTCCTTGGCAACGAGAGTATCATCAGCAGGTTTCTAAAACTGTGAATTAGATGCACATTGTCCAGTACCATGAAAACATGAAATTTTTGTAGTCCAAGTACCCCTAGCAGTGCTACATCTTTCTTGTTTATCTCTTGAAGTACTATAGTTGTCCATTGTAGCACAACCATCACTAAAATGGGCCTCACCTACTGGAAGATAAAGTATCATTTTTCTAAGAAGATTGGGCCATATTGAAGACAGTTTCCCATGATGGCTTAACCAAAAGACCATCTCATCTTTTTAAGGCCATCTCATCTTTTTAAGGCCTCAACTTCAACTAATCTTCTTGGATGCAAATGGATGTAAAAACAATGGAATTGCCTTATAAAACTGAGAACTTAATTTTTGCTTCATACAAACCCATTTTTGTAATGTTTTGGCTTCGGCTCCTTTCACATTTTAAAACAAACTTTGTTTCTTTGTTTCTTCTGACTTTGAATGATGGTTCCTCTGTTGATTTTTTGTAGGGATAGGAGCTGATGAATCCTGGCAAGGTGACCAGGGCTGCCTGAAGAACTGTAGAACTTGAAAAACCTTAACCATCATGTATTAAACAAATTTGATGATTTCTTCTTCAAAACAGAGTTTTGAAGAAGAAATATCCTTCAGTCTTATTAATGATGAAAATATTGAACTGAAAACTTATTGAAAACCTCCTCATGGCCTGCGGGCATTATTTAACAATTCTGAAGACCAAACCCTAGACTTAGAAACTAAAATGAATATTTTCCGACCAAAATAGCATCTATGACTGTAAATGACGTGAAATGAACTTTGGTGAATTTTGACCAACCCAGCAGGTACAAACATGAGGGAAACAAGTGAAGAGACCCTTCCGTCAGATAATGGCATGCCCCTAGCGGAATGCAACTGAGTGAAGCGAGCGAGACACCTAAAAATGAAATGCAAAAAGAGTTTTGATCTTTGACAGAGGGCTACAAAGTCCGACTCAAACACCAGTGAGTACTTAAGCATATCGAAAACATAACAAGTGTTACGATCTGGGATGACAAAAGGGATGAAGGAAAAAGATAAGGGGATTTGCTTGAAATGAATGGAAAGAGGCACACGATAAAGAGTAAGTGTAGGATTATCATTTTTCAAACTACTACACAGTAACTATTCACACTGAATTTCATATTAATGCATATTTTGATCTCATATGTACTATATATATATATATATATATATATATATATATATATATATATATATATATATATATATATATATATATAGATATATATATATATATATATATATATATATATATATATATATATATATATATATATATATGTTGGTTTGATTTGATTATCAACGAATTCAACAATTGAAGCCATCAACAAATTCATTCTTTACAAGATGGCAGCGACACAACGTTGGGTCACTTTGTATGAACGGAAGAGGAGGATATGGGACAATGACAAGAAGAAATTTGAACAATCGAATGGTAGAACCATTCCTTATCCTGATCATTTAGAAGAAAATATGCCAATGAAATTCCCTAACAATTAGGTTATTGATCAAGTTAGAGAGAAATATGGTGCATTTGGTCATTACTGTGTGCTAAAGAGGATGCCCTAAACATAGGAATTAGGTGAAAAAAGTCGGTAATTATATACTCTTTATGTACAATTTCAACTTCATATTGCACCTTTGAATTGTAAGATATATATATATATATATATATATATATATATATATATATATATATATATATATATATATATAGATATAGATATATATATATATATATATATATATATATATATATATATAGATATATATATATTAATTATGTTCGGGTTATTAGACACATGACACTATGATTTTTTCACTTTTTTTTATAAGTGCAATTGTTCCCATCTATATAGACATATAGAAATCATTTTCACACAGATGATGTCGTTTATGGATCCATGACACAAGACTGTGGAGTGGAAGTCGAGTTTGACCAATCTAGTCGCACTAGCCACCACAATCAAAACCTAATGTAGGGGACATTAGGTTACGTTAGAAAGAAATAAGAGATCATTCTAGTGGAATTATATTCATTCCAATGTGTAATTATTAGGTGCAAATGGCATGACACCTTTCATCAAATTAATGTAAAGGAAGATCGTGATATTGGGCTAATATCTATCAACTCTATAAAGATGTGGTATGAAGCTAGGGAGCCTTATGTTTTCCCAAAACACTACAACCACGTGTTTTATTACACAAATGTGTTGGATAGCGATTGGTGCTTCATATTAAGACATGACCCTAGATCAAAACATATTTTTGAGAACAACAATGTTATCATGTCAAGCAAGGAAGATAATCAGGGGGATCATAATGGAGAAGTGATATGTACTTGTTATTTCATCATTCATACTATTATATGTTAGGGCCCAACCCTAACCCCCTTATTTATGTAATAGGGTCGAGTCATAGTTATAGTTAGTTAAAGAGTCAATAAAGCCCATATTAATAATTGTACGTGGTTGACTCGCATTTAAAGAAAAGGACCACAGTTAGTTGCGAATGGGCCATGGTATTAGATAGATGGTATTAATAGAACCATGGTACTCACCCATGGTATTGCATGTATGAATCCTATATAAAGGATAGAGACTCCAAATTGAGGAGCATCATGTCTTATTCTGTAATCGAGTGCTACTCTATTGGAGGTTGCCCCCTCGAAGAGGCAAGTGAACATGGCATTCATCTCTGAATAATAAAATACATGCTATTATTTCTCATTTTGTTCTATGTTCTGGGTTGTATTTCTTCGCATATTTGGTATTATGGAATCTTCTCACAGGTCAAGAGCGTAAAAAGTGGTATCAGATTACTTTCCAGGGCCGGTGGTATCTCCATTTGCCTAGAGATGTGTTCCAGCGTCTTTAAACCATGGGATCTGTTGTTGAGTTCATAAACCTGCGAATTTGGGGAGGCATGCACACAGGAAATACAAGAGGTGGTCATGCTTGTTGGACTCCCTTGTAACCCCTATGGGTACCCCTTCAAGTAGTAGTGCATTAGATAGAACTGTGCATGGACTGTCTTCCACGTACCCTCAGGGTATATCGGAAGCCCCCTAGGCTCACCTGAAACCTCGCCGTAGATAAACCGTCAACCATCTTACTCCTATAGTACACCGAGAACAACACTCGGGGAGATTACTCGAACGTACGATAGAGTAGTCGGGTAGTATGACTAACGGTATGGTTGATCCTCCTTAGTTAGTGCCCTAAAAGATTGGGTCGAGTACTACTGTTGAACCCTTATGTATATTGCAATATGTAGCACATGACACTACTTAAGACCATAGTTCCCTTGTCTCTTTGAAGATCGCCCATCATCTTCTTTTTCAGATCAGATGTAGCAGGTTGGGTTCTGCGCCGCCGCAAAAATCAGATCCACCAAAATGCCATTCAGATCTAACAGCAGGGGTTCGGTCGCTGCCGCATTCCTACTCACACTTTGCATTTGAGGGTTTCAGAGATAGATATGACCATTTGTGCAGGGAGGCTTGTGGCTTCTATACCTCGGGGTGATTCTCGCTGGACATTGGGAAGGATTAACTTTTTTGGGAATTGGCTACTGCAGTATTGATAAGCGGGGAGTAAAACTACTTTCGGAGTAAAAAAAAAATGGAGTACGAGGCCCTCCCCGGACGCTTATAAGAGACTTAGCCCATAAGAATCAAGATGACGGGCTGCGCGAGGTGGTACCATTCACTTGTCAAGCTTCAATTTTCAGGTGGTCCCAAATTTTTTCACAGTGACAACAAGTGAACCAGATCTATGTATGGTAGAAACCAGAGCTCAAGCTATGGCCAATGAGAAGATGGAATCCCTTGAAAAAAGGTTGGAGGAATTATCGAGGCAGATCCAGACATTGCATGACACATTCATAAAGGGCAAGTCGGCATTACAATCAGAGGCATATGCTTTTAATGAAGACCATGAAGGAGAATCTAGTCATTCTCTTCACTTCCATGGAAACCACCAACATTCCCACCCTCGACCACCCAAGCTGGACATGTACAAATTTGATGGCTCTAATCCAGCAATATGGCTATCACAAATGGACCAATATTTCACGCTGAATCACATCAGAGATGATGAGACTAAGCTACGTGTGGGAGACCTTTACTTGGACCAAGAAAGATGGCAATGGTGGCAGTGGCATAAAAAATGCTATGCAAGGCCAATTACTTGGCAGGCGTTCTCAAAATCCCTTTGTGACCGCTTTAAATGTGAATCCAATTTTTTGGGTCATCTTACTAAGCTCAGACACACATGCACAATACATGACTATATTATAGCCTTTGAGGCATTAGACTTCCACACAGGAGGTCTGGTAGATGAATTCTACTTGGAATGTTTTATCAGTGGTCTCAAAGAAACCATCCAAGCTCATGTCCGGATGCACCACCCACCCACATGGCTGGAAGCTTGGACAACGGCTCGCGAAGTGGAACGCACTTTAGTGGCCCAATCGCCTCATCCAAATTTCATATCCAAGGGACGCCCCACCCAAGCTCCAGACACTACCCAAACACTTAAGGTTCAAAACGTGTCACCAGCAAAAATGGCGGAAAGAAGAAAGCAAGGATTGTGTTACTACTGTGATGACAAATACTCCCTGGGGCATAAATGCAAGGAACCAAATTCTTTCAAATTGATGCTACTGATCACAGTTCATCTGAGGAAGCCCCATCCTTTCAGGGACCAAAGGAGGATGATCAGGACAACCAGCAGGACAATGAGCTCCCAGCTACACCAGAAGAACCAGTTATCTCGCTCCATGCTTTGGGAGGCATTTCTTCTCCCCAAGCTCTCAAAATCAAAGGTTTTATTAAACATCGCCCTGTAGTAGTCCTGATTGATAGTGGCAGCACGCATAACTTTATCCATCAGAGAGTCGCAGAAGTTGTGCATTGTTTTGTCAGAGTAGTCCCTAGTTTCTAGGTACAGATTGCTGATGGAGGGACAATGAAATGTGACGGCCACTGTGAAAATATCAAACTTCAGATGGGAGATTACCACCTAAAGACCCACATGTTTGCCATCAACATGGGTGGGTGTGACATTGTCTTGGGTGCTGAATGGCTTACATATTTTTAAATGCATATATCTTTAACATTTTTCTTTTTCTATGTTTTTCATGATCCTCGGAGATTGGTGACTGAATGAATCACTTCGTGCATGCTTGACCACATAAAACTTGACTAGAATGTCGAGAATTAAACTCATTACCTCTTAATATCTAAATAATTCATTGAATTTATATAACTATTTTAATTTATTTAAATTTCAAAAAATTACATTAAAAACAAAATATATATATATATATATATATATATATATCTCACGAAATACCTGGATTCTACTAAACCTCACATGAAAACATTTTATAACTGTTCATAGTATTCGTTTATCAAAATTAAACTAAATCAAACTTATATAAATTAATGATAATAAAATGGAATATAGGTGTGTACTAAATCAAATGGTGTGCCAGCTGCAGTAACGACATGGTATCGCTATGGTCATTTTTGGTAACCAAGGAAGCACATTACGCTTTTCGAAGTCGATCTTATGAGTTTATTCTGATACAGAGTCCTGGTTAAAAGCATGGTAAGAATAAGTCATTTCCAAACCCCAAATGAACACGCTAAATAAAACCACGTGTTAGCTTTGATAAACATCATATAGCTATATAAATTGTTAGAAACAATTAGCAGATTTAATAAAAATTAACCCCATTTCAAATTCACCTACTATAGGAATAAGTCATCGCTAACTAATTATATTAAAAACTAGATGTTATTTTACATAGACGTCACATGGTTATATAAAATAGTTGATTTATTAAATATTAAATACATTTCAGATTAATAGTTTATAAAGTAGGTCAGTTTTAATTTAATAATCTAATAAATTAAATAAAACTATCGAAAGTATCTTATATAAATTATTATAAATAAATAAATAATTTAATAATTATGGAAAGTAATTAATTCATCTAATAAAAAATAGATTTATTTTAAATTTAAAAATTATAAAAATCAATTAATTTCCATTAATAAATTGCAAGTCAAGTTTTGAAATAAAAAATATATATTATTTTTGGTATACTTAACAATTAAGTGGGTATAACTCATTAGTTAATTTAATAAAAAATATTTAAAATATTATAAAAATAAATTAGTTGTAATTAACATAAATTATATGGAGAGATGATTCATTATTTAAATCGGTCTAGATCAATCTTAATCCCATGTTTATCAAGTGTCAAGAAGGATCAAATCTCTTGAGACAGAGACCTCTTTTAGAGAAAAAATATTTGATCTCTCTAGGCACTTGGCAGATCTGAAGTCAAAATGGATCTAGGCTCTAGACTCATTTAAATAATGAATCATTTCTCTCCATGTAGTTTTTATTAATTAATATTGAATTATTTTTATATTCCTTTAAATATTTTTTTATTGAATTGACTAATTATTTATACTCACATACTTAATTGAGATATATACCAAACATATATATGTTTTTTAGTTCAACCTTTTTGGAAATGACTTGCAATCTAGTAATTGATTGGTAGATCCAATAAAAAATAGGCACATCTGAAGTGTCAATTATGAAGGATTTCCCGACTCTCTTAAGCCTAACACAATCTCCCACAATCCACACTAGTAAGTTAAATGAGTTGCAAGCATTGGTGATCCCAAATAATTAGTTGACATATACTTTCTGGTGTGGGACATCCACTATTTAGCCTAGCCGAATGAGTTTTCTGAGAGTCATACTTTTCTTTGAATGGCAAGTGGGGATGAAGGTGTGCATGTGTGTGACCTTTCTAATTGTAACTATAAATCTTAAGTCCATCCTTGTCTTGAGGGGAGGGGATAAAGGCATGCATTTATGGATAATAGGTTGCATGTACCACCATCACTCAACTCCCCACTTTGCAAAGCTTTGAAGGGACTGAAAAAAATATGCATTCCATGCATTGTAAGGTCAATCACTTTCAAACATAATGATTAATTATTCATGGTTACCTATATTTTGATTGAATACATATATTTTCCTTTTTTGCTGTAGCAAGAGCGAATCCTTCTATTTCATTAATTCAAAATAAATTTACATTATGTGCACAAATCCGTCCATTTACAAGAACTTCGGACAAAGAGTCCCTTACCAAAGCAAAAAACCCCACACCCATTCCCAAACAAAACCCAACCCACGGGAAAGCAACTCAAAAGTTTACAATAGTGATCAAACCCTCTTGGCCCCACAAAGCAACCTGCTCCATCCCAACTGTCGATCCGAGTGCCTGGATCCAACTGCCAGGAACCATATCGCTCCTCCCAACACGATTGATCGTTAGTAAGCGATGAAGGGTGGTAACCAAAACAACCCTCTGCCACATGTTGAAGACTCAATGGAATCGCTACCGAAAAAGTAAAACCACTTACCATGCAAGCGACGCGCGATCACCAGGAAACCAACCGTGGCGAGGTTTTCCAGCCTGAAAACAGCAAGGATATCAATTCTGATAATTGGAAAATCCAACCTGCCGCCCATCCTAATCTTACTACGGACCCTGAATCTGAGACAACCCTAATAAAGAAAATGACCCATATTGAATCTTTCCAAAAACCAGGGGAATCCTGATGATTTACTTCCGTGGAAAAGAATCCTATCTAAGAGGCAGTCGAAGCTCTAGCTAGGAAAAATCACTTCGTGCTTGAAACCCTTCCTCGATATCGAACCGCTTCTCTGTCCTCTGCAGCTTGTTCATCGCAGAGAGCCTTCAAATAGTTCTGGGGCATTTCCTTCCACTTCTTCTCCATCCTGCAATCAGCATTGTTCACCCCTTGGTTGGCCAGAATGTCTGCTAGCTTATTCAAATTTTGACGCACATGATTGAAACTAACAATACGAAGTCCCTGAAGGTGTACTTGAATTCTTTGATATACCTGAATTAGTCTCCAGTGATTTGAGACTTTCTCTGGTTTAGTTCCACAGCTAATTCTTTTTATAAAGTTGATGGTTATTTCTGAGTCCGCTTCTATAATGGCATTTGAGCTATGGTTTTGAATCAGAATCTCCAGACATTGCTCCAGAGCCATTAATTCTGCCATATTATTGGTGGCTCTACCTAAATAGCTGTGGAAGATTAAGATGATACTACCCTCTTCATCTCTGAAAACTCCTCCAAAACCAGCTATTCCCGAATTTCCTTTTGAGGCACCATCAATATTGAATTTCAGATAGCTTTTCGGTGGAGGTTGCCAAAAGTCCTTCTCTATATACATAGCTATGTGCTTTTTTTCTAGTCCTTGGGGAATAATCTCTTGCATTCCCAGAAGCCTGACAGTTCTCAGCTCTGTCTTTGAGGGAGGATTCTTTGGGATGTTGCGAACTGTGGTGTTGACTGTCTCCCTAATCTGATTCAAAATCAAATCATATAGTTGTTGAGGGTTGGAATTTTCATTCTTGAAAATTATTTTATTCCTTTCCTTCCACACATTCCAGATAATGAATCCTGGCATGAAGGCCCAGGCCAAATTAAGTGATTCATTCTCCAAAAAGATCCTTCTCCACTTATTTAGGGTATTAGTGATACTTCCTCTGTCCCTGTCTGTCTGTTAGAAAATGTTGGAAAAATAATCCCATAGCCAGGTGGTGTAAGAGCAACTGTTGAAAATGTGCTCCATAGTCTCCTCATGCTCTTCACAAAGATGGCATCTGGAAGGACCCAAAACAATCCTTTTTCTAATGTTGTCCCAAGTCATGATTTTCTTATGATGAACCAACCACATGAAAAGCTTGATCTTCATCTACCCTCGGTATTTCTAGAGGTGTTGCCAGGCTTTTCCTGGAACACTGGAATCAATCCCAAGGAGAATACCTTTTGCTTCCTTTAGATTAAAGGTACCTTTATTGTTATTACCACATCTCAATTGGTCCTGCTCCTCTGTAACCAAGATCATTCTTTGTTTTAGTAAGCTTCTTAGTGCCTCTGCTTCTATTTTTATGGGGTTGTCATCTCTGCAGTCAATGCTTCTCCAGCTTCTCCACTTTCCCTATATTTGAGAAATATCCCAGAAATCCTTTACTTTGTTTAACCCTAGGAAATCTGTTTCCTATTTGAGACTTAAAAAGTCATCTTTTAACACCATTGGTTCTTGTTGCCATTTGTCCTCCCAAAATAGTGCTAGATCACCTGCTCTGATTTCCCAAAAACTGTTTTCTTGCACTATGCTTCTATTATCCCAGGCCTTGTTCCAGATGTAAGAGCCCTTTATGTTTCCTGACATTCTTATGAGATCATTAGTGTGCCAAGAACTGGCATATTTTTCTTTCCAGATCCTTGCCCAATGGGCTTTTGGCTCTTGCACCCATCGCCACCAAGGCTTGGTTCTTAATGCTTTACTAAGAATCTCTTGATCATCTAAGCCTAGACCTCCATGGCTCCTGGGTTTGCAGATTTTCTCACAGGGAACCAGGGCCCATTTCTTCCTTGTTTCCACCTTACCCCATACGAAATCTCTTTGAATATTCCTGAATTGCTCTAAGACACCTTTGGGAGCTAGGAGGGCTGATAACATGAAAACTGCGATGGATTGCAGAACAGCCTTTTTCAAAACCAACTTGCCAGCCAGGTTCAAGGCTCTGATGGTCCATTTTTTAACTTTATCCTGCAACTTATTTAGCACGGGTTCCCAAATACTTTTGAGCATTGGTCTGGCCGTGAGAGGAACTCCCAAATACTTTGAAGGGACGGAATCCCTTTGAAAGCGAAGGATTCTTAAGATATTTCTCTGAATAGCAATGTCAGTGTTTAAGAAAAAAAAATTGATTTAGAAAGATTGACTTCCATACATGTTTCCATTGCAAAAAGATTAAGGATTTTATTGTAAGCTGAAGCTTCCTTGACTGTGGGGATTCCTTGCAACATGGTGTCATCTACAAATTGTCGGTGCGTCAGTGTCTGACCATTCTCACTTAATTGAAGACCCTTAATTTTGCCCATGGCTTTGGCCTGCTTGATAGACCTCCCAAGTCCTTCCATCGTGAGGATGAAGAGAAATGGAGAGAGCGGGTATCCCTGCCTAAGGCCTCTAGAAGGAATGAAAATCTTTGAGGGAGAGCCATTAACCAAAATTGAAAAGCTAGAAGTAGTCACCAGAGCCATTACCCATCTCGCCCAATTGTGATCGAACCAAAAGGCCATGACCACCTTCTTGATGTAAACCCAATTGACTTTGTCATAAGATTTGGCAATTTCCAATTGCATGATCATCCCTCCTTACTTTTTGCTAGTGAGAGAGTGAACCACCTCATGGGCTAGAATACTATTGTCCAAAATCTGTCTGCTCTCCACATAACCTGATTGTTCCTTCGACACTAATGAAGGAAGGATGGTTTGAGTCTGTTAGCCACTACCTTGGTTATTATCTTGTATACTACATTGCATAAAGCTATGGGTTTGTACTTATCTGTTGTTTGAGTTGAGTCCTGCTTGGGAATCAAGGAAATAATGGAGGTGTTGAGGGCTTTCAGGATAGTTTTACTACCCCTGGAATCCTCTACAACATTCAAAATATCCAGTTTGACTATGTCCCAACAAGATTTGAAATCCACATTAAAACCATCTGGGCCTGGTGCTTTTCCTTTCTACATATCTTTAAGGACCTCGTTGACCTCCTCTTCAGTTACTGGTGTGTTTAGGTTAATATTGTCCTCTTTGGACACCAACTTAGGGATATATCTTGTAATTTCCTTTATCGATTGCTCCCTGTCTGGATTATTTTCCCGGGATATGTTTCAAAAATGCTGAACAAGCACCGCTTCTATGTCCTTATGTGTGTTCTGAAACTCCCCATTCTTATCCTTTATCGCCGAGATTCTGTTGAATGCTTTATTGGCCATGGTGGATCTATGGAAAAATATTGTATTGCGCTCTCTTCCTTTGAGCCATTGCACTCTGGACTTTTTCCTCCAAAATATTTCCTCTTATTTGCATAGGTTCTCCCATTCATGATGCAGTTTATCAACCTGCTCATTTTTGTCTTTGTAAAAGCCATCTTTGATCAGTTCCTAGTTGAGTTCCTGAATTTTGGTTTCCACTATTTTTTTGTCCACAAAAATGTTACCGAAATCCTTCTTATTCCATTCCTTGAGTCTAAACTTAGTGTGCTTTAGTGTTTTATGAAGGAGAAACATTTTAGATCCTTGGAATTGTAGGTCCTCATTCCACCATTTTCTGATCTTATTTAAGAAATCCAGGTGGGAGAGCCAGATATTCTCGAATCTGAAGGGTCTATTCCTGGGAGAATCCAAACCCTTGATTTCCAATTGAATCGGCCAGTGATATAAGCCTCCATAGGGAAGAATTCTTGTTGTAATTTCATTATCTATAAGCATAAGCTCCTCTGATATCATGAACCTGTCTAGCCTTGAGACCACTTGTGCTTCCCCTCCTCTCTTGTTATTCCAAGTAAAAAGGCCATTGCCCGAGTCTGAGTCAACCAATTTCATATTATCTGTGAAAAATTGGAACACTAATGAGTCTTTATTTAGCGCTTTGGTTCTTCCTTTCTTTTCCAAAAGAGATTTGATCATATTAAAATCCCCTCCCATGATCCAAGGAATACTAGCATGTCTGTTCCTGAGATCAATGAGGGATTCTAGCAATTTGTGTTTATCATCTATTCTTTGAGGACCGTAAACATTAGTGACTAGGAAGGTTTCAGAAACCCCCACTAGTTGAATGACTACTCATAAGTAATTTCTGGATGCCTCTGCATCTATTACGCCGATTTTTTGGGGGTTCCAAAGAGTGAAAATGCCCCTAGTTTTGTTCTCTGCTTTAACTTCTAAAAGCTCAAATCTATTGATCCATTTGTTATGAATTAATTTTATTTTCTGGATGGAACACTTCGTTTCCCAGATGAAGATCATATCCAACATATCTTGTTTCATTCTAAAATTGAGCATTCACTACTTTCTTTTGCTTTCTAGACCTCTTATATTCCAAGATGTAAACTTCATAATTAAAGATTTGTAAAGGAGTAATTGGTCAGGTCTTTCATCTTACTTGAGTCTATCATCATCTTTCCACACTCCATCAATAGCTCCTTCTTATTTTTTCTGCCCCTCTTCTTTCTTGAATTTATGGTAGATAATCCTGGAGTTGATTTCATTGTTTTCACACCTCTGCACTCCTGCATGTCGATAATTTTTCCTTTATCTGACACCCTTTCTTGAGTTTTCCACAAAAAAAATTGTTGTATTCTATTGCATTCATCTTGAGGTAATGAATCTATCCCCACCATGGTTCCCTTCTTCAGGAACCCTTCCAGATCTAGGTGTTATTTATCTATAATTTCCTAAAGTTCATTATCCTCCAGTTCTATTTCACTCTGGGTCATTTCCTGATCCATCTCTAACTTTGTTTCATTCATCATGGTTTCTTCCTTATTATTAGTATTTTGTGTTGGATTGTAGTTTTCCTCCTTTTCCTTTTCATTAGGGCCTTCCTCCATAGATTGGTCTTCATTAGGCATTTCTTCCATCTCTACCAGAGCTTGGAACTTATTCTGACTGGCCTTTTGCCCCTCATTATGTTGTTGCTTTGGTTCTTTTATACCTCCTTTTCCTTTGCTTGCCACTTTCTGAAAGCTTTCAGTATCCTTCTTTGTATTCAGTTTGCTTTTGTCTTCTACTTTACTGAGAGGGCAGTCTTTGATCAAGTGTCCATGTTCATGGCATTTACGGCATCTAAACGAAATATGCTCATAGTCCACCATTTGCACCCATTCCTCATCAAAAACTTCCAAGATAACTTCATTCGGAAGAGCTCCTAAAAGATCCATCCCCACACAAATCCTTGTATAGGAAGTATATTTACCCCTTCTAGTGGCTTCCGAGGCTTTGAAAAAACAACCAAGTTTGTTTCCTATGGCTGCAAGTGATTCATTTTGCCAATAATGTAGAGGTAGAGAATAGAGCCTTACCCAGACAGGAACTGAAGTGAAAGTCTCCCGCTCTTGAACAAAGTTCATCACCCAAGGCCGCATATAGAGGCCAACTGCTGCAAAAAGGTAGGGTCCTACTTCGAATATTATATCTTTGTCTTTGATGTTTGTAAACACCACAGTGAAGAATCCCTTTAACCCAAGATGAAGATCAATGCTGCCTTTGGGTTTCCAGTGATATTTGATCCATGTCTATAAAGCCTTTTCAGTGGTCCATAATCCCATGAATTTTCATATTATGGCATAAGTGTCCATATGATCCCTATGATCCTATAATGCAGAATTATTTAAAAATAATCTCGGAGTGATTTTCGTTTTGGGTCTGCACGGTCCATTTTGTTTTTTTTCCCTTGTTCCTTAGTTTTTGTCTTCTTCCTCCTTGTCCTTTGTGCTGCCATTTTCCTTTGACTTTGCCCCCTCTGTCTCCTTCTCATTATTTCTTCTTTCTTCCTCCACTAAACCTCTGACATTACCCAGATGTGACTTGCCTCTGCTGGCCACTGTATCTTTGTAGGAGGGAGTGGAGCTCCCTCCTTTGCGGCTATCCATTAGGGTCAGACTCTGAGGCTCTCAGAAACCTTGTGCAATTTCCGTCCTCCATCCTCTGCTCTATTTTGGTACATTTCCTATAATTTAATTCGATTGAATACATATATTTTCATTTTGATGTAAATATATAATTAAGATTCTTACATACTATTATGTCATAAAATTAACACTATTCATTATGTTAGCCTAAACTTTAGATTTATTTTTCACATTTTTGCACATTTACCCTAAGCTTTAAATCATTTTCTAGATATTGAAATGTGAATTTTTGCATTTACAACTAATGCACCCCTTCACCCCGAATCCACCCATACATATCCTTTAAAGGGGATGAAAGTGCCCACTTGCAAAAACTCAGGCGTTACACCCTAGCTTCTAGGAGGTAGAGTTGAAAGTGTTCAAAATAATTTCACCCTCTTATTAGCATAATGATTTATTGGCAATGGACACTTTCATATCGATAAATTTTCATTTGATGTAAATGCATAACTAACATTCTAATAGAACATAATATTGAATGTTAATGCTTATTACTTCACCCTAAACCTTATTCTTAACCCTCTATAATGATCCAAAAACCCAAAATCATTAGCCATCAACCTATTACTTTTAAATTTGAACATTAAACCCATAATATAAACATGGATTTTTAGTTTTAAATTTAATTATTAAACCTTGAATATTAACTCTTAATTTACAAACACATATCCTGAATGTTTACATAAAAACATTTAACTTTTAATATGTATTTCTTAACTTTGAATCATAAATTCCCAATACTTAACACCTACCTATTAATCTAAAACTATCACAATTAAATATTAATACTTCATCCTTAACTCTAAATTTTTTGAACTTGGTTATAAAATATTAATATTAACCCCAAATTTTTAATGTTAACTATAATCATAAATTTTTAAATATTAACAAAAAAAATTCAAACACTAAACTATATCTATAAATTTGCAATCTGTAATTATTAATATTCATATGTTTCTATCATCTTTCCCACTCTTGTCTCTCTATATAAATGATTTTAATAATATTTTTTAATAATGAGCTTTTCCTATCTTAATTTATTGAGCTTTTGTCAATATCATTCCTCCTACCAATTGATATTGATATCTTATTTTCCTCTCCCTTATGCATACATACCGAGAAGAAAAGGTATATTTATCTAACATCCTCCTTGGCTTTGTGAATAATTGTAAATAATGCTAATGAAAGTTAAAACTTATGAAGTTAAAGGTGATAATAGTTTTCTTTAAAATTTTAGTTAAGCTACGTTTGGAATGGGAAAGAAGACCAAAGAAGTAAATATTGGACTTCCTAGTGGTTGGGAAAAGAGAGTTATACTTGCCTTCCTTATAAAGAAAATCGGGGAAAAGAGTTTGAGGCAGAGGAAGGCTAGGAAAAAAGACTAGAGGAGAAGGGAGCAAGTGGAAACAAGATCTTATGCAAGATGTTGCTAAGAAAAAGAAAAAACTGGCTATTCTTGAACTCGCTTGTTGTTAGTGGAAACCTTGATGATAAAAGAGTTCTGGACTAGATTGTAAGTCATGAGTTCCAAGGAACACTATTTTCTGTTCTCCCACTTGGAAAATTTGCAAGAGGCAAGGGGGGATATTGGACTTAATTACCAATATCAAGGTTGGGTGAAAACGTCTTTTATCTTGGTTAATTCCCTAGTCAATATAAGACACATATAAGTACTAGTACTCCTAATATGGAATGTTGTTCTTATTCTTTTTATTTAACTGTAATGTTCAATATTCTATATTGAAAAAATAGTAGACATCCTTCAAGTGTAAGAGTTAATTTTTCTGTGAAAAGGGTTTGAAATAGCGGATGAAATTAGTCTTTATTTTGAGTGAGTATACTTAAAGAACCAAAGAGGTTATTTGCTAATGCGGAAACCATCATGAATGTAAATGCAAAAATAGAGAACATATATAACGTGTTTCTGTTATTAGAAGCAACTCAGATAATTTGAGTGTATATGCGTATACATATTTAATAATAGGTTACTTCCCTTCATTTCCTGGGTGGTGTAAATGGTAGTAGTTATCAGAATAAAATTAATATAAAGGCTAAAAGAAGCAGATACACATTGCATGGAAGTGATTCCAAGTAGAAAACAAACCAAAATAAATTCTTGATAACTGAACAATGTGGAGGCTTCCACCTTGAAAAAAGAAATATGGAAAGGTTAGTCCAAAATTTGGAACTCAGGGCTCCTATCTAAGGAATTTATTGTTGAATCAAACAATAATGATGGAGATAAGACCACACCAATGTGAGTTGGGGACGTGAACAGTTGTTTCACAAATAAAATTTATCACATAACAAAATTGAATAACCATAATTTAGATAAAAACGAACACTTAGTGTTTTTATCTTCCCCAAAGGTGCCATTTACAGTAGAGCTTTCATAATACAATAAAAAATTGAAAATAAGCACATCCAGAACCCAAAAAAATTGTAAAAAAAAACTGAGTAATCATATAAGTTAATTTCTGAGTCATATAATTCATAATGAAGCAGTAACCGAAAACCAGTTTCGAAAACATAAACACTACAATACATATTGATAATTCCAACAGTCATGGCTGAGTCAAAGAACCATTACCCTTCCAGGCATAATCAACCAGAAATTTCATAAACCCTTAATTAGTAAAAATAAATAACAACTGTAATTTCATAAACCCTTAATTAGTAAAAATAAATAACAACTGTAGGGTAAATTTACCTAGCCTTTCATTCTGAAATATTTAGAAACGAATATGGTTGGGGCCATGCCACAACCCTACAGTGTATTGGGTACAAAAGTATATGGTTCATGATTTATAGCATAATAATAGCGTCGAGATTCCTAGTCAAGGAGTAGAATCTGAAGTGAAAGAAGTTAGAACGAGTGTTAGAACTGCTTGTCTGCATGATGTTGACCCCAGAGAAGAAAGAAGGCTGGTGGGTAA
Source organism: Pinus tabuliformis (assembly GCA_031772625.1). NCBI lineage: Eukaryota > Viridiplantae > Streptophyta > Pinopsida > Pinales > Pinaceae > Pinus > Pinus tabuliformis. Next base: position 76,124,391 of record CM062820.1, on the reverse strand, counting down.
GAGATGTTACCTACAACCATGAATCCCAATTAAACTTTGTGGTTAGAAACTAAAACCAGAAATGAGGAACCTAGAGTAAGAACACATTGCAGGAAAGGGGCTTTCTACACTAGGAAATTCCTATGTGGTGAGGGGTGTCATTCTACGTTGCAGACCACAATGGAACCTGTAAGTAGTTACAAAGTTAGAGATGGACTGCATTAGAGTTTTACAAGTTAAGAAACCATACAAAAAGAAAGAATAATAGTATTTACTTGATTAAAAATATATCATACCTGTGAAAACACAGAGGCTGACCTGAGCTAATAATGAGTCATTCTGCAATCAATTCATATAACTCAAAACATGTGGTGAAGTGGTAATAGAATTTGTAAGGTTTATTTTTTAGGAAGCCACCGAACATAAAATTGAGAAAGGGTTTTTGGAGCTTCTTACGAGGAAAAAAACTAGATACAATCTTGAATCAAGACCTAGGGTTTCTCTATAGCCGGTTGCAGAGCACAAATGGAGGTAAGGAAAATGATGGTGCTAACGAGGAGACCGAGGGTAGGTTTTTACACTAAGCATCCCCAACCATTCTAAGTTGTGTGATGGAGCACCATATTGATCAAGGGTGTCCATGCATCCCAAGTGTCCTATACGGACTGCAGAGAAATTGTTGTGATGTGTGCCGAGTGGGGTTCGATATAATTCCATGATGTGATAACCAAAATTACAAACAACATAAAAATCCAACCTGTATCCTGAGGTGTACAACCTATTCTTCAATGACCAAAAATATTAAAACACGGGGTGGTGTAAATTTCAGTGAAGAGGAAGGCATAGTATAGCACACACATAAAAGACAACCTTAGTGCATATTTAATTTTATAAACCTTTGGTAGCCAGTAATAAATGAGTTAGAGAACATAAACTTTTTTTTTGACATTGAATGTCGATGAATGTTAAATATGGTATTAGAGTCGAAGGGTTTAACATTGTGCCTTGTTAAGGGCAAATAAAAAAAAATTGTGTTATATTTCATGGAAAAGAAGTGGAGATAAAAAAACCTTATCTATAAGATTAGGTTTTGCACCTTTACTCAAATCTTGAAGACGTGGGTGCAGTTAAGTGAATAATTTTGATATATATATAATTTGTAAACTTAAGTGAATAATTTTGATATATATATAATTTGTAAACTTGAAGACATAAATCACTAATTAAGAGTTGGAAAGGAACAATCAACCAAATGAACTTTTATGTTATAAAGGCAAGGCAAAAGAAGTGAAAAATATCATCATGAGTACATTATGGTAATCTCATTAACTGAGTTATGTTATGAAATTAATAATCGACTTATTGTTGAGGCCACCCAAGCAAACAACAGGTTGGGAGATTTACTTAATAACATATGGTAATTAGGTGAATTGTAATATGTCACTATTGTATAAGGAGAGAAGTTTATGATATAGAATGATGAGGAAGCGTGTAAGTATAGTGACATTTTCTATACTATAAATATGTTTGAAAAGGAATATGGTGGGGTGTTGCATGTGAGATCACCCCGAAATTTTGGGATTATTTTTATGATGATTGTCTGTTTGTATTTGCAAGACACTTTTTGTTAAATTTCTCCAAGATCATTTCGATACATAATTTCTAAGATTGCTACTAAAAAAAATCTTCACCAGGGGAATGATAGAAATATGGGTCACAACAATAAAATAGTTGAACAACCACTAGCATAAAGAATCAAGAATTAATGTTCGTTTGGAATTTAAAAAAATAACAATAGAAATACAATAAAATGAAAGTAATATGTGATAAACTAACATAATAACTTGTGACGGGAACAAATATTAGTCTTTGAATAGTGTGGTGAGAAGTTTATTGAACCTTTTAGAAATGATAAGATAATGGTATCTGGGTTATTTCATGACATTAGATAAACAAAGAAGCACTTAGGTAACAATGTTGTTGATATCCAAAAAGATATTGGTTTTACATCACAGTTAGTAAGGGAAAAGTGAGCATGATTAGAATCATTCCTGTGAATAGGGAATTCATCTAAAAAGGAATTTAGGTAGCCTAAAAAAATGATTTATGGACTCGTAATACCAAATTATTTAATGATTGGATAATTGTATTTTTTATAAATTCCTTGCCATTAGAAAGGCTAAGTTTCATTGAGATCAAGATGACAAAATACTATTGGGTTATGACTATTAACGGTAATTTCAATATCTTGCAAGTTGGTATAATTCGATAAACAAGAAGGAATGTAGGTCCAGATTCCATGAGTAATCTAGTAAAACTCAATATATATATATATATATATATATATATATATATATAGATATATATATATAGATATATATTAAAGTCAAATGATTTAGTCATAAATTACAAGAGGAAAATTTTAATCTGGTCGATGTTAGTCTAATGATTTCGTTTTAAAAAAAGCTTTAGAAAATGGATTGAGTTGACCAATTGATCAATAAAAAAAATACATCATAGGATATATATATATATATATATATATATATATATGCATGATAAGATATACATGAAAATGATTCTTTATATTAAATACTTTGGGAACCTATTATCCTAAACCTTAATTGTAGGGTTGATGATAGAGATAAGTGATTTAAAAGAAAGCGACTAAGAGATAGCTGAGTAAGGTAACTAAGGAAATGTAGCAAATAGTTAGAAGAAAATTTAAAGTTGAAGTTAAAGGGATGATGGTATATTTTTGGTAGAACATTACCTATATTTGTTGATATGAAGAGGGAATCATGCCACCGATCAATGTTGCATGAGTATCTGAAGGAATTGCAATAAGACTTATGTGGACACGAATAAAGTCTGGACAAATGATTAATTAAAATGAACTTATGTTTATAAAATAAGTGTGTCGAGATAGCCACACTGACATGATGTGTTGAATAATCTAATGAGAATGGATGATGCAACCAGGGAAGAATTCCCCAGACACCTCAATCAATAATTTTCAAAAAAGGAGAGGGGGAAAATGCCACGAAGAGAGTTAAGAGAAACTCCCGGGCTGAGGCATATCACAGAAAGTACTATGGTAATATTTGGTGACGTGAAGTTATAGTTATGTTTCAATGATTCTAAGTATGCATATATTACTCCAAGTGGTGCTCTTGAGTTTCCATAGTAATTATTTTAGTGTTACCTTAGGCTTCTAGCCTAAATAGTATTGGGAAAGAATGAGACCAAGAACTTTAACTGAATTATAAAATCGTGCTCAAGACTTCTACAGATAAATAATATGGACATGACTAGGTTCACTTAGGAAAGGACTAACATAATATCTACTGAGAAAGTAGTAAGAGATTATGTCATACTTGATATCATTAAATTGAGATGGTGCCTAAATGACTAATCATTGATTCTGAGTCATTAGAAGATAAGACAAAGTATGATTACAGTTAAACCAATAGTTATTCTAATTATGTAGAAAAAATTGTTGCCTATTAACTTTCCATAGGAGCTTATGGATCCAATGTATTAAAGTAACCTGTTTAATGAATATAGTGAATGACATGTTATATAAGAAGAGAACTATACTTCTTGATGATGAGTAATGTATTGAATCAAAACATCGAAACATAAAAATGAATATTTTGGATTCTCTCAGATCTCAAAATCAAAATCCTCACAATAGAAACCTATAAACTCTAAAGAACTATACTATGTAAACGCTGTGAGTGTGAGAGAGTTAATATTTTGGACACCCAAATGAGAGAAATCCTATGATTGTATACAAAATAAAAATTGTGTACAAGTTTCATTAATCACCTGTGGAGGCATGCAGGAAATTAAGTAACAATTATATGTATTGTGGAGGCATTATTTATTTGGTAAAAAGTTTGTATTGATGACTGATCATAGTAGCTTAACTAATTTCCTTAAGAATCCTAACCTAAATGCATGACAAGCCATAGGGACAACCTTCTTAAGTGACTTTGATTTTGATATTAGACATATAAAAGGGAAGGAGAACCGCGTGGATGATGTGCTGAGTAGAAAAGTACATTATATATATGATATTTCATATAGTAAGAAATAATTTGATTTTTAAAAGAAAATTAAGGAGGCTGCAATAAAAGATATTGAATACATGTTTTTATGGCAACAAATTAACTAACAAAACAAACCCAAAATTCAGACAGAGTATAATATAAATAAAGATAATTTATTGACCTTTAGGGATAAGATATATTTCCCCAATCACATGGTTGGTAGGGAAGTAATATTAGATGAGTTTCATAAAATCCCCTATGTTTCCCACCCCAGATACCAAAAGCTATTTTTTGCTATTAAGAGAAATTATTTCTGGCATGGAATGAGGAAAGATATTGCTGAGTATTTAGCAAAATGTCTGGAATTTCAACAAGTTGAAGTTGAGAATCAACATCCAGAAGGTTTTCTCCACCCATTACCTGTACTAGAGTGGAAGTGAGAAATTGTTACATTAGACTTCATAATGGGGCTACCGAAAACTAAAAGATTAAATGATTCAATTATGTGGTGCTTGATAAGTTAAGCAAAGTAGCTCATTTCATCCCTATTCAATCCACATACAAGACTGTATTGATCGCAAGCATATTTATGTGGGAAATATTTCAATTACATTGGATGTCGATAGTGATGATTTCAGATAGAGATGCGAAATTGACATCAACATTTTGGAAATTATTTTTTATTGGGTTTGGTACACAAGTTCATTTTAGCACCAAATAACACTCGCAAATAGATGGGTAAACTGAATGAGTGAATCAAGCATTAGAAGATATGTTGAGAATGTATGTGATGCAACAAAAAAGTAAATGGGAGGAATACATCCATTTGGTGGAGTTTACTTATAATAATATTTATCATGAATCACTCAAAATGAGTCCTTTTGAAGTCCTATATGGAAGATGATGTAAAATTCCAGTTAATTGGAATAGCCCAGAGGACAAGCTACTTTTGGGATAGGATATGCTAGTAGAAATGGAGCAAAGGGTGAGAAACGTTTGACCGAAGTTAAAAGCTGTCTAAGTTAGGCAGAAATCAAATGCAAATAAAAAAAAAGATCCTACAAAGAATATCAAGTAGGAGAACCTGTATATGTCTAGGTGAAACCAATAAAAACCACTCTACGATGGAGTGGATGCACAAAAGTAGCTCCTCAGTACTGTGGACCTTTCCAATTTGGAAATGGTTGGACCAGTTGCATATCGACTTGAATTATTGAGTCACATGTGCATTCATAATGTATTTCATGTATCATTTTAAAGTATGTATGTATATGATTCTAGACATGTTATTAACTAGCACATTGTATAGGTAAGGGAATTAACTAGTTATTTCTATATTAATTGATTAAAATTATTGTTGGTTATTATGAGTGAATGACAACATTTCATGTGGAACAAGTCGAAACGGACGACGAGTTCCTGGTAGAACCTCTGTGTATTCTCTATTGAAAATAAACAACATTATGGAAGAGATATATCACCCACGTTAAGATGAAGTGGAGGCACTTTAACCCGGAAGAGGCCACTAGGGAATATGAAAGCCTCATGCGAGAAGCATACCCAAACTTGTTCCAAACATAAAGATGGATGCTGAGGATGGTGTTCTGCTTGAGAGGGGGAAGATGTAACATCCACCTTAGTCGTTTGAATAATTGTAAATAATGCTAATTACTTTTACATGAAAGACTAGTAAGTTACAGGATAGGCAAAAGTTAATGAAAGTTAAAACTTTCGAAGTTAAATATGATAATAGTTTTCTTTAAAAAATTAATCAAGCTAATCTCATAAAGGGAAAGAAGACCAAAGAAGTAAATCTTGGACTTCGAAGTGGTTGGGAAAAGATAGTTATACATTCCTCCCTTATAAAGAAACCTGAGGAAAATATTTTTAGGCAGAGGAAGGCAAGGAAAAGAGGTTGGAGGCAAAGAGAGGAGGAGGAAACAAGATCTTATGTAGAACGCTGCTAAGGAAAATAAAGAGTTAGGTATTCTTGTGATGGCCTAGTGTGAGTGGAAACCTTGATGCTGAAAGAGTTATGGACTAGACTATAAGTATTGAGGTCCAAGGAACAATACTATTTGTTGTCCCACTTGGAAATTATGCAAGAGGCATGGGAGGAGATTCGATGTAATTTCCAATCTCGAGGTTGGGTGGAAAGGTCTTCTATCCTAGCTAATTCCTTAATCAATTTAAGAGAAAGATAAGTACTTGTACTCCTAATATGGAATGTTATTCTTAGTTTTTTTTACTTAATTGTAATGTTAAATATTCTTTATTGAATAAATAGTAAACAACGTTCAAGTGTAAGAATTAATTGTTCTGTAAAAAGGGTTTAAAATACCCGATGAAATGAGTCTTTATTGTTTGGGTGTGGATCTTGATTATCTTCGTTATTTAGAGGTATCGCCACATTGGACCCCAGTTCGTAATGTGGTGGCAACACCACCCATAAAATGTACGCTACCAGGGGTGTCCAATGGGGGGCGACAGCAAGGGATCAAGGGCAGTGCCCCCAAAGCTAAAAATATATGTAACATTGCCTTGTAAATGTTGTAATTTCGTAGTTAATCTGGGCCGTTCATTAGGCAGAGATGTGACGGTAGAAGTTATGTTTAATTTGGGGTTTTCTTCCCTAGAAGGAAACCCCTCGCTACATATGAGGGAATTGTATTACGTCTATGGATTTCTTTATTCTGAGTTAGAAAGAGAGAGGAGATTGTGTGAGAGTGAAGAGGGTATTACAACAGATCTATTGTAGGTTGTATCTCTTCAGTTTTCTGGATAATATAAAAGGAAGGATTGGTTGTTTCTCTGTGGACATAGCCCAAATTGGGTGAACCACGTATATATGTGTCTCTCCTGTTTTATGTGTTTTATGTGTTTTATGTGTTTTCTGTGTTTATATATCTGCAATATATTTTATGTGTTCCATTGCTCTGTAATATATAATTTCTAACATTTATTTCGAGTGAGTATAGTTGAAGAACCAAAGAGGTTATAGCCTAATGTGGAAAATATCATGGATATAAATGGAAAAATAGAAACGATATATAATATGTTTCTATGATTAAAAGCAACACAGGTAATCTGAGTGTATATGCATATACATATTTAATAACATGTTACTTTCCTTCACTCTGTGAGTGGCGTAAATGGTAGTAGTTATCAGAACAAAATTAATATAAAGGCTAAAGGAACAAGATACACATAACATGGAAGTGATTCCAAGAAGAAAACAAACCAAAATCAATTCTTCACAACTGAATAGTGTGGAGGCTTCCACCTTCAAAAAAGAAATATGGATAGGTTAGTCCCATTTTTGGAACTCAGGGTTCGATCTAAGGAAAGTCTTGTTTAATACAAACAATAATCGGGGAGATAAGACCATGCTAACTTGATTCACGTACATGAACCTTTGTTTCAAAAATAAAATTTATCACATAACAAAACAGAGTAACCACAATCTAGAGAAAAATGAATGCTTAGTGTTTCTATTTTCTCCAAAGACCCCATTTCTAGTGTAAATTTCATAATATGCTCAGCAATTTAAAATTAGAACATCTAGAACCTGAAAAGATTGTAAAAAAACTAAGTAATCATACAGGTTAATTTCCGAGTCATAACGTTCATAATTAAGAATTTACCGAAAACCAGTTTGGAAAACAGAAGCACTATAATACATATTGATAATTTCAAAAGTCATGGCTCACGAAGAGAATGGTTAGCCTTCTCGGCAGAATCAACCACATATTTCATAAACCCTTAATTGGTAAAAATGAATAACGATCCTAGGGTAGATTTAGCTCGCCTTTCGTTATGAAATCCTTACAAAAAAATATGATTGGAAACATGCTATAAACCTACAGTGTACTGGGTACACAAGTATATGGATCATGATTTATAACACAATAACAGAGTCAAGATTCCTGGTCAAGGAGTAGCACTGTAATGACCCCAGAAGATGTAAATGTGAAATTTTACTATGGTAAAAGACAGTATGGTAGTTGTTGTTTTATGTTTAAAAAAAACAAAACTTTGATAAACTACTTTATTGAGTAATTTAAATATTTTTCTTGAAATGCTGGCAGCCTCTTAGAGGAGGATTTCAAAGAAAGAGGTCAGTTGTAATAACTGATTGAAACTGCCCTCCCAAACAGGAAAAGTCCTGGTAGTAGGGAGGAAGTTTTGTGTTGTTGGGACAGACAGAAGGATCTTTTTCCAGGAAGAAAAGGAAAAAGGAAATGACAGGAGAAAACTGGTTAAGTCTGGTGAGGACCAGATAACCAGGCACAAGGTGCACAAATCTTGTTGAGGGCTGAAGGCCTGCAAGATGGCTCGGGGGGAGAATCCAGTCATAAAGATGGATCTCATGGTTGGGTGGAAGAGCAGATTTGCTTGCAGATGAATTTACTAAAGTACCCATTTACGACACTGGCGAACCAGGTACGAATTCATACTGCAGAGAATCTAAATGAATAATATATGTTGAATACACAGAGGACTCATAGTAGTCGGGAAATGATTGTGTGTTCTATTACTGTTATGATGTTAAATGTAGTTAAACAGGTGGTAGCTTAACTTAAAAGCCAGATTATCATGAAAATAATATAGTTAAACAGGTGGTAGTTTAACTTAAAAGCCAGACTATCATGAAAATAATATAGTTAAACAGGTGGTAGTTTAACTTAAATGCCAGACTATCATGAGAATAATATAGTTGAACAGATGGTAGTTTAAATTAAATAACAGACCATTAACCGACAAATATATTAAGGAACAAACAGAGACGCAGGAGCAGTCTCTAGTGAAGCAAAAGCATACAATGAAACAAGCAGCCAGAATGCCACAGAACTTAACCAGTTATCCATGTACCGAAAGTAACGTCATAAAACATTTTGAGCCGTGCAAGGAATGCCAGCCAATGAATCCTTTTTTTAAAGACATTGACAGAAAGGGAAAAAACTACTTTAAGTTACAAATGACTGTCGACTTTCGGAAACTAACATATCTTTCAGGAAAAGAAAAAGGAGCAAACCCTGCAAACGTATGAAATGGTGGAACCACGATAACCAGATACAATCAATGATGTGGAAGTAATAATCGAGCTTATAGCCAATGGAGAAGTTCAACATATACCACTTACGGAAATAACACATCAAGCAGTATAGGGTTAACAACTCAAAGAATGCGCTAACACAGCCGTGAGTCCGGCTGTGAGAAACTATCTCCGGAGTAAACCATATTAAACAAAGAACTGTACATGCTTCCGAGTAACCTTTACATGGAATAAATCTAACCTCTGCGGGAAAAGGGAATAATTATGGCGCTGTTACATAAACAGAACGAAAACATCAATTACCCGAATCATTTAATGACAAATTATTCAGAGGTTATGATTCTATATACTTCAAAGACAGTTAATAAGATTTAAGTAAACCTGAGGAATCCTGCCGTCACAGTGACGGACAGCGGAATCATAGCCGGAGGCAGATAACCATTAACAACAATAGGGAACCATATTAATAACATTCAGAACGCAAGTAACCCAGAACAGAACTTAGACTGAATGATTAACTTCGAATGCAATATCGGAAAAACTCAGATAATATAACCCTGGAAATGTCACATTCATTTATATAACTGAAAACAAGAAAATGTATAGACCGGTTCCACTAACAAATGAGTTCGGCATATAGCCAGCTCGTATACAGATGCCAATAAATTAAGTACAGATGCAATAGTGCCCCAGATCCCACAATGGGTAGAAAGTCCAAAACTAAGTCACAATTAAACGAAATCGAGCACACAAGTTTCACTGTATATCATATCTCGCTGGAGCTGGGCATGGCTTTAAGCCTGACAACCAAAATCCACAAACTGTGAGGATTCCCTTGGGAAACCCCTCTTCAGCACGAAAACGAAAGGGAACCCGCATCAGGGGTCCAGACTGCAACATTCACAATATGGGCACATTAGGGTCGAAGGAGCCTTAGAGCTCTCACACCCAGAAGGAGCACTGAATTAAGAAGTAACCATACCTGCAAAATGCCGAAGAAGTCGAGGCGCTGGGGTTACACTGTTAAGGGGCTCGAACGGATCCACCTGCATGCACTACCAGCAAAGGGGAGGAATTAGTATGAGCTTCCAAAAGATAACGAGCAGACAAATTTAATCCCTGAATGCGAACAACCAAAACAAGAACACAAACGGTAGCAGATAATTATGCAGATAGTGGTATTACAATACCTGAGTGAGTCTCTGATGGGTGTACCATGGCATCCGGAAGATCAATAAGACTCGAACCAGGGTCTGAGGAAACGAAGAGAGAGCGTCCGGTTGAAACAAATGAACCCCGATGTGCAGCAAAGGGTTTAAGTAGTAACCTAATGCCCTTGGGCTCACCCCAGCCCTCCGATCTGAACGGTGGATCTCGGCCGTCGATGCAGCGCGGGAAATTGGAGCGGGGAGGACGAGAAGACGGAGCCCGAGGTGTCACATGGCCCCGCAGGTAAGCCATGCCACCTGTCAAGGTATGAGGCCAAGCCATAAAAGCAACCAGTGACTCGGCGTCGGCAAAGGCAGCTGCCGGACCAAAGATCTCCGTGCTCATTTAATACAAATCACGTACTGAGGGTTGGCAAGATTAATGTTAAACAACATATTACAACCCGCCATAACCCGACCACCGTGCAGCATATAAAATTGATGCAACATATATATAATCGCTATGCGGTAAAACATAGGTCAACGTATAATATAATTGACATGCAGCAACATGATAGGGAAGGGTCTATATGGTATAAAGAGTTACCATGTATATATGTGTTTCGCAATATTTATTTTTTTTAATTTTCTTTATGTATATAGATATGAGGGTGTGACAAGCACCTAGAGTGAAAGAAGCCAAAACGAGTGTCAGAATCGCTTGTTTGGGTGATGTTGACCCCAAAGAAGTAATAAGGTTGGTGGGTAAGAGTTGTTACCTACAACAATGAACCCTAGTTAAACTTTGTGGTTTGAAACTAAAACCAAAAATGAGGAACCTGAAGTAAGAACACATTACAGGAAGAGGTTTTCTACACTATGAAATTTCTACCTGGTTAAGGGTCTTATTCTATGCTGCGAGCCACACTGCAACCTGTAAGAAGTTACTAACTCAGAGAGGGACCGCCTTAGGGTTTCACAAGTTAAGAAACCATAGAGAAGGAAAAGAGTAACAATAAATACTTGAATTACAAATACATTATACCTATGAAAACAAGGAGATTGACTAAAGCTAAAAATGAGTTGCTCTGCAATCAATCCATATAACTTTGAACTTGTGGCGAAGTGGCAATAGAATATGTAAGGGTTATTTTGCAGGAAGCCACTGAACATGTAATCAAAAATGGGTTTCTCGAGGTTCTTACTAGGAAAAGAAAACCAGATACAATCTTGAACTAAGACTGGGCGTTTCTCAGTAGTCAGTTGCAGAGTGAGGATGGTGGTATGGCAAATGACTGTGTTGGCGAGGAGAACGGGGGTGGGTGGTTACCCTAAACTGCCCTGGCCATTCTAAGTCGTCTGATGGAGTGCCAAATTGATGAAGGGTGTCTGTGCATCCCAAGTACCCTATACAGACTGCAATGAAATCGATGTGATGTGTGCCAAGTGGGGTTCGAGATAATTCCATGATGTGATAACCAAAGTTACAAACAACATAAAAAATCCAACTTGTATCCTGAGGTATACAACCTATACTTTAATGACCAAAAAGATTAAGACATTGGGTGGTGTAAATTTGAGTTAAGAGGAAGGCATAGTATAGCGCAAACACGAAGGACAACCTTAGTGCATATTTAATTGTTATAATCTTTTGGTAGCTAGTAATAAATAAGTTAGAGAACAATCTTTTTATTTTATTTTTTTACATTGAATATTGATAAATGTTACAATTTCTATGGGAATGGAGGCTCAGAAAAATACTTTTTTCTATTTTTAATTTTTAATTTAATTTTATTGTTAAATTAAACATTATGTTTAATAAAATTAATTTTAAATAAATAATTCTTAAATTTCGAAATAAAATCCTTATCCTATCATTTTGAATTTTTAATAAATCATTCTTAATTTTTAATACGTAATAATTTTATTTTTATATTATCTTCTTGGAGAAATATTTAATTTATATATAAAAGATCCTTGCTACGTTCATGTTAATTAAGGATCCTTTCATAAAACTATTTGAGAATCTTAGAAATAAAGTTTATTCTTAATCTATTATCCATACGATAAAAACTTAAACTTCAACCGAAAAAAACTGATATACAAAACTATTTTTTTTTCAAAAATTAATTAGAGAAAAGATTATACAATGCTTGAGGATTATGAAAATCAAAATATTCAAAAATTAATTACAGAAAATACTATCCAATACTATACTGCATAAATATGAATGTAAAACTAATAAAAGAGCATTTAAACTACTAAATATCATGAAGTGGAGTCATCTTTGTGAGAAATTAATCAATATGAATGTGTGGCCCAAAAAAAAGGTTTCTATGGACAATAATTTGTAAATATAAACAAAAGTCAACAATGTTAATTTTAAACTTTTTAATTTAATTTTAACCAATAAATTTAATTTTAATTTAAACTTTTAAATTGTAATTATATTAATATTTAAAAAAACTTATATTAAAAGAAATTAATAATAACATTTAAAAAATGCTTTGACTGCAACTACTTCTTAGTATTAATTTTAATGAATTATCTTAAATAGATATATATTATTATTTAATCTTAATTAACAAATTCAACTTTTAACTTAAATTTAATCTTAATAAATTAATTATATTAAATTAAATTTTGAATCACCCTACAATAAATAAATAATATTATTTAATTTTAATCTCAATAAATTTAATTTAAATTAGCGTATAAACTTTAAATAAACAAATAAATATTAAAATCCAGAAAATTAACCTTTCACTAAATACTTTGGTCGCTGCCTCTTCACTGAACTGGGAGAGGAAAAGTATATCAATCTAACACCTACCTAAATTACCATTCTTTTATAAATTTGTGAATTTACAAAAACTATACATTTAATGAGTAAGAAAATAGCTTAAAATGTTTAATAAACGAAACATTTCGAACTTATAAAACATTAAAGAATTCATTTATCTATTCAAACATATAATTTTACTAATAAATATTAAAAATTAATTTTAATAATATATAATTTTTATATTTTAAATACAATTTTATTAAAAATTAATTAAACTAAAAATATTTTTAATAATATATAATTTTCATATTTTAAATATTAAACTTATTGGAAATTAAATTAAAATATTAAAATATTTATTTTTTAAATAATATTCAGACTTCTTCTCTATGTTGTTTGTCTTGTAGCTTACGCCCACTTCGAAAACACCAAAATACTAGGTAAGTATGTTTATACACACCTTTTAAATTTTACGTCCGTTGGACCAGTTCTGCACCTCACCTGCTCTATTGTCTCTTAAGGTCCGCAGCCCTATGCAATCATCGTCTTCGTCACCAACACTCAACATTATCTTTTTCAATTTGTTGAATATTCAAATTTTGGATGTTGTCATCTCGCTTAGAGATGTTCATTGTCATATCTTTTTTGGGTTTTTTATTTATAGATTTAATTATTTTTAGTTGTGATGTATGGTGATGCAATAAATAAAATTTATTAATGAAAAAGAAAATTGGAAATTATTTGGAAAAGAAAGAGTGGAGTTAAAGAGATTATTATTAAGATCCAAAAAGTAAGGTTGATGGATAAGATAAAGACGATTTTCTCTTAAATCACTCTTAAAATTTTCTAGGGGTTAATTAGCAAGATTTAATATGATGGAAGAGAAAAATTATTAAATCGTTTGATTGCAGAAAAACACTCAGAAAAAGGGTGAGATAAAGCGTTGCGGGAGAGAAAGGCAAGCTTTGAAGGAAGAAAAAAAACTAGGTTAGTGGGTTGGCAGGCCCTGAAAAGTGGGACACCGCTTAGGAAAAATCTGCTAGAGAAGTAAAGACTTAAAATACCTTTTGTGGAGTCATAAGAGGTTGTTGATTCATTTTCTCACTTGGCAATTTATCTCGGCCCACGGGGAACTAAATTTGCAGTTCATGGTTGGGTGGAAAACATGACTTTCTCAAGTGTGTTCCAGCAGAAACTACGGTTTGATTATTTAATTGTAAGATTGTTTTACTTGGTTGTAATTGTTTTCAATAATCCATTTTAGGAACTTAATGAATATAAGGATGGTGAGTCTATTTCAGTTGCAAAGGTGGAAAACTTGACTTTCCCAAGTGTGTTCGAGTAGAAACTCCGATTTGATTATTTAATTGTAAGATTGTTTTACTTGGTTGTAATTGTTTTCAATAATCCATTTTATGAACTTAATGACTATAAGGATGGTGAGTCTATTTTAGTTGCAAAAGTAAATTGAGCTTATATATGTTCTTTTTTTTCTTCATCTTGACTTTTTGATCCAACCTTTTTTCTTTTCTTAAGCTTGGTAAATCCTCCTTTTCATTAGTTTATAAAGCAAATTTAAACCAAATAGGTTGGATAGGTGGTGTCAACTTGCCCAGTGAGAAACCAAGTCTGTTGGCCACCTATCCATATTGTATGCCATCTATTATCAAAAGAGTTTCAGTCTTTCTATCCAAGCTATATAAGTCTCAGATTCATGTACATACTGCAGATATATACATACACATATTTATCATAATGAAATGTAAAAGCTATCCGCATATATAAACAAAACTAACAAGAGATATTTTCTAGTCATGTTGTTCAGTGGAAGTTGATTCCACTGGTGTTGGGTCTTTGGCATTCGTTCCTGGTATCTCGGTCTGTTCCAAGATACATGGGATGTGCCTCTCAATTCTGCCAAGTCTAACATGATGCTTGTGTAGTTGAAACTACACCATCTGGAATTCCTATTTATAATTTGGCATGCCTTGGACAATGATAGCCATGCCCAACGAAATCTGCTCCATAGGTTTACCCAACAGGCTTTTCACCAGCCAATACAAGTATAGGGTCTTCTTGAATTGAGTGATTCTTCCCCTTGTGTGGCGAGGGTCTGAGACAAGGGTTCTCCAATCCTCCATTTTTTTGTCTGTCTCACTTTCCTGTTTAACTTCTTCTTCCCATTCCTCTAGAATTTTGTGAATTCCCTCATTTGTGCCTTCACGGTACGCCTCTGCCACCTCATTGATTAGTATTTGCACATATTTCCTACCTCTATGGACCTCAGACATGCCCGAGTCTGTGTCCCTTCTGATTGCTTGGGTCCATCTTCCTCAGCGACGGGTTTTCACAGGGCGAGCCATGGTTTCGTTGTCCCAACCCTGTTCATTGCAACAAGTCATTAATCAGTGATAGTTAAACGTAATATAACATTAGTCTTGCACCTAGGTGGTAATATTACAGCTTGTCAACCCACCTTCTTCCTACCCTTCCCCATCAATTG
Organism: Pinus tabuliformis; assembly: GCA_031772625.1. Lineage (NCBI taxonomy): Eukaryota > Viridiplantae > Streptophyta > Pinopsida > Pinales > Pinaceae > Pinus > Pinus tabuliformis. Next base: position 76,108,865 of record CM062820.1, on the reverse strand, counting down.
CAGAGCCGAACCCTTCGTGGTCATAGGTCAATTCCCTAGAGGGGGCCAACCCACTACAATCCTCAATGGTTACCCTTCCCCGCAAACACCTCCTCTCGGCCTCAAGCAGGTTAGATTTTGTGCCCCAGTTACAGGTTGGTGAGCGCTACCACTTTCCAAAACTCAACCAACCAAAGCAAGCATACCCTTCCCCTCTACCTAGGACACAAACAGAGAACTGAACCTAGTCATCCCCTCATCCCTCAGCCTCATGACGTTGTCCTCGCCTAGTTTCCTGTCATAGCCAACTTTGTTCCCTTTCGAGACTTCCTGCTCATAATTCTCAGCCTTTACCCTCATGCGAAGGTTTCTACCTATCTCCCTACAGCTACACATGCATCTAAAGCAAGGGCTATCACCCAGACTGCAGGTGGACTAGCATACTCTACCTCCTGGCTCTGTCTCTCTACCTATACCAGCAGGACCCCTACGAGCTGCACCACTTGACCATCTGTTGAGTATCCCCAGGATTCCCATGCAGGAAAGAAAGATTTCAAAGCTAAGATAAATGGATAAAATACCAAGTGGGTGCAAGAGACAGACGCAAGACTAGGAAAATGCCACCAATTTCCACCCGGAATTCCTCTAACATTGCTCGATTTTTCAGTTCTCACCCATAATACTCCCCTTCTCCCTCAAACAAAAACCAGAACATGTCAACATTGCGAGGGCTGAGAGATATTTGAGTACATATCTATTAGCTCACGCAAACAGTCGATATGCTTGGTGTTGTGGATGGCGTGTAGAACCCTTCCATTGTACTAGTCCCCCCATCCACAGGCAATCCAAACAACAACATCCAGCTCTCTTCCTTCACTTCTCTTAAGGCCACCACTATCATAATTCCCACTGCCACATTTCCCATCTTCCCTGCATGCCATCATGCAAAGGGCCACCACACCCATCGCCTCGAGCGTGTGGGGGGCGATGGTATTGTACTTGGGGGCACATTCTATTATTCCTTTGTTCGGCAGCCCAACCACTGGTTTTCACCCCGATCGATGTTTTGATTTATTTATTTTTATACGCATGAACAATATTGTATTCTTACAGCATTTCGAATGTATTCAATAAATGGAATTCAGGAGAATAGATATAATAATACTTTTATTATTATTTTATTAGAGATGTGGTATTCTCTCGTTTCATATAAACTAGGCTACATTTTAAAGTAAAATGAAATTGAAAATGGTTGGTTAGCCATAATGTAAGAAGGCGCCAATTTGAGTAGGAATAAGTATTTCCTTGCTACTAGGAAATGAATGAGGACATAACACAAATTGCGGAATGCACAGTAGCTGAGATAGAGGAAACTATGATATGTTGTAGTTGCGGGGTCAACAAGTACTATAACCAAAACCAATACTATAGTGGATCACAAATATATGTCCATGAGAAAAACTAGAGGGAAGGGTTAGGCCCTGGAAAACTGAGGATTCTCTCTAGAATCTCATGGAGTCGACAATTTCTTGGGTGGCACGATAAACTTGAAGTGACCTATAAGTAGGCCATTTAGGTAAAGTACACTAAGTTAAACAGGGATGCTTGATAAACATGAAAACATGAAATAAATTTCTAGGAATTGTCGGTGGATCTATAGAGTCAAAAAGGATAAAAACATCTGAGAGTTTTAAGTATTACCTTTACTTAGAATAGGCTATACCCATCTTCTTAAAAATCCTAAATATAAACTACAACGTAGGTGAAAACTCGTAGAAGATCTTTGTATACCCTAGGAGATGAAATGAATTAGTATTAGAAAACCTTGGTAGAAATATCTGGGTTTAGTATTATTAAGGAACATGTACATTAAGTAACTGATAATTCTCAAGACTATTTGGTAGCAGTATATGCAATCAATAGGGTAAATCAAATCGCAGCGAGGGACATAACATATTAACTTTGAAATCATACACCACATATTTTCATAGGAGATTAAATATTTTTCTCATTCTCTAGCCAACATATGAATCACAACTACGTTGGAGAATACAACAAAGACATAACCATTGGATGGAAAATAAAACTAGTGATACAGACCCCATCTAACTCGAGTCTTTTAACACAAAATCCTTTGATTAATTTTGGAAAACAAAATACATATTTCCATATTCGATTTTACTGAATAGAGACTACGATATTTCCAATCAATATGTGTGTACTAGAGTTATATAACAAAAATAATAAAGTTGACAATAGAAGCAGTAAGCACAATTTCCAGATTTCATTTAGAAACTACGATAAATCATACACAAACCCTTATGGTAACTTTCATCGAAACACAATTGGAAAAGAGATGTAACATTTGTAGACGCAATAAGCTTTGTAAAATCCTGAACAATCATTGCATGTGGAATTAATAACTTATGTTCATATAATCATTGTACAGGAAGGAAAATATGAGAATACATGTTGAGTAAGGAAAAAATGGCAACCGATCCTTCCAACTGAAGGTCTTGGGCCAATTTTTTTTCCATGAAGGCGGAAAAAAAAACAAAACCCTCTCCAATACATATATACACTTCATAAAATAAACCAACTCAACATCAATAGTGTTATAGTCCTTAGCCTAGTCAAGCTCAAAGAAAAATCATCTACAAAAAGAAAAGAGAACCCAATGATGACCTCGATAAGGAGGAGTTACATGGAATAGAAGAAAAAAATGTGAACCCATTTTATATCATAGGGCACGAACCACTCCTTTGAGGAAATAGGGTTACAGAAGACAACCGACCTGGGTGCAAGCAAGAGAAAGTAGTCATAGGATGCCAAATTTTAACTAACATTATCTGTTAGAAGAAAACTTTAAATCCTACAGGTGTTGAAATTACCTATGGAAGAAAAACAAACTATGATTAGCTACAATGTTGGGTCAAAAGAACCAGGGAAAATTTTAAGAACCACCTTAAATTTATGTGTATAATAAATGGACGAATCCCCATGATACATAGGAAAAATGGGAGGTGATTTTATCACTTATATATATATATATATATATATATATATATATATATATATATATATATATATATGTCGAATCTTTCACTGAATTATAAAATCTTGTAAGATCTTGGAAAATGTTTCACTGAATAATAAAACATTGTGAAGTCATGGTGAATGTTTTGTTAAAGTATGAAACCATATATGATAATAATAAAACATATTCATTAAACTGTAATACACTAACATACATGTTTGGAAAAAAGAAACATAATTTTCACTTCCTACAAACAATGTTGCAAGTTTTAGTGGCCATGTTTGTCATGGTAGGAGAGATTAATGTTTTCTCTACCACTTTTGTCAAGCTACCACTTTTGCCAAGCTATCAAATTTCTTTCTTATTCCATAGATTTCAACTACAAGATTAAAAAAAAAAAACACATCAAGTTTGTTTACCCCAACACGCCAACAAGTAGCAAGCCCCAACTATATAATATAATGTAGTAGGTATCCTAAAGGCCTGAAGGGGATCTAATGGAAAGAAGTGAACGTTGTCAAAAGCCTTCTAATGAATATATAAATATATAAATGTAGATTTATTATTATTTTAATTGGAAATCTTCAATTAAATAATAAAATTTAATTACGTCTCTCCCAATCTAAATTTCTTATTAGCATAACTCACTACCTTCATGCCATTTTTAACAACGTTGTAACATGTGGATTAATTTCCTTTTTGGTGCCCAATCTCTTCCTTTTAGAACAATATGGTGCAATGACCAAACCCCTACAGATCATTACAACAAACTAAGAATAGCTGAGAAGATGAAAGGTTGTACAAACCGTCATATTTTTCAAACAACTAATCCAAGCTTAGTACCTTAACTTTTTCATGAAGATATCATATTGAGAATGTTTGAAAAATGGTGGGAAATCTGCGCAGTGACTATCTCTCTTCTGTGAGGGTGATGTGGAAAGAGTTAATATTTCATTGTTTTGAATTTTTTTTGTTAAATCAAAAAAACCAATATTAATGGAGATATCGGTATTTTGTACTAAATTTTGTGAAGTGACTAAATGTAGCTTTAACCATTCACCTTAAAAAAAATTTACAATATAATTTCCTAAGTCTATTTAATATCTTCATTATCATAAAAACCAACCTATATCCATCTTAACTCCACATCTACCACCCTTAGAGAGATGAAATCTATTTATCCCTCCTAGCACTTGGTAGACCCGGAATTAAGATGGATCTAACCTGATAGAATTTCCCCTTTAAATAGTCTATGTTCACATGAATACCATGGTATTACCATGGGTCAATACTAAGGGTTATCATAAACCTAGAGCTTAAAAACTACTATTAGTAATTTATAAAAATTAATAAAATTAATAATTGATTTTTTTTTTTAACCAAGTTAAAATGTTTAAGTGACATTAAATTACAAGATCCATTTTTACTCTTGATCTACCAAGCCCCGAGATGGATCAAATATTTTTTCACTCTATGTTATTTTTCATATCACCCTATTTGATCCAGAGTAAAGATGTATCTATGCTAGTTTAATTCCCCCTTTAAATAGGCTGCATTCCATGTGAGCTACATTCCATGTGAATAACATGCGCCAATACCATGTGCCATCTTTATTTTTATTAGTACTAATATTAGGGTTAATAATGTTTTTTTGCATGGTATTAATAATAATTTGGCCCATAGGCTTTACCTAAATATAACACATTTTTTGAGTGTTCGTAAATATAAAGTGGATTATGGAGTAAATATAAAAAATGTTTTATTTATTTTCCATACCTCTAGTTTATTTATATTTTTATTAACTTACCATACCTCTTTTATAAATATGGTATTTGACCCATAGGATTCAATTAAATAAAACCTTTTTTTTGAGCCTTCTTAAATAGAAAGAGGGTTATGGACTAAATATAGAAAGAGGTTTTATTTATTTACCATACCTCCACTTTATTTATATTTTTATTTATTTACACGCTTGCGTGTTCATAAATATAAGGTGACATATGGAGTAAATATAAAAAACAAAAATATTTATTTACCATACCTCTGGTTTATTTATATTTCTATTAATTTACCATACCTCTTTTATAAATATGGTATTTGGCCCATAGGATTCACTTAAATGAAACCTCGTTTTTGAGCCTTCTTAAATAGAAAGAGGGTTATGGGCTAAACATAAAAAAGAGATTTTATTTATTTACCATACCTCTAGTTTATTTGTATTTTATTTATTTACCATACCTTTGGAGTAAGTATAAAAAGATCTTTTATTTATTTACCATACCTCCACTGTATTTATATTTTTATTTATAACTATCATAAATACATTTTCTTGAAAATGAGGGCGAATGGAAGATTGTAACTTCTAATTTCAAGGGCTAAATTTACTTTTTTTACCCTCTCCCTTAAACTAAGGTGGGCTAACCTCCATACCCAATTTTTTTATAAAATAAATTTGAGGCGATTTGTAACAATGTACTATGATAGAAAATATTTGCCCAATAAAAATATAAAACCCCTTAATTTAGCCCAAGGGTGAAAATTCACCCCTAAAATTTTCCATGAAAAGAACAGATTAAACACGAATGAGTAGGGATTTTTATGGAAAAAGAAAATAAAAAAAAATAGACCTTGAAAAACGGGTTCATACCTGTGGTAAGACCATATCGGTCAAAACCCTTGAAGCCGCATTCCTTTTCCCTACATGTAACAATGTTAAAATGAATGCTTACTACTCTGTAACATTCGGAAATAATCGTAATTCATACAATATAATCTAGGAGAAAATTAAAGTAATGCCAACCAAAGGGCGGTGTCGCACCGCATAAATTGAAGTAGAACCCACATTTCAGGAAGATTGCTTTGAAATATTCCTATCAAAACACAAGTAAGAAATATTTAAAAAGGAAACAACAAAACTAGAAAAGAAAACTCTTCATAGATCCACACACAGTAGAGAACTTGCCAGTGAGAACTCAAAAGCAGGGTCAAGCCATTCGTAGTTGAATGGAAATCAAGAGAGAAGAGTTCTCTAATTTTCCTACCTGATACAGATAAGAAAAAAACCTCCATGAATACATGGACTTAGAATGAACTAAACATAAAAATAAATTTGAAAATAGTTAGGGTGGAAGGACTTGCCTATATTAATGTCAGGTGGAGGCACAACACGCCATGGTGAATGCCACAACTAAGGGAAAATGAACCAAGTTTTAGGGTTCTTTTGGACATATAGAAGCGTTAATGGAAATTTCCCCAAATGACACGGGTGATCCAAGTAGCTCTAGACACACTTAAAATTCAAAAATGGCTATGGAACATCTCAAAATAAAAGTCCTCATATTGAAGTGCTACCAAGATAAGCTCGTAGTGATCATCGCCCTGATTCCAATGGTGCAAGAAAAACTCAAATTTGAGTTCGTATGTTGAAGTTATAGCGGGTAAAAGTTTTGGTCAAATTGGCCAAGTGGTAGGCTTAAAGAGACAACAAATTAGCAAAGACCCGACCCATGGAATCTGGTCACTGGAATGGGTGAATTTATTGAACCTTTAATCTACCCAAAGACCCTTATTTTCGGCAAAATAAAAAATCACCATGTTGTTTTATAAAACGAAAAATTATTTAAAAAAGGGGGCAGGTCGGACCCACCCACCCCACTAGTGAAATTATATATAAAAACCAAAGGTTGGGTTGGCGGGCCGCTACCCACGACAATGACAACCATGGTAACTCTCATATTATATCTAACAAAATAAATTTTATGGGGGCAAGCCATCGTATCAACAAACCGCCACCTAATCCACCCTTTAAAACATTGCCATATATTAATGTTGCTAAGGTCAGTGGGGGTTGAACTCACCTGGCCCATGTGGGTTGGCCCCTGACAGGCGACCCCAAAATACTTTTATCGCGAGACACACATTCCAATATATAATTGTAACCAAAAAAATTATGTGTTAAATGGTCACTACTCCAACGCACTTACCGCTAGCACAATATGCCAACATTTCTATTGACCGTGTGAAAATATGTAACCATCGATTTAAAATTGGAATGGGTGGGTTTTGAACCCGACCTTTCTGCCACTTAATCCATTGATCTACCAATAGGCCAATGACCTATTCATTGTTTACTCCGCCAACCATTTAATATAAAAACTCACCTCATTTTCCATTGAACGGGAGGAGTAGAGTTTAGACCAGCGGAGCCATGAGTGAACCAAGGGTATGGAAGCATGAGAAAAGTATATGCCAGGATGCTAGAAAGATACCCTTAGAGAGCCAGAGATGATAGTGTGAAATTGTGACAAGCTTATAGTCATTTTTGCATGTTTTCTCATGAAGAGTCCAATCGTGTAGTTTGTTTCTCCATATGAGCACCAAAAATTCAAGTGTCTAGCAGCAAAGAATCTTTGGAGAATCTTATGGAATCTAAAATATTCCCTTGGAGGCAAATTTTGACCAAGATAGAATGATTTCGACTTTATAGTCATTTTTCACAGAATTTTGCAAGGAGCGCAATGGTGTGCTCAGAATATTCATCTGAGTAACATATTTTCCAGCCATATTAACGAGAATATAAAATATTTTTTGAGGGTCCAGAATTTGACAGTGTTAGAATGGGGAAAATTTTATAGTCGTTTGACACAATTTCACACCACGAATTTAGAGATGGTGCCTATTTCAGCAGCTAAGCTTTGCATTTTTCATCCATCCCTGAGAGAGAAAATAAATGATGAAGTTATGTCATCCTTTTCTTATGATGAGGGATACTAGAATGCCACATATTGTGAGATTTTATTAGCTTTTTATGCTGAAGGAAGGCCCATTTGAGTGAGAGTTCCTATAGGACATCTCATGGAGAGACATGCCACTCATGTTGAGGGATTTTTTCGATATGAATGAGAGTTCTTGAGAAAATCTCATGGAGATACATTCCACTCTATTTAATGTTGGGAAAATACTAAGAGGGGGGCAGGTGAATCATTATTTAAATTTTCAAAATAATTATTTTCCTTTTCACACTATATATGCGATTTTACAGAAACCAAACAACGTATGTGCGCAACTATAATGAATGAAACCATATTGTAGATAATAAACTTGTAAAACAGCTAATTCATTATCTGTTGAACTTAACTTAGAGTGTGATGCATTTGCTAAGCACTAAAAAAAAATGCAATAAAAATAGAATAAATCAACATACATAAGTTGCACACCTGAACACAGGGATTTTTCAAGTGGAAACCCAATGTGGGAAAAAACCACCATTGTTGTCATCTCAGTCTTCCATCTTCTTTTTATAAAATTATTTACAATTTTTGTACTCGTGCAAACTATTTCCAGTACGCAAGCATCTACCTATTGAAGACTACAACCTTGACTCTTTTCCAGTTTCTACTGGAAGGGAGATCCAACCCCTAGCTATTTTACTAGTTGATATGTTTACCAGTACGTAGGCAACAACCTACAGAAGGATACCACCTTCATTCTTTCTCCAGGGACCATGTTTCATAAATTTTTAGACTGGATACTCCTAGTACACATCGACACAATATGTAGGCCACGTTTCATCAAATTTTCAAACTGGACCCATCAATAACATTGAAGCTCTAACTAAATCACCACTGATATACAACCATCAAATACAACTGCATATACCAATCACTGAAACCCATCAACTTTGAAGAAAAACATAATCAATCAATCTAAACAGTCAGATCACTGTCAGCAGAACACATAGAGATGAACCCAGAACACTCCATCAACACCTTGAACCAACTGCAACCTAAAAATCATATGTCAGAATGTATACATTACTTCAATGAGGAAAACATATGTATATACACTACTTTTTGTAACCCAACCTGTGTATACCTCTAAAGATACTGAATCATAAAACTTTCGAACCAAAAATTGTACTAACCAAAGGCATTCTGAATATCTACTGCCATATGACAAAGTTCTAAAGTGATAGCAGTAAATATCACCCTTCTTACTCAATCAATCAATCAGCTAGACTCAATCTCCTTATAAAATCAGTTTAACTTCATATCTAATGAATACATCATTGATGAACAATAGTAAAACAACAACATTGATTAGATAGATCAATCATTTCTGAAAAACAAGACCTTTTTGCATACGCTACTTGGAAGTGCCAAATTTGCGTGTATACGCAACTTCACCGAGGCGAACATGTGTATAGATTTGAAAATAATGACTTATAACTTCGCAACTTTTTCAAGACTTCAAATATACCCATATCATAGCATATAAGGGATAAAACATATGTTAGCATTCAGATCTAGACTATCCATTATCAGATCATGCAATGATAATTCATTTCAAGTCTCATGGTCCTAATCCAACATTGTATCTAAGGGTGCACAAGATGTTTCATATCTATATCATAACCATAGCCCTTACAACACAAAATATACTTCAGATAGAAATATTAATCAAAAACCATTTCACTTGCACATTTAGCCCTTTTATCTACTCCTCCTTGTATACTTAGATTCTTTGTCAATACCATGCACCAAAACAACACTTAGAACTCATGGTATTCTTAGACGAGATCAAGTAACCGTTATTCCGCTCAATATTGTGGGTTAATACCATGGTATGGACCATTCATATCCTTTAACCTTAATTTTCCATCCCATACGTGCTTTTCCTTCTGTGAAGCTATGTGCATACATATACACTCCTTTTATTCTGTGTACCTGTGTGTATATGCTACTTGGACTAGGTTAAATAGCGTATACAAGTGAAACCATCCTCTTTCCTCAATTTCTTGATTCTGATCTGTAATCCTTTGTCTCATCATCCTATTCTTCTGTACCATTACTATGTTAGCTCTGAATAGACCTATTACAATGTGAGTTTCTCTTTATTGTTTCTGAACTGACTTGTATGTGGGTTGCCATCAAGGACAACATATGTACCATAATGCCAACAATATTTCGCTTTGGACTTGATGGAAACCATATTGGTGTTGATCACTTCAAGCTATAGAACATGTTAGATATATTAAACAACACCAAGATACGCTCCCCCTTTGACGTCAAGGGCAAAGGGCAGACCAAGATATTCTCCCCCTTAGTACATGTTGAGAGGCACTATACTATCCATTCACCCTGAGTAGAAGCAAAGTTTGCAGAAATATTTTTCAAAAGAATAACATGACTTTATAACTCAACTTTGTGAGTATGACCTCCCTATCACCAATGACTCATACATACATCAGTCATCCAAACAAGTTGGGATACATCAAATTTTCATACATGACTGAAAATTTGAGGTATTTCATCATTCTTAACATGCATGGTAGCGGTACAAATTACATCATGTGTCCAAAAGAACTCATGCATAATAGACTATGACAGAAAAAGACACATTATTTCACCATAGGTCTTTACATGACCTTTTCATAAAATGACATTAATAACTGACACCATAGTACAAAATAATTTTTTGGGTCAATATTTTTTGGGTTTCTTATTTATAGATTTAATTATTTTTAGGTAAATATTTTTTGGGCTTCTTATTTATAAATTTAATTTTTTTTAGTTGTGATCGTCCGAAAGTTATTTTGAAATCAATTTGAAATATAGTATAGTGATGTAATAAATAGAGTTTATTAATGAAAAAGAAAACTAAAAATTATTTGGGAAAGAAAGAGTGGAGTTAAAGAGATTACTGCCAACATCCGAAAACCAAGGTTGAGAGATAAGATCAAGACAATTTTCCCTTAAATCACTCCTAAAATTCCCTAGGGGTTAATTAGCAAGATTTAATATGATGAGAGAGAAAAATTGTTAAATCACTCGGTTGCAAAAAAAAATGAGAAAAAGGGTGGGATAAAGAGTCACGGGAGAGAAAAGCAAGCTTTGAAGGAAGAAAAAAAACCTAGGTTAGTGGGTTGGCAAGCCTTGAAAATTGGGACGCCGCTTAGGAAAAATCTACTAGAAAAGTAAAGACTTAAAATACATTTTCTGGAGTCGCAAGAGGTTTTTGATTCATTTTCTCACTTGGAAATTTATCTCAGCCCACAGGGAACTAAAGTTATAGTTCATGGTTGAGTAGAAAAAATGACATTCCCAAGTGTGTTCAAGTAGAAACTATAGTTAGATTATTTAATTGTACTATTGTTTTACTTGGTTGTAATTATTTTCAATAATCCATTTTATGAACTTAATGGCTATAAGGATGGTGAGTCTATTTTAGTTGCAAAAGTAAATTGAGCTGATATATGTTGTTTTTTTTCTTCATCTTGACTTTCTGATATTTTTTTTCTTAAGCTTGGTAGATCTTCCTTTCCATTAGTTTATAAAGAAAATTTACACCACATAGGTTGGCTAGGTGGTGTCAACTTGTCCAGTGGGACGACAAGTATGTTGGCCACCTATCCATAGTGTATGCCATCCAGTAACAAAAGAGTTTCAATATTTATATCTAAGCTATATAAGTCTCAGATTCATGTACATAATATAGATATCTACATACACATATATTTTCATAATGAAATGTAAAAACTATCCACATATATAAACAAAACTAACAAGAGATATTTTCTAGTCATGTTGTTTAGTAGAAGCTGGGTCTTTGGTATTCATTCCTGGCAGCTTGGTCTATTCCAAGATACATGGGATGTGCCTCTCAATTCTTCCAGGTCTAACATCCTCCTTGTGCAATTGAAATTACACCTTTTGGAATTCATGTTTATAATTCGGCATGCCTTGGATAGTGAGAGCCATTCCCACTGAAATCTGCTCCATAGGTTTACCCAGCAGGCTTTTCATCAACCAATATAGGTGTAGGGTCTGCTCGAATTGAGTGATTCTTCCTGTTGTGTGGCAACGGTCCGGGACAAGGGTTATCCAATCCTCCATTTTTGTATCTTTCTCACTTTCCTGTTTAACCTCTTCTTCCAATTCCTCTAGAATTTTCCAAATTCCCTGTTTTGTGCCTTCACGGTATGCCTCTGCCACCTCATTGATTAGTCTTTCCACATATTTCTTACCTATGTGGACCTTAGACGTGCCCAGGTCTATGTCCCTTCTGGTTGCTTGGACCCATCTTCCTCAGCCATGGGTTTTCACAAGACAAGCCATGGTTTCGCTATGCCAACCTTGTTCATTGCAATAAGTCGTTAATCGGTGATAGTTAAACATAATATAACAATAGTCTTGCACCCAGGTGGTAATATTACATCTTGTAAACCCGCCTTCTTCCTCCCCTTCCCCGTGAATTGCAGAGGTGAACCCTTCATGGTCGTCGGTCAATGCCCCAGAGGGGGCCAACCCAATACCATCTCTAGTGGTTACCCTTCGCCGCAAACACCTCCTCTCAGCCCCAAGCAGGTTAGATTCATCTCCCTAGTTACAGGTTCGTGACCACTGCCACTTTCCAACACACAGCCAACCAAAGCAAGCATACCCTTTCCCCTCTGCCCAAGATGAAAACAGAGAACTAAAGCTAGTCATCCCCTCATCCCTGAGCCTCATGACGTCGCCATCACCTAGTTTCCTGTCATAGCCATCTCCATTCCCTTTTGAGACTTCCTCCTCATAATTCTTGACCTTTACCCTCATGCCAAGGTTTCTACATATATCCCTGCAACTACACATGCATCTAAAGCAAGGGCTATCACCCAGACTGCAAGTGGACTGACATACTCTACCTCCTGGGCTTGTCTCTCTACCTATACTAGTAGGACCCTACGTGCTGCACCACTCGACTGTCTGTTGAGTATCCCTAGGATTCCCATGTGGGAATGAATGATTTCAAAGCTAAGAGAAATGGATAAAAAACCAAGCGGGTGCAAGAGACAGACGCAAGACCAAGAAAATGCCACCAACCTCCACCCTCAATTCCTCCATCATTACTCGATTTCACAATTCTCACCCATAATAATTCCCATCCCCCTCAAACAAAAACCAGAACATGTCAACATTGCGAGGGCTGAGATATATCTGAGTACATATTCGTTAACTCTCGCAAACTGTCGATATGCTTAGTGTTGTGAATGGCGTCACATAACCCTTCCGTTGCACCAGTCTCCTCGTCCACAAGTGATCCAAATAATAAGACAAACTTCCTTCCTTCACTGCTATTAAGGACACCACTCTCATAATTCCCATTGCCACCTTTCCCATCTTCCCTTCATGCCATCATGCAAAGGGCCACCGCACCCATCACCTCGAGTGTGTGGGGAGTGGTGGTATTGTACTTATTATGAAACCAGCTCACAAAAAGATAGAAAAGATAGATCAACGCCTTAGAATTCAGCCTCTTCTAGGGGGCAACCTCCTTTACATTACACAAATGAGAAATTCTTGGATGGTTCAAATGACAAAACTTCCTTTCTATATATAGGAGTCTAATGGGTCACAATATAACCAAGCCGACCTAACAATAATAATATAAAGGCACAAAGATAACAATATAGGGATTCTATGGGGCACAATAATAACAATATGGGGACAATAGGGGCACAACAATAATAAAAAGGGATACAATGACAATAGTAATGGGGGAATCACTATTATAGGGACCTAACATTCCTCTCTCCTTCAAAAAAGTGTTGTCCTCAACACTTGAGTACTTTTGGATGCTTTTGTATAAAATTCTCATCCTCCCATATGGAATCTTCAACGAGTAAGTTCTTCCACTTGAAGAGATACTCTGAAATTGATCGATTCCATAGCTATCGAGCTCCTTTTTCTTTGACTGCTTCAGGTTCCAATATGATTTTTCCTTCCTCATCAAGTTCTAGCAATATTGTTTGAACTGGAAGATTGTCACCTATAACCTTCTTTAAGCATGAAACATGGAAAACTGGGTGCACATGGGAAGCTGTAGGAAGCTCCAATTTGTATGCCATAGTACCTATCTTTTGCAACACCTTTTACAGACCATAATACTTTGGTGATAATTTATTATCCTTCTTAGCTTGCTTGAGGGACATTTGTTTATATGGTTGTCACCATAGGAATACCCAATCACCTATATCAAAACTTCTTTCGTTGCGATGTTGATCTTCCTGTTGTTTCATTCTATTCCGCGCCAAGGAGAGGTTATCCTTTAAGAGTTGGAGAACTTGTTGCTGATGCTTGATGTGATCTTCCACTGCTTGAGCCTTAGAATTTTCTCTTAAATATGATCTGATGGATGGTGGTTGATATCCATAAAGTGCCATAAGTGGAGTCATTTTTTATGCAGTATGGAAGGAAGTGTTATACCACCATTCAGCCAGAGGCAACCATTTTACCCATTGTGTCTGTTTATCAAATACAAAGCAACAAGGATATCCTTCCAAACATTTGTTTACTATCTCAGTTTTCCCATCAGATTGAGGATGATAAGATGAGCTATGAGGTAACTGACTACCAAGACAAGAAAATAATTATGTCCAAAAATTTCCAGTGAAAATGGGATCTCTGTCACTTACAATAATCCTTGGGTTTCCATGTAGCTTTTGAATTGTTTCCATAAATGTAGTAGAAACTGTACTCACTTTAAATGGATGAGATAGTGCACAAAAGTGTGCATACTTGGTAAGTCTGTCAACTACCACCATGATAACACTCTTTCCTTCGGACTTGGGTAAACCTGTGATAAAATCCATTCAAACCCCCTCCCAATGTTGGCTTTGAATGGATAAAGGTTATAATAGTCCTGGGGTCTTAATTGTTTCGACTTTATTTTGTTGGCAAACCAAAGATTCCGCCACAAAATTTTGAATATCCAATTTAAGGCCATCCCAAAAAAATCCTTCTTAACCCTGTGGTAGGTTTTTAGAAATCCTGAGTGCCATCCTAAGGGAGCGGTGTGCAATTCCCTAAGAATATTTTGTTTGAGTTGGGAATTCTTACATAGGTATAATCGATCCTTATACCATAACGAATCATTTTTCCAGCTAAATGTATCCGATGTACTGGGATCTTGTTGTATCTTTTGAATGAGCGCCCACACTTCCTTTTCATTCTTCCCTTCATCCCTTGCTTCGTTTATCCAATCTAGTTGGATAATAGAAATGGTGCAAAGAAATGCTTCCACATCCTCATCCTTTCTTGAGAGTGCATCTGCCACAACATTTTGCATCCCTTTTTTGTAGATGATTTCAAAGTCATAACCAAACATCTTTGTGACCCATTTTTTGTACTCTTCTGAAGATAATCTTTGTTCTGAAAAGTATTTAAGACTATCATGATCTGTTTTTACCTTCAAGTGTCTTCCCATTAGGTAGGGTTGCCATTTCTTAAGTGCATGTAGTATTGACAACATTTCCTTCTCATAAATGGCTTTTTGTAAATAATTTCCTTTGATTGGACGACTTTTAAAAGCAATGGGTCTTTATTCTTGCATTAAATAGCACCAATTCCATTTCCTGAGACATCACTTTCCACAATAAAGGTTTTTGTGAAGTCTGGTGTAGCTAAGACTAGTGCTTAGCACATTGCCTCTTTAAGATGTTCAAAGGCCTTTGTTGCTTCTGGAGTCCATGAAAATGCATCTTTCTTCAATAATGTTGTTAGAGGTGTTGCTATTCTCCCATAATTCTTAACAAACTTGTGATAATACCCTATCAACCCAAGAAATCCTCGTAGATGCTTTATGGATGTGGGGATTTTCCGTTCCTTAATGGTTTGAATTTTGCTAGGGTCTACCTTAACACCTTCATGAGATACAATATGACCCAGATATTCGACCTCTTGTACTCCAAAGAAAAATTTGGATATTTTTGCATATAATTGTTTCTCCTCCAATAGTTTGAGCAGTCAACATGTTGGCCATGATCCTTCCAAGACTTCTTGTAGATTAGTATATCATCAAAAAATACTAACACAAATTTTCTAAGGAAGGGTTTGAAAATGGAATTCATCAAACATTGAAATGTAGAAGGTGCATTAGTAAGGAATTTCTTTGGAATGTATGAGTTCTAAATGTTGTTTTTGGAATGTCTTCAGTCTTCATTATGATTTGAGGATATCCTGAACAAAGATCCAACTTGGTGAAGTAAATTGATCCATGCAATTCATGTAATAATTCATCAATGATAGGAATGGGAAATTTATCTTTAATAGTGAGCTTGTTTAGCTCCCTATAATCTGGACACATGCACCATGATCCATCCTTCTTATGAACCAATACTACTGGAGCATAAAAACAACTTTGACTAGGTTGAATTATACTAGCCTCTATCATTTCTGCAACCATACGTTCAATTTCACTCTTTTGGATATACGGTTATATGTAAGGCCTGATGTTTGGAGGAACATTTCCTGGAATCAAATGAATATCATGATCATGATCACGAATAGGTGGGAGGCCTTTGGGAGTCTCAAATACCTTGGAATGATTGTCCAAGACTTTTTGGAGAATTGGAGAAATGGAAGATTTCGACGTGGTAACCTCTAGTGAACATAGTTGTGCACTTATGACTCATTGTTCTTTCTTTAGAAGCTTTTTCATTCCGTTAGAGATGATTATCTTTCCCGGTTTCCCTGCGATACTCCTTAATTCAACTTCCTTTCCTTCTGAAGAGAATTTCATGAAGAGCTCTTGAAAATTAAAAGCTATTGTACCCAAGGATTGTAGCCATTGGACTCCTAGTACAACATCAACACCACCCATTGGAATGGAAAGCATTGGGCTATTCAATACATATTCTCCCATGGATAGCTTGATATTATGGCACTTTCCTGAGCAATTTATGGTTCCTCCACTTGTAACCATCACTTGACACTCTGGTGCTGGATATAGGAGGCAATTCAATTCCTTGGCTATCTTATAATGAATAAAATTATGGATACTTCCCGAATCAATCAACAATATTACCTTTTTCTTCTTGATATTCCCTTTTATCTTGATAGTTTGAGGAGTGGTAATTCCATCCAATGCATTACAAGATATAGTCAGATTCATTTATTCTTTTTCTAGGGTTTGTTCCTAGTGTATATCCTCTTCTTTTGATGTTTCTTGTTCCTTTTCTTCATCCTCTTCACAATCTATGTAAAATAATTTCTTCTCGACACACTTATGACCTTTAGTGTATTTTCTATCACAACTGTAACAAAGCCCTTTTGCTCTTTTTTCTTCCAATTGTTTTGGTGTCAACCTTGTAGGTTGTGGATGGCTAGGGGTAGCAACACTTCCATCTTTATGATTGTGAGTGGTAGGCTTCCTTGTTGCCATAATTTTGCTTTCCATTTTTCTTGCCAACCTAAATGCCTTCTCCAATGAATCTGGTTCCCAAAGGCGAACCTCATGTTGGATGTTATCTTTTAAATTCCCTATGAACACATCAATCCTATGCTCCTTTGGAATATATTTTACCCTTGTATTCAATTTTTGGAAGTCCTCAATGTGCTCCATCATTGAACCCTTTTGTTTGAGATTTATCAATTGGCTAAAAAAAGTGTTGCTTTTTGTATCCTCATAATGTGCTAACATTTCATTTGTAAAAATAGCCCAAGTGAAAATTTGTTTACAAGAGCAAAGCCATTGATACCATACAAACTGATTTGGTTCCAAATACAAAGTTGCAATACATACCTTTTGTGTGTTTTTCACATTATGGAGATTGAAAAATTGCTCCATCTATAGTGTCCATGTTCCAGGATCCTTGCCATCAAACATCCTCATACTGATCTTTGGAACATGGTGGTTCTTTGATCCAATGTTAGAGTCTATGAAATCATGATTAACATTTTTATTTTGTTCTCGTCATGAGTTTCCTTTACCACCATTTCGCCATTAGTAAGAATTTCTTGTAGAAACTTTGTCAAATCTGTCTTCAAATCTTCCATGTCTTTTTTTAAATCATCCATCTTAGCTTTCACGCTGTCCATTTTAGCTTCCATGTCATTCATCTTAGCTTCTAAGCCTTTAGCTAAATCATCCATCTTAGCTTCCATTCCTTTATTTAAACCATCCATATTAGCTTCTACATCTTTCTTTGAACCATCCATCTTATTTTCTGTTACTTTTTGTGCAAGTAAAATTTGCTGCACTTGGTCTCATAATTTTGATATATCATGTTGCATTTCTTCCTCTTCTTCATGAGTCATGCTAGAGCTTTTAGGTTACTTACTAGGTGTTTCCATTTTCTTTCTTCGGGGCATCAATTACCGATAATAATACTTCACTATGCCCTTTGAATTCCTTCAAACTAATTTTTCAAACCAAGCTTATGAAAATTTTTTAAAAGAACTAGACACCTTTTTTTCACTTTGTAGGAGCTCGATATTGAATCTGATGTATCTCTGTAATTTTTGATCTCCCAAGTCTAAAATTTCTTCCTATGGTAACCCTCTGAGTAATATTTCTAACCCCATAAGTTTGATCAATATTGGATTCTCCAATGAAGAGTTATGCCAAATCGCCCACGCTGACCTGAGTATAGACTGGTTCAGTAGATCAAACTTGTAAGACATGCCGTGGGTCACTGTTTCAACCTTAGGTTCTGACAATCCTACCCAAAATAGCTACGGTCTGTCCTCTTTCTGTAACTTCTTACAAAAATTCAATCTGATGCTCAGAGCGAAAGTTATGATGATTTTCCCAACGTGACCTGTTTGGAATGTAATTCAGGGGTTTGAAAAAACCCTAACTTCCTTAGATTATATCTCTAAAAATATAGTGAGACAAGATTTGAAATTTAGAGCCGAGGTTCAAACTGATTTCTTATCAAATGGGTTTTTTTTTAATCTTCTAAAACTTTGTAGCAAAAGAGTTATAGCGAAAATTCCACGATGGCCTGTTTTAGATGAAATTCTGGAGCTTGCCAAAACCCCAACTTCATAAGATCATATCTCCGAACATATAGCGAGACAAAATCTGAAATTTAGACACAAGGTTCAGCACGATTTAGTATCAAATGGGTTTTTGTTTTAGCTTCTAAAACGTCATAGAAAAAAAATTATAGCGAACATTTCACAATGACCTGTTTGGAGCACTGAAACCCTAGAATCCAAAGCTCTGATACCAAATGTTATGAAACCAGCTCACAAAAAGATAGAAAAGATAGATCAACGCCTTAGAATTTAGCCTCTTTGAGGGGGAACCTCCTTTACATTACAGAAATGAAAAATTCTTAGATGATTCAAATGACAAAACCTCTTTTCTATATATAGGAGTCTAAGGGGTCACAATGTAAGCGAGTCGGCCTAACAATAATAATATAAAGACACAAAAATAACAATAGATGGATTCTATGGGGCACAATAATAACAATATGGGGACAATACAGCACAACAATAATAATAAGGGATACGAAAACAATAGTAATGGGGGAATCACTAGTATTATAGGGACCTAACAGTAATTGGGGGTATCATCGATTAATCCTCTGTTCAGCTGACTAACCACTGGCTCGTACCCCGATCAGGGTTCTAATCTATTTTTTTATACACATGAACAATATTGTATTCTTACAGCGTTTCAATTGTATTCAATAAATGGAATTCAAGGGAATATATATAATAATACTTTTATTATTATTTTGTTAGAGATTTGGTATTCTCTCATTTCATATAAACTAAGCTACATTTTAAAGTAAAATGAAATTAAGAAGGGTTGGTCGGCCATAATATAAGAGGGTGCCGATTTTAGTAGGAATAAGTATTTACGTGCTACTAGGAAATGAATGAGGATTGAACATAAATTGTTGAATGCGCAGTAGCTGAGATAGAGGAAACTATCATATGTGGTAGTTGAATTCTAAAGTGTTGATCTATCTTTTCTATCTTTTTGTGAGCTAGTTTCATAAAATTTGGTATCGGAGCTTTGGACTCTAGGGTTTCACTGCTCCAAATAGGTCATCATGGAATTTTCACTATAACTTATTTTTTACAATGTTTAAGAAGCTAAAACAAAAACCCATTTGAGATTAAATCTTGCTGAACCTCGGGTCCGAATTTCAGATTTTGTCTCGCTACATTTTCAGGGATATGATCTGAGGAAGTTAGGGTTTTGCAAGCTCCAGAAATTCATCCAAAATAGGTCGTCGTGGAATTTTCACTATAACGCTTTCGCTACGATGTTTCAAAATCTAACACAAAAACCCATTTGAGAAGAAATTGGTCTGAACCTCGGATCCAAATTTCAGATCTTGTATCACTAAATTTTCAGATATATGATCTGAGGAAGTTAGGGTTTTTCAAACTCCCTAATTACATCCTAAACAGGTGACCTTGGGAAAATTGTCATAACTTTCTCTATCAGCATCATATTGGAATTTCGTAAGAAGTTATAGAAAAAGGATGGACTGTATTTTGTTTGGGTATAATTTTCAGAACCTGAGGTCGAAACAGTGACATGTGGCACATTGTACAAGTTCACTCTACTAAACTAGTCTATAATTAGGTCATCGTGGGAGATTGGGAATAAATCTTTCTTCAGGATTCCAATTACAATCAGACTTGCGGAGTTAGGAAGAGGACTGAGCAGAGGGTTATTACAGACATAAATTTTAGAACTTAAATATCTGAAAGTACAAAGTTATAGTCATTTCAATATCGTGCTCCTAAAATCAAGAAAACGCGAGATGAGGAGTTTGATGGCAAGGATCCGGTAAATTGGATACTACATATGGAGAAATATTTTGATCTACATGGTGTACCATTGTTACAAAAGGTACATATTGCATCTAATTATTATAATTGAACCAATTTTTATGGTACAAAAGGCTTTGTTCTCATAAACCACTTGTCACGTGGTCAATTTTCATGGAGGAAATGATAGCACATTATGAGGATACAAAGAGAAACACCTTCTTTAGCCAATTGATAAATCTCGAACAAAAGGGTTCAATGGCAGAGCACATTAAGGACTTTGAAAAATTGAATATAAGGGTAAATGATATTTGAGAGAAGAAAATGTTTGATGTCTTCATAGGGACTTTAAAGGATAACATTCAACACGAGGTTCGTCTTTGGGAACCTGATTCATTGGAGAAGGCATTCAGGTTGGCAAGAAAAATTGAAAGCGAAATTATGGAAACAAGGAATCCCACCACTCAGCTATAATTATGGAAGTGGTTTTTCTCCTAGCCTTCCACAACCTACAAGGTTTACACCACAACAATTGGAAGAAAAAATAAAAAAAAGGCTTTATTACAATTGTGATAACAAATACACTAAAGGTCATAAGTGTGCCGAGAAGAAATTATTTTACATAGATTATGAAGAGGAGGAAGAAAAGGATCAAGAAACATCAAAAGAAGAGGATATACACTAGGAACCCACCACAGAAAAAGAAGAAATGAATCCAACCATATCTTGTAAAGCATTGGAAATAATTACCACTCCTCAAACTCTCAAGATAGAAGTACATATCAAGAAGAAAAAGGTTCAAGAAGTGAAAGATCACATCGAGAAAGAAGAAATGAATCCAACCATATCTTGTAATGCATTGGCTGGAATTACCTCTCCTCAAACTATCAATATAGAAGGACATATCACAAAAAAAATGTTCAAGAAGTGAAAGATCACATCGATCATCAAGAAATGAATCCGACCATATCTTGTAATGCATTGGAAGAAATTACCACTCCTCAAGCTATCAGGATAGAAGGACATATCAAGAAGAGAAAGGTAATAGTGTTGATTGATTCAAGCAGTACCCATAATTTTATTCATTGTAAGATAGTCAAGGAATTGAATTGCTTCCTATATCTAGCACCATAGTGTCAAGTGATGGTTGCAAGTGGAGGAACCATAAATTGCTCTAGGAAGTGCCATAATATCAAGCTATCCATGGGAGAATATGTATTGAATAGCCCGATTCTTTCCATTCCAATGGGTGGTGTTGATGTTTTATTAGGAGTCCAATGGCTACAATCTTTGGGTACGATAACTTTTAATTTTCAAGAACTTTTCATGAAATATATTTGGGAAGGAAAGGAAGTTGAATTGAGGGGTATCGAAGGGAAACCGGGAAATGTAATCAACTTTAACAGCATGACAAAGCTTCTAAATAAAGAACAACGAGGCATAATTTCCCAATTATGTTCACTAGAGGATCCCACATCGAAATCATGTATTTCTCCAGATCTCCAAAACGTTTTGGACAATCATTCCAAGGTATTTGAGACTCCCAAAGGCTTCCCACCTATTCCTGATCATGATCATGCTATTCATTTGATTCAAGGAAGTGTTCCTCCAAACATCAGGCCTTATAGATATCCATATGCCCAAAGGAGTGGGAACTCATTCAAAAGTTTCAGAAGATCCTTGTTCAAACAGTATTGTGAGAAATTGACAAGGAAGGAAAAATCATATTGGAACCTGAAGCAGTCACAGAACAGAGAAATTGACAGCTACAAAATAGATCAATTTCACAGTATCTCATCAATTGGAACAACTTACCCACTGAAGATTGCACATGGGAGGACAATAATTTATAGAGAAGCATCAAGAACTACTCAAGCATTGAGGACAACACTTTTTTAAGGAGAGGGGCATGTTAGGTCCCTATACTACTAGTGTAACCCCTTATTGTTATTAGTACAACCCCCTTATTATATTTTTATGCCCATGTAGTCCCTATATTGCTATTATTGTGCCCCATAGAAGCCCACTATTGTTATTATTGTGCCCTTACATTATTATTGCTATGTTGGCTCTGATTATTTTATGACCCCATAGACTTCTATATATAGAAAGGAGGTCTTGTCATTTGTATCATCCAAGAATTGTTCATTTGTGTAATGTAAAGGAGGTTTCCCCCTTGAAGAGGTTGAATTCTAAGGTGTCGATCTATCTTTTCTATCTTTTTGTGTGTTGGTTTCATAACAATATATGTTATTCTGAATAAAAAATGTTGACAACAAGCTGCCACCAAATCCAAAAAGCAGGTACAGTATGTTAATACTCGCTATTAAAAAAAATAAAATAATCCTCACTGCTACAACAAGGAATTAGACAATCAGTTATAAATGTGCTAACATTCACATCAGTGCAGACCAACCAATAAAATGAGAAAGCATAACAATTCTATATAATTAACAAGCATAATTTGTCATCACCAAACAATTTGTACATTGTTGCCAACCAAACCCGAGTTGTTACCAAAAATGCGCAGATCATAATAGTTAGAAGAAGGACATTGCAAGGCATGTAATTCAGGAATCTTGTTATGGTAAAATGATTTAATGGACAACCTAAAACTAGAGTTGGAACTTCTTTTCCTCTTAATTACACATCAAATAAGTCGATTAAAAAAGAGAACATAAGTGATGGTTGAAGTGTCAACATAACTTGTCTACACGACATGCATGCTTCCATCTGTTTCAATGCAGAAAAATGATATATGTTAACAATTATATGTTATATAATTAAAAATATACAAACAATAAGATAAATAACAATTTTCAGAAATATATCAAGTGTATGTTAATCATCATATGTTATATGATTAAAAATATATAAACAATAAAAACAAATAACAATTGTCAGGTATGCATTTTAGTGCTTCCATGCAAGCCATGTGCTTGTGTGTATCACTAATTCTCTCTCGAATGGTCACATACAGTACATACCCTCCCTAGTATAAAAAAATGTTTACATTGTCCTTTGTCTGGTTTCATGTGTACTTTGCTCCAGTGTTTTCTGCCTTAAGTGCTTTCTTACTTTCTATAACAAAGATTTGCCTAGCAAAGGTTCCTACTTGGTTATGTCATCAATTGATGGTTCTTATCCAAATAGCTCTGCAATGGGTGGTGTTTTCACTTCTAGAGTCTATAGCTTCTTTTGAGCTATACTTAGGTCAAAAACTAGTTCAAATATATCTTCCTCGCTTGCCTTTACCTTTCTCCTGGGTAAATTCCTTGTAGTCTTGCAATAGTTTAGTGAGTGGTGGCCTCACAAAGATCCTACTGAGCTAAAGTATTATCTTTCTTGACAGAAGGGAAACCTAAAGGGTAAGGTGCTTAGGTGAGGGAGGATGATAAAGGCCACTTCGTGGAGACAGAACATAAATTAATATTTTTCTCAATCAAATTATGAGATTAAGATATGGAAAAGTATAATATGTATTTGAGTGTTTGCTAGCAGGTTTTCATATTTTGTTCCATGCATTTTGTATTTTCAAAGATACATATCTTTTATTCGTATTCCCATTTTTTGTATCATATAGAGTTGTATAGACATGTATAAACCGTATGTTCTCTATTTTTATGGCATCAAGTGGTTCCAGTTCGAGCCTTCATCGAAAGTTTTATTTGATTTCATATCCTCAGCAATGGAATATTGATGTGTAGGACTTGTGTGTGGGTGCCCTTGCTTCTATGCCTTCTATCTATTTTTGGTGTCGGTTCAATCATCAACATGTATACAATAGTGGATAGGGAGATATTTGGCATCTTGATTCCTATCTTGTTCATGGAGGAAGCTATCAAGGCATGTGCACTTACCATATCTATATCTGGGTGCCAAGTTTTCCAATTTTATTAAAGCATTAATTCATAAAAAACCATTATTCAAATAAAATAGAAAATCATACAGATTTATAACAAAATAAAGATATAAGTTATTAATTAAAGGTCTTAATAAATAATGAATTAGAATAAAATATGTCCAAATAATAATTAGGTGTAAATGAAAAGTGATTATTCACCTTAAACTGGTCGGCTCCTCATCTTGGTAGCACAACATATCATATATATAACCCTATTTCTCTTCTTTGTAGATTCAGTCTTAAGGATGAATCTTGTTCTAGACTCGAAACGTAGACATAAAAATGCAAATTGTGGAATATCCGAGCTAACAATCTCAAAAACCACACCACAAAAATCTCCAATCCATTAAAAGAATCATGTTGAAACTGTGTTTTCGGGGTTTAGTAGATGAATTTCGTATACCTAAAAATGAGAACCCCGATGTTGATCGGTTCAAATTTATATGGCATTTTGAAAATGGGTTGTTTGGGATTGTTTTATCTTTTGGTATACTTCTCACAACCTTAAAAAGCATATTGTCTTGATCACAGCGATATGGCACAGGAAAAGTCTTTTGCTTACTGGAAATTTAGAATCTATGAAAATGATATAATTTCTGGTGCTTCATATTAATCTAATGCATAAATTTGTCTACTGTTTGTTGAGAAGTTTTTGTGCTGACTATAGAGTACCCTTGGTGATTTTGGTGTGGAAAACTACCTCATATATTGCATATGATAGTGCGCCCACTAGAATTCCTAAAAGGATTTCTAGTCCTAACACTTGGGCTCCTACAGATTCTTCCATTTCGGCAGTAATGAAAGTGATTGGAAGCCCCTTTTTTCTTAGTATAATTGTGAACTTATTGTTTTTTTCTTTATATAATCAAGAATTTAATGAGGACCTCTCTAAGTCTATAATATTCGACATTAAACTGTCGATCTTAACAAGATGTACATGCTGAAAGGATAAAGAAAGAGACTAACTATGAGTATGTACCAAAGTAACCCCATGGCAAGTAGAAGAAATTAAACGAGAATAAAATTGTCTTAAATTACCTGATCCGGATCAAAGATGAAGAGTTGCACCTGCAGTTTGTAAAATACTACAATTTACTACTAAACTATTGTATGAGCTGAAGCTAAGACACATAAATTCTTGACATACTTGCAGAAGAAAAATGGGCACCCATAAATTCTTGACATACCTTGCACGAGGAAAACAAAACTGAGGGAAGCATCCTCAGTGACACTATTTTTGTGAGATGACATTGGGTGACTTGCACACATCCAATGTGTTCCTAGAGAGGAGAGAGTATTGTTTTGCATCCACTCACCACTTGGAAATCTACCACTTGACAATCTATCAACAATCTATCATAGCATAGCATAAGGATGGTCCACTAGCTATAATAGCATTTAATACTTGTAAGCTAATGTTAGCATTAGTTTACACTTCCCAAATACGAACCAAACAAATCTAACATTATATATGGTTTTTTCCTCTCCGTCTTGTGAAGAGACCAAATAAGATGATGAAATACGCTGCAGTATGGTCAATACACTGCAAGGTTAAAAAGTTTAACTTAATTATGTTACAAAGTAATGCTAAACAACTGATTCCAATTACTATATCCCATACCATATGAGAGGGGCTAAAAATAAGTATAATTATATTTCCTGTAAAATATGTTAATAATAGAAATAATAATTTAATATTTATTATAAATAAAATAGTAAATTATTTTAATATTTATAAGCAAAATAATTTTGTATAATTTTTATATTTATATAAAAATTAAATTAAATTAATTTTAAAAAATAAAATAAAAAATTGTATATTGATAATTTATATAATGAAAGAAATATTTCAATATAAATCATAAATAAAATAATTCAATGATAATATTAAGTAAAAAAATTCAATATCTCTTTATTAAATATATATGAAAAAATTATTATTGTTTTTTTTTATATATAAAAGATATGTATTCTTTTGTAGAGTTGAGGCTTCTGTGATCCATATCAAGTTTACGAGAGATTTTTCGGCGAAAATCACATTAGATACCATTTGTCCACGCGTTTTGAACCAACGAGTGTGGTTCATCGTGACATATATATTTTTTCTATCTTAAAAGAAAGACAAACATTTATTTAAAAAATCAATAATCAAAGGTTATTTTGATATTGTTTATAAATAAAATATTTCAATCAATCACTTTATATAATTTATATCCATTTTATATAAAAAATAATATAAATATATATATATATATATATATATTTGAAATGAAAAAATATTATTTTGTAAATAGATATTTTTAATTTTGAAATGTATAATTTTTTTATAATACTTAATATTTAAATAATATTAATTAAAAATTAATTCAATAATATAAATTATCAATAAAATATTTTAATATCAATAATTTTTATCTATATAAAATAATAAAAAATTAAAATATAACAAATTAGAAATTAAAATATTTTAACAATATATTAATAAATATGAAAAACGTATATTAAAATATTTTAACAATATATTAATAAATATGAAAATTGTATATTAAAAATAAGCGTACAAATATTTTATTTTATTTTATTTTTACGGTTATAAAAAAATATAAATTAGAAAAGATTTAAACTTTTATAAATTTAATGTTTTATTCATAATTAATGTAATAAAAAATATAGTAAATCTATCTAATTGTTCTAAATATATTTCACCGAACAAAATAAAATGTTGAATTTTCCAAAAAGATAGGGAATGTTGACATTTTCAAATGCTATGTTAAACTTTTTCAAGTCCTTTCCAAGTCCTTATTTATTATCATAGATAATGAATTTTGACCCTTTCATATGTTATTTTGAACTTTCCAAATAAGGATATTGACCCTTTCAATTGTTATTTTGAACTTTCAAAATAAAGTTTCAACATAGAATTGGTAAATGCAGGATTATTTAACCATTTAAATTTATTTGTTTAATTGTTATTTAATTTTTTAATTTTTATTGACTTGTTTATTTTAGAATATGATGAAAATTCAATCTACATAAAATATTTTAGAATATTTTTTTATAAATTTTTTTTTTTTTTTTCTAATTAAGATAATAAAAAATAAAATAAATCTACCTAATTAATCCAAATGTATTATACATTTTCAAAGACTTATCTCAAAGAAATTAAAATATTGAATTTTCTCAAACAAAATAGAGAATGTTGACTTTTTCAAATACTACGTTAAACTTTTCAAATTCCCATTAACTTAAAATATAATGGATATTGACCCTTTCAAATGTTATTTAGAGATTTCGAAATAAAAGTTCAACTTATAATTGGTAAAATGTAAGAATGATGGCATGTAGGAATTATGGTACTGCCATAGTAGTAGATATGATAAGTGATTGAGTTGAAAAGAAATATATTAATTATTTAAATTTTTAAATTTTTAAAATGTTTTATTGATGTATTTATTTTGTAGTAGTTTTTTTAGAATTTTATTATAATTATTTTGTGAATGGTGGGAATTCATCTCTATGAAATATTTTAAAACATTTCTAGTTATGTAAATAGATTTTATATTTTGAAATATTATTTTTATAATTTAATTTAATTACCAATAATTATTAAGTGGATGGCAAGGATTTAACCTTTATGAAATATTCTAGAATATTCCTAGTAGTAGTCACAAATCAAAGGTTGAGATTTATTTACAAACTAGTTATACATTTTTCCCTTTCAATTAGAATGGTTAATTAACAAATGACATATGAACCAATATGATATGAAATGAGTTATGATTTTTTTGGACGTGTGGTATTTACAAGCCATGGTATTGCTAATATTATTGCAACATTGCCTATTTACTAGTTAACAATCTCCATGGAGTAAGTGTTTTGATTTATATCATGGTTTTATTCCTTTGAGAATTTATTAGCCATTTAATTTATATGGCTACCCTTGCAATATTCATAAATCCATAGATTTTCCCACATACAACTATTAGTTTAGCATTGAGAACAATGCAAGTTATAATGTTTAACTTTGAAAGACAAATATTTGTATTCAATATTACTAAAAAAATGATTTTCAAACATTTGATTGGACCATAACTTGAAGATCTTATTGGAGAATTTGGACAATATTATACCAAGTGGATATTGCCTTAAATTTTTATACCATAATTTCTCGATACAATAGAAGTATTTATGCCATGATTTTTAGATATCTGTGGGCTACTATTATTTTTGTGTTCTTCAACACTTTAATAAGTAGGAGTAAAAACGTACATGTGCATACTTACTAGTGGTTACTATACACCAAAATCTATCCAAGTCCTTGCCATATTGCACGCAATTAATTTTTCCCTAATCTTTCCACTTCATATATTGATTTGCAATTTTTCTAAAGAATAAATTGTAACTTGAGTGGCAGAGACTAAGCTGCTCCACAACAATTACTTTCAAAAGACTTATTCTCTTTTAATTAAATTAAATAATTGAGTGTCATACGAAATGAGTTATAATTTTTTGAGCATGTAGTATTGATAGCCATGGTATTGGCCATGTATTGTAACAAAGCTTGTTTACAAATTAATAATTTTCATGGAAAAGTCAAGTGAATCTCCATAGTTTATATGTTTAACCTTTTTTTTTCTTTTTTTCTATGTTTTTCACTATTCATGGAAATGGGTGATCGATTTAAAGGAAATAACAACAGAGTGTGACTGGATCAACTAAACTAACCTCCAAGGTTATATACATGTATATTAATTATTTGTATACTTAATAACAATACTAATAATTTAAGATGAATTTATAATTTAATTTATTTTTATTTTATCTAAAGATTAAAATAAGTGTATTGATACTTATGATGAATTGATATCGGGTTCTATTTAACAATAATCTATTTTATATAGTGTTGGAGATAATGGAGAAAACTAAATCTAGAAAGTTGATATAGTGATGATAGGATTGAGATTCTAACTTTAGATCTCAGATCCTAATATTCAGGGAGTGGTTCAAACCACCTCATTGTGTGAAAGCCTATATGTATTAGGTTGTTCTCCACATAGAAACACAGTGTGAATTGCATGAGTGTGTGTACACTGTCCAGATATTTCACCTAGAGAGCCATTTAGTTAATAGAACATCGATTTTTAAGTTGGTATCAGAGCTTCAGGATTGTCAATCCTATAAGCTGAGAGTGAAGCATGGACAACAGGCGTTGTGGTCTGCGTCAACTAGCATGTGTGCCAGCATGAGGAGGTGTTTGTCGTGTTGAGCATTGTCTTTGGTGTGATTGTGGGAGAAGCTGTGTTGTGAAGCAGCGTAGTTTAGAAGCGAATTATCAATTTTGTAGTTGAAGGTGAATTGCAACAAAGGAAGTTTGCAACGAGAAGTAGTGAAGGAGATCCCTAATCGCTGTTAGGAGAAAGCTTACGCTAGTCTATTACTAGATTGTTAGAGAACACGATGTTAGATGGTTAGTAATTGCTCTCAAGTAGGGCCATTGTCCAATGCAGAGACTCATCTCTGTTTTCACACCGTAGATTTGAAGTTTTCTTTCGGGTCATGCCACAAACATTTTTGTTATGGCAGATTGTTCAACGACGTGCCTATGCTTGGCAAGATAACGTTGCCTCTGGAAAAGGAGGGAGAGATTCATGTGCCTTACAAACCTGATGTTAATTTGGTGAAGGTGGAATTCGATAGTTTCTCCTTCGAAGAAACTTTAGCAACATTACATCTGAAGTTTTTTTTCTGGCAACAAGGGTTTAGTCTAATGTTTGTGTTTTTTTTCTTTTTTTTCAATTATCTAGAAATATTATTATCTTGAGTAACCTAGAAGGTGCAGGTTGTGGAGATCTGAAAAACAATTTGGAAAATTTTCTTGTAAATTATTATTTGCAACAGAAAATGCAAAAAGAAATTCGTTGATTGAACCCATCTTCAAAAATATGTGCATCATAGTTAGATATTGATAGTTTTTCCAGCTTGTAAGAGGTCGTTTAGTTGCTCGTCGCCAAAGCCGAGGGCACTAAAACCTACGTGGCACAGAAACCACAGTGTACAAGGTTTTACAGTTGAAGAGCTACCAAAGGAAGAAGTTTCCCACCTGTGAGGTAACAGGATTGTTGGAGCTTGAGGGTTGTGTGGAGTCGAAAACAAACCTCGAAGAGAGATAAGCTGGATTGTTTTCAATATGGCTGCACTTTTAGACATATTTGATCCTGATGATATCTTTTTCATGAGACTTGATGGTTTTATTAATGACCACGCTTATCAAGAGGTTCTATATGTTCTGAAACAACGTGACACTAAAAACTCACGAGTTGTTTTTCAGTAAGGGTGCGAAGAAGAACAAAGGATTGAAGATGAATGGGATGATTCAGATGACGCTGATTGCAAAGATGTGGCAAAAGTAAACAAAACTGATGAGGATTTAAATTGTAATGATCCCATACTTGATTGTGAAATTGAAGATGCAATGATGGGTGATGAATGTGCGCTTGAAACTAAAATATTTGATGATGAAAACACATCCATTATTGTAGAATTTGAAAGTCTTCGTGATGCAGAAATCAAGTTTGATGAGATTTATATACCTCATGATGAATGGATCGATTTGATGATTGAAGAACATCTTATTGATAAATTATTGTTTGGTGAGAAGGAAGGCCTATCCTCACATACAAATCAAATGCAGAACATGCCTGCAACAACAGAACTGGGTGAAGGCATAATTGTGACAGCAGAAAGGGATAAAGTAGGGAGAGATGGTGAAATGAAAGCTCTCCTGAAGGAGCAGGATGATGAAAGTAAATGTGGTCCTCTTTATAAATCTGACATTGTTTTTTGTGCAGATATTGGGAGGCAAGAAACAACAACAAATTTTGAAGAAGAACTGAAGTTTCTTGAAGCATGGCTGAAAACACCATGTCTTTATGAAGTTAACAAAGAAGTTGCATTAATGAATGGTGAAGACATCATTGCTAACGTTCAGCTGATTGACACTAGAAATAGTGAGAAGGAAAATTCTCCTATCCAACCTGCCATAATTCTGAGGAGGACAAGAATTCAAGTGTTCCTTCATAGGGGAAGAACTGAGGCAAAGAGACATCACTATCTCATGGCGAGGAAAGTGAAGATGAAGCCTCAACTCAAGATGAACAAGCATGGACTCTCAAGCAAGAAGACAAAAATGAAAACTCTGTTACCAAGTTTTTTTTCATGTGTTTAATTGTAAGCCTAGCTGAGACTAGACCAACAGGCATGTGTTATTGTTCAGTGCCCTTTCTCTATTAAGGGGGAGTGTTGGAGGTAATAGAGAAAACTAAATCTAGAAAGTTGTTATAGTGATGATAGGATTGAGATTCTAACTTTAGATCTCAGATCCTAATATTCATGGAGTGGTTCAAACCACCTCATTGTGTGTAAACCTATATGTATCAGGTCGTTCTCCACATAGAAACACAGCGTGAGTTTCATGAGTGTGTGTACACTCTCTAGGTATTTCACTTGGAAAGCCATTTAGTTAATAGAACATCGATTTTTAAGTTATAGCTATGTAAGTTTATTTATATTTCAAAAAACTAAATTAAAATTTATATATATTTCTCAAGATGTGGTTCAACTGTTAAGTGGGGAGATTTGATCCCTACAAGTGTATATATATAGTTATAAGGATGTGGTCCAACTGCTATGTGAAGAAGTTTGGTCCCCACAGATTATGTGACCTAAAATATATGTATTTTACAAAATACTTAAATTTTACTAAATCTCATATTTTATATATGATCAAATTACTAGTTCATCAAAATTAAAGTAAATCAAACCTATAGAAAATAATAATAATGAAATGATAAATATTTGAATACTAAATCAAATAGTTTACAATCTATAGTAACTACCACTGCAATGCAATAAAAATTTAATGGTATCGCTCTGGTCATTTTTCGTAACAAAGGAAGCACATTACGCTTTTCTAAGTCAATCTTATGAATTTATTCTGATACAGATTCCCAGTTAAAAGTACGGTAAGAATAATTCAATTCCAAACCCCAACTGAATACCTTACATAAAACCATATGTTTTCTTTGATAAACATCATATAATTATATAAATTGTTATAAACAATTAGTTGATTTAATAAAAGTTCAGCATGTTTCCAATTTGGTTATTGATGATGATGGTGGTGGTTAGAGACAAAACTTTGGTCTAGCGGACCTAAAGAAACAAATTATTTAGTTTGATTTAAGATTTTATTCCTATGCTCAAAAAGCTTGGAGAGAAGCTTCCCAAGCTCACTATAAATATGTCAATGCTAACTGGTTAAATAAAAAAATAAATGTTATTTTGGATAAACGTCACATGGTTATATAAATTAGTTGATTTCTTAAAAAAAAAATTCAGATTAATACCTTATATAGGTTATAAAATAGGTAAATTTTCGTTTAATAAATTAAATAAAACTCTATAATATCTTATAAATTATTATAAATAAATAATTAATTTACTAATTAGTATAATTAATCAATTCATTTAATAAAAATTAGATTTATTTTCAATTTAAAAATTATAAAAATTAATTAATTTCAGTTAATAAATTGCAAGTCAAGTCGAGAAGTTGAATTAAAAAACATACGTTGTGTTTGGTATATATTACAAATTAAGTAGGTGATTATAAATAATTAGTCAATTCCATAAAATTAGGCACATTAAAAGTTTAAAAAATTTATTAAAATAGTTGTTCGGTTAAATAAGAATATACACGTTAAAAAATAATATATATATAGATAGATATTATAATTTTTTAATTTAAATTAAATAATATTTTAAATAATTTATTTAGTTATTGAATTATTTAATTGGTAAATTAGTTTTAAAATCATTATTATAATTTATTAATTGATTATATATATATAAAAGTTGTGATGAACTTTTACATTATAGTAGTATATGAGACTCTCTTGTTTATGGGATAAGGGCCCCTTCAAGTAATAATTTGATTGTTTTCAAAGACATCCGCGTCTTATTTTAAGAGACATGTTTAGGGCTTATAGAGTATTTTTTAATTAATAAAATATGTAAATGTACATTTTAACTAGTTATATTGCACATTTAAGATGAGTAAATATATGTATTTGTGTGCTCAATTATTATCCCACATTCTAATTTTAGCTCTTTTACATTTTGGTCATTTTTGACATAATTTTTAGTCAATTTTACATGAAATATGATATGAAATTATTTGTGTGCTCAATTATTATCCCACATTCTAATTTTAGCTCTTTTACATTTTGGTCATTTTTGACATATTTTTTAGTCAGTTTTACATGAAATATGATATGAAATTGTTGGAATAGAAAGTATGAACTATGTATCCTAGATAATTTGAGTGCCTCCAAGGATGTTAACAGTGTTGAATACATTTATGGATTCAAAAACACATTTTAAATAACTAAAAATTACAATATCACCAAAATTTGTATTCTATATTCTGGCCAAAAGAAACACAACTTAAAATAATTAAAATATGGAAATTATTATACACAAATGCACATCTTCACTTTAAATTTTAAATGGATCTTCTCTTGAATGTGGAGTGGAGCATGAACTATGCATTTGTGCAAAATTTAGTGGGTGCATTTCTAATGAGTCACCTTAAATTTACCCTTTCCCAAAAGCCACACTTTTTCTTTTTGTATGGAGAATCAATAGACATATCCCCTATCACTAAGGAGGCTCAAGGTAAAAGGGATCTCCCCTATACTCTTAAACCTAATGAAACCTCCCACAAATCAAGCTAGGCAAGTTAAATGAGTTTCAAAAATGGGTGGAACCCAAAATTTATTAGTTAATAAATACTTTATGGTGTGGGACGTCCACCATTTAGCGTAGCCCAATGGGCTTTCTGAAATTCATCCTTATCTTTGAATGGTGGGTGGGGATGAAAGTTTGCATGTGTGTGACCTCTCTAATTGTAACTAGAAAGCTTAAGCCCATCCTTCTCTTGAGGGGACGAGATGAAGGCATGCATTTATAGAGAATAGGTTGCATGAACACATGCATCTACCTACATCAACCAATTCCCCACTTTACCACCCTTTGAAGGGATTAAAAAAAAAATGCACTAATGCATTATAAGGTCAACTTATTTCCGACATAATGTTTAATTATTTATGGTTACCTATATTTTGATTGAATACATATATTTTCATTTTGATGTAAACATATAATCAACATTCTTACATAATATTATCTCATAATATTAACATTCTTCATTATGTTAGCCTAAATCTTACATTATATTTCACATTTTTTCACATCTAACCTAAGTTATAAATCCATTCCAAGATATTGAAATGTGAATTTGTGCATTTAGGCCTAAATGTGACCCTTCACCCCCAATCCACCCATACATATCTTTTACAGGGGATGAAAGTGTACATTTGGAAAAACTCATGGCTTCTAGGAGGGAAAGGTAAGCATTTATTCAAAATAATGTCACCCTCCTAATTAGCATTATGATTTATTGGCAATGAAATATTTCATATAGATGAAGTCCCATTTCATCTAAATACATAATTAACATTCTTATATAACATAATATTTAGTGCTAGTGCTTATTACCTCACCCTAAACCTTAGTCTTAACCCTCTACAGTGATCCCCAAACCCCACATCATTAACCATTAACCACTTATCCTTACCTTTGAACATTAAACAAATACTATTAACTATGAATTCTTAGTTTAAAATTTAACCATTAAACCTTAAATATTAACTCTTAGCTTACAAACACATCTCTTAAATGTTTACATAATAACATTTAACTTTTATATGTATTTCCTAACTTTGAATAGTAAATATTTAACACCTATCTTTTAATCTAAAACCATCACAATTAAGTCTTAATATTCATCTTTAACTCAATCTTTTGCATTCAATTATAAACTATTAATCTTAACTCCATTTTTTTTTTAAGTCAATTATAAATTTTTAAATATTAAAATGATTTTTAAACGTTAAACTATATATATAAATTTTCAAATTATAATTATTAATCTTGATATTTTTCTAACATATTTACCCATTCTTATCGCTATACGAATAAGTTTAATAAAATTTATTAATAATGAGATTTTTTTATCTCAATATTGAGCTTTTCCTAAATATTGTTCTTCTCATTAGTTAATATTGATATCTTCTCTCCCTCTCCCTTATTCATACATTTCAAAGAGAAGAAAACTTGTATTTATATAAAGATGGAAGATGAAAAAAATATTGAAAAACTATATATTAAACATGATAAAGATATAGTCTTGCCAAACTTAAAAAAAAAAATATTAAATTTTTAAATTTTAATTAATAAAACAAAATTTAAAAAAACACTCATTTTATCACTTTTCAATCTTAAATAAATAATTATTTTAATAAAAAAAAATTAAAATTTCATTTCTACATCCTTATTATAAAAAATATTTTCATAAAATTATTTGAGAATCTTAAAAAGAAAGGTCATTCCGATAAAAATCTAACTTCAACCAGAGAAATTATCTCAAATATACAATAAACAAAAACTTCATTCAAAAATTAATTACAAATATCCAATACTCGAGAAATATGAATGTCGAAATATTAAAAGAGTGTGTAAACTATTAAATATCATGAAAAGTATTGATGTAAAAATATTAAAAGAGTGTGTAAACTATTAAATATCGTCGACCCGCTGTCATCTCGGTAAGAAATCAAGTAATATGAATGTGTGACCAAAAATAGCTTCCATTTGACAATAATTTATAACAATTAAGAAAGCTAATAATTTTAATTTTATTTTTTATTATTTAATTTTAAAAAACAAATTTAACTTTAATATGCTATTTTAAATTATAATTAGATTAATAGTTCAGAAAAAGCCATTTCAAATAAAATAATACTAATATTTAAATGAATATTTTGATTGCAACGACTTTTCCGTAATAATTATCTTGAATCACATTGAATAGAAGATTGTTATAATATTAATATTTAAATGAATATTTTGATTGCAACGACTTTTTCATAATAATTATGTTGAATCACATTGAATAGAAGATTGTTATTTAATTTTAATAGATGTTTTTGATTTATCAATGAAAATTTTTTTTATAGAGTTAATAGAAGTTAATTTACAGAAAAGAGTTGTTTATAGAAATGTTTCCCAGTTTATTTTTCTATTTAATTTGTTTAGAATTTTGTAAAGATTAATTAAAATTACAAGTTTGATGGATGAACTCTTCACAATAAAAATGCTATCAAATTTTATAAAAACACAAATAAATATTATAACGAATTCTCACAAAAAAAATCCAAAAAAAACTCAAAAAAAACATCACTTATAAACAATTAAAAAATTCTTTAAACAAAATGTTGAATCACCTTAAATAAAAATTAGTATTATTTAACTTATTTTAATACTATTTAATTTAAATCTTAAAAAATTAATATTATTTAATTTGAATGAAATTATTTATTTAAATTGATGCTAACAAACTATTAAAATCTAAAAGAATAACCATTACTAAATACTTTGTCTTCTGCCTCCTAGCTGAACTACATAAAGGAAACCCAGATCAATCTGAAACCGACCTGAAATACAATTCTTTAAAAATTTGTGAGTTTGCAAAAAATCCATATTTAATGAGTAAGAAAATAATATAAAATGTTTAATAATTAAACATTTCAAGCATACAAAACATAAAATAAATTTATGTATTCAAACATATAATATAAATCAATAAAAAAAAATTTAACTATATATCATTGAAAATTTAATTAAAGTAATATTTTATTATTTTTATTTTCTTAAATAATATTCGGACTTCTCTCTAAGTTGTTTGTCTCGACGGGCCTGGAGTATGCCCTAAAACTGTTTCTGCTTGGCTAAGAGCTCGTCTTCCTCGGACGTAAGGAAACAGGTTAACGGCCCAAGACCCAGAGGCATCTGGCAGGAGTGAAACTCTGCTCCCTTACGGACCACCAGCGGGTTATTTCAGGTGGCGTGGTTTTCCTTGATAACAGTGATGTGTCAACTGACATTCGCGGATAGCAGCCAGAGATGGCTGGCCTCAATGTTGGTTTGACAAACTGAGTTTGATAGGTTTTTCCACCTTTTGAAAAAAAAAAAAAAAAGTTGTTTGTCTCGTAGCTTAGACCGACTTGGAAAACACCAAATTTCGAGGTAGGTATGTGTGTCGGGCCTAGCTTTTAGACCCACTTGGAAAACACCAAAATACGAGGTCGGTATGTGTGTGGGGCCTAGCTTTTACACACACCTTTTAAATTTTACATCCATTGGACCAGTACAGCACCTCACCTGCTCAATTGTCTCTTAAGGCCCGCCGCCCTACGCACTCATCGTCTATGTCAGCACCACTCCCAACCTGACTGTTTCCTATCGTTCACATTGACTGTATCACAAAATACCTCGATTCAGTTCTACGCATCTCACTATAAGAAGCCCTAGAGTCTAACCCAAGTTTCCTCACAGACACATTGCCTTCCCACAGTCCATTCCCCTCTGTTCTCTGCTCTTGCAAGAATAGCACTAATCATGAAGACTTTCGCATGTAATGCTCTACTTGTACTGTTTATTGTATGCTCCATTAATAACGCTGTGCATGGGCAGCTTATCTCATCGTTTTATGAGAAATCGTGTCCCATGGCATTCTCGATAGTGGAAGCCGGAGTGAAGCAGGCGGTGGCGATCGAGAAAAGGATGGGGGCGTCCTTGCTCCGCCTTCACTTTCACGACTGCTTCGTCAATGTATGAATGCGAAACCACGATTTCATTCACCTGAATTTTAACCCATAGCCCCATTTATATCAAGTTATCTCCACCCTTTTATTTTGTTGCAGGGTTGCGATGGCTCCATACTATTGGATGACAACTCCACGTTTACCGGAGAAAAGACTGCAGCCCCAAATAATAATTCCGTGAGAGGATTCGACGTAATAGACACCATCAAATCTGACCTGGAGGCAGCTTGCTGTGGTGTCGTGTCGTGTGCAGACATTCTCGCCATTGTTGCCCGTGATTCAGTCGTCGAAGTATTAATTTCTCCCTTCTCTTCTTCATTATTTAACTAAATACAATATATCATTCCATGGAATCAAATATTGTTGTGGGCTCATGTGTGATTGCAATTTGATAGCTGGGAGGCCCAACATGGACGGTATTGCTGGGAAGGCGTGACTCGACCACTGCTAGTTTTAGCGCTGCAAACAATGACATTCCGCCTCCCACTTCGAGTCTCAGCGGACTTATCTCATCTTTTCAAACACATGGACTGTCTACTAAAGATCTGGTTGCACTCTCAGGTATGTTATTACTCATTCTCCAGCAGGCTCGTCCAAGTAAACCATAACATAACCAATGCATAATGCGTACATATCTTGATTGCCTTTGTTTAACATATCATGTGCTTTGGTTTTTATTTCTGTAGGTTCCCATACCATTGGCCAAGCTCGGTGCACTTCATTCAGAGCTCGCATCTACAACGAATCCAACATTGACTCTTCGTTCGCCACTTCTCTGAAGGCAAGCTGTCCAAGCGTTGGTGGCGACAACAACCTCTCTCCCTTGGATGTGGCCACCCCTACCATATTTGACAGCGACTATTACAGTAATTTGAGAAGCCAAAAAGGGCTTCTCCACTCCGACCAGCAACTATTTAATGGAGGTTCCACAGATTCTCAGGTTACTAGCTACAGCGCTGATCAGAACACCTTCTTTAGCGATTTCGCAGCTGCCATGGTGAATATGGGCAATATCAGTCCTCTCACTGGCACCAGCGGAGAAATCCGCAAAAGCTGCAGGAAGTCCAATTAAGATCACGAAACATTATGTCCTCCCGGCTTTTCGATTATGTCCTCCTTGCTTTTCTATTAATGTTTTCATTGTAACAGACCGGTTGGTCTAATCTATCGAGAGTAATCAATAAACTAATAAATCGATGACCCTAGATAGCACGTGCGATATTTGGCATGTTGAATGGCAGTTTAAACTCAATGAGAAATCGTACCCTGAGGTCGTCGATAACTCTTAGGCCGGATTTAAGCACCCTGCGGCAGACATAAATGCGGCCTAAGAGCGCATGGACGCTTTTCATTCCACATTCAATGATGTTTATGTATTTTGCGTAAATGTCCCTGCATAGGCTATTTATTTTAGTTGTAACGATATCTGTTTAGATAGTGAAGGTATGTGGAAGAGAAGGTAGAACTAAATAATTATATTATTAAAAGGGAAAATTTATTTATATGTTTGCTTTATTTTTAAATTGATTATAATAATAAGGGTGTGTTGATGTGGATTGTAGTTTTTTTTTGTTTGGAATATTTCAAAATTTGATAACAATTTGATATTTTCAGAATATGTAATTTACAAAATTTCGGGATAATAATAATATAACTATTTATTTTTAAAGTTATTATTAAGTTAGACATTATATTGGTGTAAATTATTTTTCAAAATTTACAAAAATATGAACTTCTAATTTTTTATGTTTTTTCTTTGAATACTTTCTATATATTATCATAATTTTATATAAAGAGATTATAAATTCCCTTTTTATTTCATATAAATAAATTCCTTTTTTATTTCACATTTTCAAATATTATAAGCAAATACCATGCATTTGAAATCACCAATTTACCTTTTGACTTCTTTGTCTAAATTCATTTTACCTTTTTTTCATATAATTATTTATTTATTTATTTTGAATTCACCAATTTCATATGCATCTCTCTTTATATATATATATATATATGACGTCAACCCTGTTTTTTATGGTTGTTTTAGCAATTAATAGATACTGCATGATTTGATATGTGTATGGATGACATGTAGAAGTTTTGACCAATAGAAATACCTTTGAAGTTTTGCCATTTTTTTCCTGTATTCTCGACATCAAAGTGACTTACCACTTCAAAGCAATGTGCCTCCCAAATTAGTTTGGCACTTTCGCTCGAAGGAACACAAAGGTGACCTGGGTATCAAAAGTGTGCATTCTGGAGGTCAAATTATAGAGCTTGTTTACATGTGATCAACCTGTAGTATGTAGTGGCTAAGTCATAATCATTTTTGTATAATTATAGCTAATTGGAGGTCTCATGCCCAAGTATTAAAAATTGTGGTTAGGGCCACAATCAAAGGCCAACTTAGGCAATGTACAATGTGATTATTGCTACCTTTCCTATATTGATGCTTAAGTGAAATTGTTGTCGGTATGTGGACCATTTATGATGGTTTTCATTCTTTAAATTTCTTTGTGTTTGCATGAGTTGTGGAGGCTTGCTATTGGTGTGGATGATTGTCTCCTTGCACATAATATAATGCTTCTATTAATGGAATACATCTCTATGTCATAGGTGGATATCTCTAGATGGTATCATATAATGTTCCACTCTAATAGGCCACCAAATTTACTTGTTGAGAGAGGACTACACTAATAACATAGTTAGATGCATCTATCTCAATCTCAAATGATTATTGCATGCCTGGCAAGTTGAGGACTAGGGTAGAGTAGGGGAAACATTGAGAATCCCATCACCAACATTCAACAAAAGTTAACAATGGCCAAGAGGTTGTAGAGCTTTATTATGATCATTGCAGTTAGGCAATCCAAAATGACTTTGATTTTTGATACACCCACATACACCCCATGATCATTCACGATATATCCCAAATATTGGATTCACTACATGCCTGAAACTAACGAGACAATTTGTTAGTAGATCTAATAAAATTATGCTTAAAATCTACAGTATAAGGATTTATTTCTCCTTAGATTTTTGAATCTATAAATTATTGTTTATTGAGTATGCATTAAAATTATAATTGTGTAAAAAATAGAGAAAAATGAATTAAAACTCACAAACAAAAGGCTAAAAATTTAAAATTTTTTAATTAGAAATACTAAACATATGTTCAAATATACTAAGAAATAATATTCTTGGTAGTTACTTTTCAAGAAAGGTTGACAATAAATTTATTAAGTTATCTACATTTTATAAGTGGGTATTCGTAACTATTTACCTTATGAAAAGGTATCACCTCCAATCCTAAGATTTGGATTCTTGCTACCCATATCCTAAGTTTGTACGGGTTCATCAATCATTCAATTTATATGGCTTCACTAGTTCAATATTAACTTTCTTTATTTATCTATATAAAGCAATCAAATGCAAAAAATATTGAAATTATAGAGTGGTTGGTGCAATAAGATATTATTCCCGTGCAATAAGATGTTATTCCCTCAACCAGTTTTAGAATCCCATGGGGAACATCTAGTGGTTGGTACAATAGGATGTTATTCCATCCACCCTGGTTAGAATCCTATGGGGCTACATCTTTGGCTTGTTGGACAAGGCAAGGCTCAAAGAGTAGACTTCCCACTCTTATAGTGCTTTGACTCTTGTTAAATTATAAATTTATGGTATATCTGACTTAAGACCTTAACCAAATTATTGACTTATGATAACTAAAAAATATAAAAATAGAAATCAAATTTATATATATATATATATAGGGTTAAATATAAAAAATAAAAAATAAATCATGAAAAAATTCAAAAAATGTAATTGAAAATATATTGTTAAATAAAAATGAAAATATGTAATTGAAAATCAGTATAAAATAATTTCCTTTACTTTTATAATGGAAATGATAAAAAAAAATTTAAAGGAATTTTTACATAATTGCTTGTCATAGGTTATAATGGAATGTTGACATTTTCAAAGACTTGTCTATCATATAAAAATAGTGGAATCCTAAGAGGAACTTTCCAAAGCCTAACTATCGACAAAATATAATGGGAAGTTGACCTTTTTCAAAAGTAGATTAATTTTCTGGTAACAGAAAAGTCGAATATTATTTATAAAATATGTGACCAAATCTTAAAAATCTCTGGTTTGAACATTATTTGTAAAGCATGTGACTAATTTTTAGAAGCTTTGGTTTGTGAACCAGTGCGAGTTATGGTAATAGTTATGTAAGTGTTTTTTTAATTGTTTTAGTATATTTCTGTTTTTAAAAAATTACAAGAATCTGTCAAAATTATAAATTTAAATTTTAATATAAAAAAATTTCCAAAACATTTAAAAACATAAATTTCAAAATAATTTTTAGTAAATTTTTTTTATTAAAAAAATTCTTTAAAAACTTGCTGAATTTACCAGAATTACAGTTTTCCTAGACTCCGACGAACCTCACTGTTGTGTAACAGATTGATATTCCAAGCATCTGCAATTACAATTGGGATAAGGATGCCCGAGCAAAAACATATATTTACTATTCCCATTTGTCATCAGATACCAAAGATGATACCCAAAAAAGGGTCCATGCCACATGGTATCGTTCTGGCCTATTTTCGTAACCAAAGAAAAACACGCTTTTTAAAGGCAATCTTACAAATTTCTTTCTATACAGAAATCCTGCTTAAAAAACATTATAAGAAAAAGTCAATTCCAAATTTCAACCGAACCTCATAATGTAAATTGTTATAAATAATTAGTTGATCCCATAAATATTATGCACATTTCAAAGTCAACTCTTCTAAGAATAAGTCAATTCGAAATTTCGAACTAAATATGTTAAATAAAACCCCACATTAACTTTATCATACATCATATAATTAAGTAAAAAGTTAAACAATTAGTCTATCCCATAAATATTATGCGTATTTCAAATTCAATGTTGAGATTTTCTGTTTTATAAATTAGGCAAAAATCTCTAATGTGTGACAACAATAGGAATTTGTTGCTAGATTAGCTCCAGGTTGTTGGGAGGGAGTTAATGCATCCTAAATTTGAGTTGAGAAGATTTATGAGGCAGTTAGATTCTCCTTGCTATAAAACAGGTATCCATACACATGGTTTTTAGTAGTGTGAGAGTTTGTGAGGATTTGATTTATGTAATCTCATGTTTGATTAATAAAGAATTGCCGATGCCTATGTTTGGTGGACGTAGCCCAGACTGGTTGGGTGAACCACGTTAAATTCCTGTGTTGCCTGTGCATGATTTTATGGCTGTGTATATGTTTTATTATTTGTTGTGCATCTGATCTCCAACAAGTGGTATCAGAGCGAGTTGGAGGTGCTGGTGCTGAGAGGATTCTCTGCGTGCGTGGTGGATTAAAGATTGGCTGATGCTGGAGTCTTCTCTTAAGTAAACGCTGCCTGATGCTGGAGTCTGCGTTTGGAGGCGTGGCGCAGCTGGAGCGCGTGCGTGGAGGTATTACATCTGCGTGGACCGTTTATATTACACTGCGTTAAGAGCATCTGCGTGGAGCGTTGCTGCTGCACAACTCCTGCGTTAAGAGCATCCAAAAATGTTTGTGTAAGTTCTGTATATTTGAGAGTTGTAGAAGGTGATTGTGAAACCTACCATTTCCAGGGAATTTGTCAAGATGCGATGTACCATCGATACAATAGCAATGAAACGGTTCTAAAATATTATAACACCAAATCCTTTTACTCTTCTAGCAAATGCCACAATTTTCATATCTACTCTGGTTAACATTCCGTGTAATCTCAAAAACCTACTTTAATAAAGCAAGCAAAGTCCGATTAATAGTGAAAAGCATAGGGAGGCTCTTATAAAGCATCCAATTAATAGTGTAAGTTCTGTAAAAATGTTTGGGATGCCATTAATAAAGCAAGCAAAGTCCGATTAATAGTGAAAAGCGTAGGGAGGCTCCAAACAGTTTCATTTGTTTAGTGCAAACCACATTCGGTGTTTTTTGTTTGAAAATTGGTCTTTTAAAAAGGAGCAAAATCATTTACAAATGGGTCGCCGTGGAGCAGTCGATTTGAAAGTTTTTTTAAAATAGCAAAGGCATATAAGGCATAGATAGTTTTTTAATTGCTGGTATTTAAAAGTTGGGTTTTGGAGATTATTGTGTTTTTTTGCTGATACAAGATGGTGAAAACTCAAAGTGCTTGGTTTGAAATTGAGAA
This sequence comes from Pinus tabuliformis, assembly GCA_031772625.1. NCBI lineage: Eukaryota > Viridiplantae > Streptophyta > Pinopsida > Pinales > Pinaceae > Pinus > Pinus tabuliformis. The sequence continues at coordinate 76,064,399 of CM062820.1, read as the reverse complement.
GTTTAATAGCAAAAATAATTTCGAGATCTGGAAGGTGAAAATGTATGATTTGCTTGTCCAACATGGTGTGGCAAAGGTGTTGTTGGGAAAATCCAAACAGCCTTACAACATCATAGATAATGAGTGGGCCGAGATGGATGAAAGAGCGATAAGTGCTATTCGACTGTGTCTAGCTGATGATGTCCTGTTTAATATCGTGTCGGAGACAACAGCTGCTGGTTTGTGGACGAAACTGGAGAAACTGTACATGACCAAATCCTTAACCAATGAGATTCTCTTGAAGCGACAGTTGTACAGTTTGCGAATGAAGGAAGGTACATCGATTGCTGATCATTTAAATGCTTTTAATACTCTTCTTGTGCAATTGCAAAGTATAGAGGTAAATATTCAATCCGAGGATAAAGCTATTACTTTATTGTGCTCGTTGCCCGAATCATGGGATCATTTTGTTACTTCTATAAGTCTTAGTTCATTAGAAACTATTGAGTTTGATGACGTAGTTGCATCCTTATTATCGGAAGAAATAAGGAGAAGGTCGCATTCTGAAACCTCTACATCAGAAGCTATGATGGTTAGAGGTCGTTCGAAAGAAAGACACTCCAGGAGGCCGAGTGACTCACGTTCAAAGTCGAAAGGAAAGAAGAGTAAGCTAAAGTGTTGGTTTTGTGGCAAATCAGGGCATTTAAAGAAGGACTGTTGGAAGCGACAGCAACAAACTTCTAAAGCAGATTCTTCGACAGAAAAGGAGGCAAATACGACAGATATAGGTTCGACATCTGGTTCAGGTATGAGTGATGAAGTATTATCAGTTAATGTGTCAAATCATGGTCAACATTGGTTGTTAGATTCCGGTGCATCAAACCACATGTGTATCCATAAATAATGGTTTAAGGAATATAAATCAATTAATGATGGAGTTGTGTACATGGGTAATGATGTAACATGTAATATTGTGGGGATTGGGAGCATACAACTACAAATGTTTGATGGGACAACTAGAATATTAACTGATGTGAGGCATGTACCAGATTTAAGGAAAAATTTGATTTCATTAGGAGCACTTGATTCAAATGGATATAAAACTGTAATTCAAGGTGGAATAATGAAAATTTATAAAGGTATTTTACTAGTTATGAAAGCTAAGAAGGTAGGAAATCTATTTCAGTTAGAAGGAAGTACAGGGTCAAATTATGTGTCTACGGTGTCTAAACATGACAGTAGTTCCATTCACTTATGGCATCAAAAATTGGGCCATATGAGTGAAAGAGGGTTAAAAATTTTGGCTGATCGCAAGTTACTTCCAAATCTAAAGTCTGGAAAGTTAGATTTCTGTAAGCATTGTCTGTTTGGAAAACAAAGTAAACAAAAGTTTAAAACAAGCAAACATACTAGTAAAGGCATACTTGATTATATCCATTCAGATGTTTGGGGTCCAGCTCCTACAACTTCATATGGTGGTTCGTCTTATTTTGTATCATTCATTGATGACTTTTCTAGGAAAGTGTGGGTCTACATGTTGAAAAGGAAGTCTGATGTTTTTTCAGTTTTCAAGTAGTTTAGAGCATTGGTAGAAAACAACACTGGTAGAACAATAAAATGTTTAAGAATTGACAATGGTGGTGAGTTTACTTCCAAGGAGTTTGACAGCTATTGCAAGGATGCAGGGATCGTGAGACATAAGACCACGGTTTAGACTCCTCAGCAGAATGGAGTTGCTGAACGCATGAACAAGACTCTTCTAGAGAGAGCAAGGAGTATGCTGAGTAACGTCGGGTTGCAAAAGGAGTTGTGGACGGAAGCAGTGGCAACAACTTGTTATGTGATAAACCGATCTCCATCAATGGCGATAGGCTTCAAGATTCCGCAAGAGGTATGGAAAGGACACCCTTGTGACTATTCTAAACTCAGAGTGTTTGGTTGTGATGCATATGATCTAGTGCCTAAACATCAACGAACTAAATTAGATCCAAAGTCGAAAAGGTATATCTTTGTTGGGTATGGTGTTGGAACAAAGGGATATAGATTGTGGGATCCTACTACCCGCAAAATCATCATCAACAGAGATGTAAAGTTTAATGAATCCTCTCTTGTACAGTTAGATGTAGATAGTAGATTGAAACAGGATGATATATCTGATTTTCAGCACATTCAGATTGATAGCATTTCTAATGATAGTCATGATGACCATAGTTCAGATACTAGTCATGAACAGGTTTCAGAATCAGAACATGAACAGGGTTCAGGTATAGATCATGAACAGGTTTCAGATACTGGTCATCAAGAAGTTCCTACAAATGTTAGTCATCCAATCGAGGAAGCGCCAGAAACATCATTAAGGAGGTCGACAAGAATCAAACGGCCACCGAGAAGGTATGATGATTATGTCACTTCTGTTGCATTTACTGCTAATGACGATGAACCTCTGTGCTATCAGGAAGCAATAGAAGGTTCGAAAAGTGATAAGTGGAAAGCAGCCATGAAGGACGAAATGATGGCCTTGGGTAAGAACGGCACATGGGATCTGGTTGAGCTTCCGAAAGACAAGAAAATTGTGGGGTGTAAATGGGTGTTCAAGCTGAAACGGGGTGTGAATGATACGGAAGACAAGTACAAAGCGCGGCTGGTTGCAAAAGGGTTTTCTCAGAAAGCCAGTATTGACTTTCATGAGATTTTTTCACCAGTGGTTAAAATTGTTTCAATTAGAATTGTGTTAGCATTAGTGGCTTTGCTTGATTTAGAGTTGCAGCAATTAGATGTTAAGACTGCATTTCTACATGGAGACTTAGATGAGGAAATTTATATGGAACAATCAGAAGGGTTTGTTTAGCATCGCAATGAGAAATTTGTCTGCAGGCTCAAGAAGTTATTATATGGCCTGAAGCAGTTGCCTCAGTAGTGGTATAAGAAGTTTGATTCTTTCATGTTGAGTCAGAAATATGTTAGAAGTGAATATGATCATTGTGTTTATTTTAAACAGTTAAATAATGGCATATTCATTATCTTGGTATTGTATGTTGACGATATGCTTTTAGCAAGCAAAAGCATAGAAGAAATCAACAGGTTGAAGGCTCAGATGGCAAGGAAGTTTGATATGAAAGATCTAGGAGCAGCGAGACAGATTTTGGGCATGGAGATTTTCAGAGACAGGAGCAATGGTAAACTTTGGCTATCACAACAGAAGTATATTGAGAAAATACTTTTGAGGTTTGGTATGAATAACGTGAAGCCTGTGTCAGTCCCTCTCGCTTCCCATTTCAAGCTTTCTTCGGGTTTATGTCCTAATTCAGATGAAGAAAAGGAATTTATGTCTTGAATTCCATATGCTAATGTAGTAGGGTGTTTAATGTATGCGATGGTGTGTACGCAACCAGATATTTCACATGCAGTTGGGGTTGTCAGTAGGTATATGGCAAATCCGGGTAAAGAGCACTGGTCAACAGTGAAATGGGTGCTTCGGTATCTAAGAGGCACAAGTAGTTATTGTATCACTTACAATAAGAGTAGTGAATTTGTTTGCGGATATGTTGATTTCGATTTTGCAGGTGATTTGGATAAGAGAAGGTCAACTTCAGGGTATGTCTTTACTCTTGCAGGTGGAGCTATATGCTGGATGTCAAAGCTACAGAACATTGTCGCTTTATCCACTACTAAAGCAGAATACATTGCTGCTTCGCATGCTTGCAAAGAGGCGGTTTGGTTGAAAGGTTTGCTTGGTGAGTTTGGTAGGTTACAGGACAACATCAGGTTACTTTGTGATAGTCAAAGTGCAATACATTTGGCTAAGAATCCGGCCTATCATAGTAAATCAAAGCATATTCCAATTAAGTACCATTTTGTAAGATAGGTTATCACTGAAAGGGGAGTCTCTCTTGAAAAGGTGCATACAAAGGAAAACTGTGCAGACATGTTCACAAAACCAATTTTGTTGGAGAAACTACGCTAGTGTTTGGCTTCTCTTGGCTTGCAGAAAAGATAAAATAATAAACAAACAGGGCATCAGGCTAACTGTTGTCAAGGTGGAGATTGTTGAGATTTTTTGTTTCATAAATTAGGCAAAAATCTCTAATGTGTGACAACAATAGGAATTTGTTGCTAGATTAGCTCCAGGTTGTTGGGAGGGAGTTAATGCATCCTAAATTTGAGTTGAAAGGATTTATGAGGCAGTTAGATTCTCCTTGCTATAAAACAGGTATCCATACGGATGGTTTTTAGTAGTGTGAGAGTTTGTGAGGATTTGATTTATGTAATCTCCTGTTTGATTAATAAAGAATTGCCGATGCCTATGTTTGGTGGACGTAGCCCAGACTGGTTGGGTGAACCACGTTAAATTCCTGTGTTGCCTGTGCATGATTTTATGGCTGTGTATATGTTTTATTATTTGTTGTGCATCTGATCTCCAACATTCAACTATTATAAGAATAAGTCAATGCTTAAAAAACAATATGTTATTTTTGATACATACCATATAGTTACTATTTAAATTATTATAAGATTGTTGATTCACTACGGAAGTAAATATATTTCAAATTATAAAATAGGTAAATTTTCATTTTAAAGAATAATAAATTAAATAAGAATATTTATACTTATATAAATTATTACAGATGGTGATTAATTTAATGTGATGATGGTTATTTTAATGATTATTATAAATAATTAATTAGTTCAATAAAAATTACACACATTTTAAATTAAGAAAGTCATAAAATAAGTTATTTTAAATTATAAATTATAATGATTAATTAATTCCAATAAATTGAATAAAAAATCATAATCATTTATTATACTTGATATATATAATAAAATTCCCTGGATGCGGGTGATTGAGGCGGCATTTGAGGTGAAAAGACTGGGGTGGGGCGAGGCAGTTTGACACCTGCCCACCCAGTGCACTGAGTTAAATACATGTAAGCTGGAGAGCGCTTGGCATGCGCGCAAGGTAATTTTTAACAGCTCACACTCCGGTGGCTCTGGTTCATTCTTCTTGTCCACTGCAACGGCTTGTCCCTCTGCACGCTCTAACCTGCAAGAGATGACAACGATCTTCAATGCGGTAGTAATGGAAGGGGTTTCTCGAGACATGTCTGGAAAGGTTAAGAATAGGCTTTGTTCTGGGTTTGCGTCGAAGCCTTTTGTGCTGTTTCATTTGGCTCATCCCCTCGCCTCGGCTCTCATTTCGGTTTTCTCAGAAGTCTCTCAGCACTTGACGGGGAAAGCCTCGCTGAAGCTTAGCTCGGCCCTCCCGGGGCAGCTCCTGCAGTTCCTCTCTTTCCTCCGCGGGGTATTGAGCCATAGTCTGGTGGTCTTAGTCTCGACTTTTCATCATCAGGTCTCAGGTATTGCCTCTGGCTTTGGGTGGTGGGTTTTGAGTTGTGTTTTCATAGCCTCTGTCCTGTCGATCAATCACTTGGTCTCAGGCCTCGTCTTTGACACTAGGTGGCGGGAGATTGGCCCTGTCAATCCACAGGTCGCTCGAATTTTCTCTGGAGAGAATCACTCTGTGTTCAATTTGTCTTTGCCGGCGAAGGGCATCCGTAGACTCCCCTCCTGGTATCGGTGTCTTTGCTGCTCCGCTCGCCTTATAGCTGCTCAGCCTGTCCGCCAACTCACTACCGCACCCTCACAGATGGCTCGACTTCGCCAAAGAATGGGGTGCCGAAGAGGCCAACCCCAGCGCGCGCCGACAAGCTCGTCTTCGGATTCGCCTTCCCCCTCCATTGAATTGTTTTCTAGTCGCTACCCTAGCACGCGTAGTGGGAGAGGGCGGCACCGTTCTTCCAGACACTACCCGGGGCCTCCTTCCTCGTCTGGCTCTGCAATTTTCTCTTTTAATAGTTCCCTGCATCGGCCACGGATAACGACTCACATTATAGTGGTCTTCCATGAGACAACACAGATGGAGGACTCAAATTCTCATCTGGGAGGCTCGGGGGCAGTCTCTGGTCCTTCTCCTTCTATCCAGCTGGGAATTGGTATGGTGCCTCGGCAGGATCCGAATGCTCCGGGTTGCAGCACTCAGGATGCAGAGATGCTGCCGGTCGACCCTGGCCCCTCTGATCAGAATGCTGCTCAAGCTAAGGATGAGCCAGAATTTGGATGGTGCCGTATCGTGGAAGAACCACAAGATGACTAGCGTGCTCTCCCTGGCGTCGATTTTTTGGTTATGCTATGGCTATCACCGAGCAAGTTTGCTATGTAAACAGTGTTGTGGATTTCCTGTGTTTTTTGATGTTTTTGTTTACTATGAAGCACCAGAAGAGTATCATCCCAATCCCCTGCGTGGGATCTGAATTATGTCTTCTTACCTGTTTTTTCCTGAAAGTTTTGCCTCTTATCAGAGCAGTGTATTGACTTCGGTCTCTATGTAAATATTTCTCTACTTTGTTAATAGAATTAGTCTTACTCAGGAAAAAAAGATATATATAATAAAATTATATAAATTATTATAAATAACTAATCAGTTTAATAACAACTAACTTTCTAATTTAAGACATTATAAAAGTAAATCAATCTTAATTAATAAAATTGATACATTAAATTAATTATATATTATTTTCAATATATATATTATAAATTAAATAATATTATAAATTTTGGAGTGAATATTTTCAAGATTTTCAATATATATATTTTATAAATTAAATAATATTATAAATTTTGGAGTGAATATTTTCAATGTATATATTTTATAAATTAAATAATTTTATAAATTTTGGAGTGAATATTTTCATGGTTGATTCATTTTATGAAATTTTTAGATTGAAATGTTATATATTTTATAAATTAAATAATTTTATAAATTTTGGAGTGAATGTTTTGATGGTTGATTCATTTTATGAAATTTTTAGATTGAAATGTGTGGATTGTTGTGAAACAAAATATATAATATATTATTTAAGATATAAAATTCATTACAAAGGTTGGGATTTCAAGACAATGCACACAATTCAATTTAAGAAACTGAATAAATAATATATTTATGTAAATTATTTAATTATTATAATTAATAAAAATAATTATTTTGAATTATAATTATATCTATCTATATATATATATATATATATATAAATTATATTTATACTATTATTATATATATATATATTACTGTGTTACAGTTTTTTGGCTCTATTGGTCCTCATTTCGTAGACGATTTTGGATATCTGCAGTTTTGGTATTGGTTACATGTGTTGGCTATATGTGTATGGAGTTGATGGACATAAGTCTCTAGTTCTAGGATGCTGGTCATTTTGGTGAAATTATATTTGATACTCTTGTTGGGCCTATATCATGTTACTGTGTTAGGAGTTTCTTTGGCACTATTGGTCACGAATATCATTTGTTTGGAATCAGGGTGATGTTGTTACTCTGTATTTTTTGTTGAGCTTCATGCATTGGAAACAAAATTATGTATAATATTATATGATAGTGATCTATCTATATATGATGTTTGATTTGTTGTGTTTCTATATGATTCTGGCCAATTACTGGACTGTGTGTTTGATTTATAATTTGATATCTATATATTTTATATATATATATATATATATATATATATATATATATATATATATATATATATATATATATATATATATATATATATAATTTAAAGGCCACAATCAAATTTAACATCAAATTAGTATATGAGACTTCCTTGTTTATTCTACTACAAACCCCTTTCAGTATAGTGATTTGACTATTAGAGTCTAGGAAGATATATATGCACACACACGTAAAAGCATGCAAAATTATTATGCAAAATATTATTATGAGGTTCTTGGTTCATATCTTGCCAAAAAAATTGTCATTCAATTCCAATAAAAAATGTCAAAACATAGAACAATTATAATGTACCTATTATCATACACAAATAGACATCTTCAAAACTATAAAACCTAAGCCCACCCTTCTCTCAAGGGGAATGGATGAAGGCATGCATTTATGGATCATAAGTTGCATGAACACATGCATGTACCTTAGTCACCAACTCCCTACTTTACCACCCTGTCAAGGATGCGAAAATAGAAAATCATGCATAATAGGATCACCCTCTTCCCATCATAATTATTAATTGGTCATCAATGTGTAACTTCAAACATAATTTTTCTATTAAAGCCCATTCATATTTATACAAAAATATGTTAGTCTTGGTATCCCTAATTATTTTCAGATTCTATTTACATTGGTATAAATATTAAAGGAATATGTCCCATAATAACTCACATTCTTATATAACATTATATCATTTAACATTAACACTTATAATTTTGTTAAACTAAATCTTAGATTTATTTTTCACGCTGATGCACATTTATCCTCATTTCTAAATTCTTATCCAAATATTGAAATGTGAATTTGTACAATTACACTTAAATACAAACCTTCACCCCAATCCATCCATACACATCCTCTATAGAGGAAAAGTACACATTTGCATAAATGATGAATGAACTTTTAGTTTCTATAGAGGTAAAGGTAAGCATTTGTTCAAAATAATGCCATCCTCCTATTAACATCATGATTTAATATGGATCAAGTAATTTTTTTCTCATTTTGATTTAAATACATAACTAACATTCTTATAACATAATATCTTAATATTAATGTACCTTAATCTTAATGATTGAATATTAACCCATAGTTTATAAGCATATAACTTAAATTTCAACACATTAAAATTTAACTCTTTATATGCATTTCTTAATCTTTCACCCTAAATCCGTGGTACTTAACGCTTACTTTTTCACTTAAATCCATCAAAATTAAATCTTAATAATTGATTTTTAACTCTAAATTCAATTATTAACTCTAAATTTTTACAATCAACTATAAAATTTTAATATTAATTTCAAAACTTTAAATTTTTAATATCGACTAACCATAATTTTTTATTAACATTAAACTATATTTACTAATTTTCAAATTTAATTTTCCTAATATCTTCCCTCGTATATTTAAATATAAATCATGGTAATATTAATTCTTTTATTTTTAAGTTTTTCCATATTCAATATTAAAATCAATTCAATATTATTTTAAAATTTTTACTCTTCAATATTAAAGAAAAATATTAAGATCTTTCTCAAGATATTCCTCCCAAAGAAACATTAAAATTTATTCAATATATTCTCTCGTATATGTATATCAACATTTTACACTAATTTTGATGATATTAAAAATTACAATTTTAAATATATAAATATATAAATATTTCTGAAAAATAAAAATAAAAAACCACATTCAATTATTTCTAAAAAATTAATATTTAAATTGTTTCAAATCTTAAAAATAATATTTAAGTTTTTAATCATAGAGACAGGCTCTACCATCCATGAGGGTTTTGCTTTAGGGTTTTGTCGCTGGTCACCATGGCAGGGTGTGAAGGAGGGACATCAGCTCCCTCCTACAGTCAAGTGGTGCCGACAGAAGCAAGGGAGTTGGATCACATCGCTTCAAGAGACCAATGGAGGTGGTAACAGAGGCTAAGAATACAGAAAAATTGGAAGCTATCAGATCTCAAGGACAGGAAGAGTATCATGAGGAAGCTAGTAAGGAGAAGAGGATAGAGGTTAGCAGTCCGAAAGTTGCTCCTATGAGTACATCAGGGGTCTGTAAACCCAAGTTGACCACTATTCTTCGACTTATTTTAAGTGACCCAACGTTGCAGGTACATAAAGACCACATGTCGGAGTATGCTATTATCTATAAATTTATGGGGATTGGCCGACGGAGAAGGATTTGCAAGCATGGATTAGGAACCACTCGAAACCAAAGGGGGAAATTGACCTTCACCTTGGGTCCAAGGGCTTCTTCATGGTGGTGTTCACAAGCTTAGAGGATAAAGACAGAGTGTTCGAGGGAGGACCCTATTTTTACGCTTCTGCGGGCCTTTATATGAGACAACGGGTAATGAACTTTGTCCCAAAATGAGAAACTTTCACCTTGGTGCCGGTATGGATAAGACTCTATTCCCTTACTTTAGATTATTGGCTTCCGGAGTCTCTAGAGGCTATCGGCAACAAGCTAGGGCATTTTATAAAGATCTCAGATGCTACTCTAAGAGGCAAATACACTTCCTTTGCCCAGATATGTGTGGAAATGGACTTATCTGGGGCACTTCTAGATGCAATCATTTTAGAAGTGTATGATGAGGAATGGGTGCAGGTGGTGGACTATGAACACATCCCATTTAGGCGTTGTAAGTTCCATGAGCACGGGCACCTATACAGAGACCGCCCATTGAACAAGCTGGAGAGCAATACGAAAACCACTACAGGTAAGGATCCCAAAGGTTTTACTAAGGTTGAGGGTAAAGGGAAAGGAGGCAAGCGGTACCAAAAGAAAATTAATGAAGACGGACAACCAAGTCACAATTGTTTCAAGATCTTAGAAGAATAAGTCAAAAACAACGGGACAAACTAGCAATTGGAGAATATTCCCACTAAGAAGGAAAGTGATACTAATATGGAGGGTATACCAGAAAACAACAAACAAAAGGATGATATGTTGAGCATTATGGAGCTTAGTAGGGACTACGAGATGACCCCAAGTGAGGCTAGAACAGAAGACCATGAACTGCAAGAGATTCTAGAGAGGGAGAATTTAGATCTAGAAAAGTTTATGGAGGAGGGAATCACCAAAGGGGTAGACTCTCTGCCAAAAGAGGAGTTTGACAGGGTTCAACAGCTCTTCCTATGGAGATCACAAATGAAGTGCTCTGGAATCAAAAGAAACCATGATAGCTAGGATAATATGGGAGTGAAAACAATGGAGGATACATCGATGCATTCTTCCAACAACCTGGGTAGGAAAAGAGGAAGAAAAACACAGAATGAGTTGCTGACCGAATGTGGGAAACTTATGATTAACTCAAGTAAGATGAGGGATCTCACCAGTTACTCCTTTACAAACCTTTCTTAATGAATCTTACAACCTAGAACATTAGGGGTCTAGGAAGTAAAAGGAAACAAAGAACTCTTAGCAGTAGAATGAAAGAAGAAAAATCAGATATGGTTTTTATTTAGGAAACAAAATGTTCGATGGACAAGATCAAAGAGATACACAACAAATGGTTAATCAAGTAAGAGAATCTAGATGTTAAAGCAGATAAATCATGGGATTCTTACTCTATGGGATCCTAAAAATCTTGGAATCCTGGATGTTGAAGCTTCTAGGATCTGTCTATCGCTAGTGATTCAACCTTTGGGTGATAAGGAGATCTACATGATCACTAACATCTACAATCCTCAAAAGCTAGAAGACAAACTTAAGCTTCTCACCTCCCTTGAGAATCTGAGAGAGAGATATCCTGCTATGCTCTGGATTCTGGCTGGGGATTTCAATATGATTAGATCTCTTACAAAGAAAAAAGGCGGAACTAGAAAACTAGGCAGAGATTCCATTGCCTTCTAGAACTTCATGAATAACATGGGGCTAGTGGACATCAAACAGTAAATGGCACTTTTACTTGGAATAATAAGAGGGGAGGGGCTTCTCAAGTCACCTCTAAACTAGATAGATTTGTAATATCAAAGGACCTCTTTCTCATAGGCCTTGATATGTCAACTTCAATCCTTCCCTTCAGAGGCTCGAACCACTAGCCTGTCCAGCTTGAAGCTACTTTCATGGGTACATCGAGGAACAAAACGTTTACATTTGAAAATGTCTAGCTCTCTCACCCTGACTTCACCATCAATATTGACAAATGGTGGGTGGAAGATATGCCCGTTCAAGGCACTAAAATGTTCATGTTGCAGCAAAGACTTAAACGCATCAAATCTAGGCTTAAAGATTGGAACAAAAAAGAGTTTGGTAATATTTTTAAAGCCAAAAGAGAAATTGAGAAGAAACTCCAAGAGATTAATTAGATCATCATCTCAGAAGGTTTTACTGAGGAATGGAAAATTCAGGCTGACTCTCTTCAGAACAAATGGGATGATCGGTGCATGCAAGAGGAGATTTTCTGGAGACAGAAATCGAGGGTGCAGTGGATTATAAAAGGAGAAAGAAACACGAAGTTTTTTTATAGATCAACCTTGGATCACAGATCTCATAACAGAATTTCAAAACTTAAAGACTCTCAAGGGAAAGATCTCGTCTCTCACAAAGAAATGGAATATGTCCTAGTTTAACACTTCCTTAGCATAGCAGAGGAGCCTCTCATTGATAGATCTCGGTTCATTAACAAATTCACCAAGTTCATTCCTAAGCTTGTAACCAAGGAAGACAACCACAATCTTAACAGGTTAGTGTCTGAAGAGGAGTTTAGTGAAGTTATCAATGCGATGCAAAATGGGAAAGCTCCTGGCCCTGTTGGCTTCAATGTGGACTTGTTCAAAGATTGCTAGAAAATAGTCAAACAAGATATCCTTGATGTTCTGGAAGACTCTAGAAGATCCAAAACCGTTTTGAAAGCTCTTAATGCCTCTTTAATAACTTTGATTCCAAAGCACGAAAAAGCTATGACATTGGACATATTTAAACCCATAACCTTATGCAATGTGGTGTACAAAATTATTTCCAAAGTGATTTCTAACAGACTCAAGCCTCTTCTTCCTGCTCTCGTCTCAGAAGAGAAAATTGGATTTGTGGAAGAAAGATGGGTTATGGCCCTTGTATCCATGGCCAACTTCTCCATTCTGCTTAATGACTCTCCCTCTAGAACGTTTATGCCTTCTAGGGGTCTCAGACAAGGGGATCCGCTCTCCCCCTTCCTCTTTTTTCTCATGATGGAAGGGCTAGGCAGAGCGATCAAAATGGAATTTGAAGGAAGAATCCAGGGTATGAAACTTACTCCGGATGGTGTTGCTTCTACTCATCAACAATTTGTTGATGACACAGTGCTACAGGGCATTCCTACAGTCAAGGAAGCGAGAGCTTTCAAAAAAATCATGAATGACTTTGCATTGGCCGTTGGTACAGAGGTAAGCCTTGACAAATCAAAGGTGTTCTTTTTTAAAATGAAATTACTACTAAGAGGAACCTCACCAGAATTCTTGGGTTTCAAAGGGATCAGTTACCTTCTAAGTACCTTGGAATGCCTCTTATTGACAAACCTCTGTGCAACGGAGTGTGGGAGCCCGTAACTAATAAACTTCAAGACAAAGTCAGGAAATGGACCTACAGGTTTTCGAATTTGGGGGGGCATCTTGTGCTTACTAAGGCTATCCTGCAGGATATACCCATTTTCATGGTTTCAGCTCTTCTTACTCCTAAAGGAGTTATGCAACAAATCAGGAGTATTCAAAGAGATTTTCTTTGGGGCAAAGGGGAAGAGAAAAAGAAGTGGGCTTTGGTAGCTTGGGACAAGCTCTGTAAAACTAAGGCCCATGGTGGTTTGGGGCTTCATGACCTTGAAATCCTTAACAGAGTTTCGAGAGCCAAACTTTGGTGGAGGTGGCTCAAGGAATCGGCCACCCCTTGGGCCAATCTTTGGAAGTAGAAATATGCAAATAATTGGCAAGAAAGGGATCATATCCAAATGTCAGGGCTCATCAAGGGCTCCCACATTTGGAACTTGCTTGGGAGAATTGAGCCATTATCCAGAAGCATAGTTTCTGTAAGATACGAGCTGGGAACCTTGCATGGTTTTGGGAGGATAACTGGCAGCAGGAACCAAATTTGTTTAGGGAAGAACTAACCGCTCGCAAAAATGACACTGACAACAAAGGTTTACTTATGGTAAGTGACTTCTGGGATTAGGTAAAGAACAATGGTAAATGGAGAATGTGGAAGGATCTTGGTTATAGTGAAGAGAGTCCTTTGAAGGCCCAGGCAAATTCTCTTGCTCTTGACTTGGATCAGAGGAAGATTTTGGTGTCATCCTCATCTGAGCAATTGAGATGGGGTCGAAACACCAAAGGAACCTTCAACCTCAAAGAAACTAAATGCATGGCCCTATGTTTTGATTATCTAAGACCTGATCAGGTTTGGAATGACCTTTGGGAGAACTTGCAATGGATGAAAATCAAGTTGTTTATGTGGTTGGTTCACCAAAAGAAAATTCTCACATGGGAGAATATTTTGAAAAGGGGCTTTGTTGGCCCATCCAAATGCCATCTATGTGGCTTACAGGAGGAGACAATGGAACATTTACTAAACCTCTGCCCCTTCACCTCTACCTTGTGGGATTGGGCGGCCTCATTCTTCAGGCAAACTGACAGGGACAGACTCAGCATCACCAACACTTTGAAGAATTGGAGGAAAGACTTCTGAGGTAATGAAATCATTAACAAGTCTTGGACTCTGATTCCAGGATTTATTATCTGGGATGTCTGGAAAGAACGCAATGGCAAGATTTTTAGGAACAAAATAGGCTCGACCCATAACATCATTGTCTAAATTTTACGACAGCTCAAAGATACATTTGGAGCCCTTATGTGGAAAATTCCTGAGGACCCTCCTTCGCCCCAGGATGCTTGCATACTGCTGCAGTTGGGTCTCCATTCTCTAGGTCCCTAAGGCACTAGCAAGGGTGTGAGCAAAACAACTACTGGTAAAGATATCTAGCAGCCTCCTCCTCATGGTTTTTTGAGAATCAATGTAGACGGGGCCTCTTAGGGTAACCTAGGGATGGCTGGATTTGGCGGTGTCATAAGACATGAGCAGAGGCACATAAAGGATATCTTTCACAATCATTTGGGAACTGCCACTAATAACATGGCAGAGCTCATGGCCTTAGAGCAGTGCCTGGAAATCCTGATGGAGTCAAATTTACACAATGCCATCATTGAAGCTGACTCTGAATTGGTCATTAATGCGGCCAAGAAAATGTGTAATGGAACGGCACCTGAAAAAGTGTCGAAACATTGGAGGCTCTCGCAGGTCTTTCAGCGTATTCATTCCCTCTTGCGACCCTGAGAACCATCAACTTCGTTCATGTGAGAAGAAAAGCCAATATGTTAGCTAATCATCTCGCGAATGAAGGAGTTCTATGTAAGGAAAGATATATTCGGTACGACTGGGATTCTATACCCTCTGGTAAACTGCATGATGATTGTCAACGATAGGCAGCCGAAGACATGGCATACTTCTAGACCATGAATAATGAGTAGGAGGAAGACTAGCTGAAGTAGGAGAGAGAATAAGTCTTTGAACCTGGTTGAAGTGGCGCAGTAAATCCTAATCGTCGATCCCACAGTCAATGCTTACGTCATAGCTAACTACGGGGATTGAGTATTTGGTAAACAGTGTGCAAGTTGAAGGTCCGCATGCCATAGGATTTGATGGCCTTCGTTATCAAATGGATATCAGGTTTTAAAATGGTCGGAGGTTAAGTCTAAGAGCAAACCCGATGTTTCATAGACCAAGGTTTATAATCTATATCGGCTCCATGAAGCAATTGTCACGCAAGTTTTCGATGCGATATCATTGAGGACTGTCAGATCAAAAGGGTTTTGATCCACGGTGCAGGATCACGAGAATATGAACCATCCAATTGAAGGTAAGATCGACGATGGAAATTGAGTGATAAGAATTGGGGAGATTGAGCGATAAGAATTGGGGAGAGATCAACAGTCTGAAGACTTAGGATTAATGACTAGGGGTCTAATTTTGTTTTTGTGTGTAAGGTTTTGGGTTTTGTTGACCCAACTGTTTGTTTATCATCAACGGGTCTGTCTTTTGTTGGTCTTTCCACTTATAAAGACGTGTACCATATATAATTTCTTTCCAGTTGATTGAAAGCTCCACTCTTACTTGACCAAAAAAAATAATCATAATTCTTGATATTTAGTTATTTTTAGAAAAATATTTAATTAAAACATAGTATAATTTAATGGGGCATTCACATATCCATGTAATAAAAAAATTATTTAATGAAAAGGTTTTACAAAGAGATTATTTATCATGTTATGAACACAGGAAAACACAAGATTTTCTCCACAACAGGCAACCAGCACAACAATTTTGTTATCCACGCCAGTGAGGCCAATGTAGCACTGCAAGCTTGACACTAAGCTTGACACTCAAGTCAACTAGTTTCACACGATTTATGGCATAGTGCAACGCCTTTCCAGATAGATACTGTGGGCACAGATTCACTCTGCTTCCAGCCTCACAATTTTCGGCTCTGATAAATACATCTAGAGACAAGTTACAGCAGAGTGGAGCAAATCAAAGCAAAAATTATAAATAAGAATGTAGGAAAAATCAAAGATTCTTATTCCATTACAGGCCTTGCTTGCTTGCTCAGGCTGAGGTAAATGACAAATTTACTCTAGAATTCTCTACCTTTGATTTTGATAACTGCATAGTGAAACTTCTAAAAAGTCAGTGGGTGATGGAGTTCGTTGGTCGGCGTGGAGTTGATTAGCATCAGCAATGGAGTTCGTTGGCGGGTGGTGGAGTTGATTAGCGTCAGCGTCAGTATTTGCGCCTTTGTTTTGTCTCCGCCTTTAAAAATAATAACAAACACTGAGTTGCGGCAACCATAAATGTAGGCACACAGTGCATGCAAGCTGTTCATTCCAGATTCAATGATTTCTGTGCACTTTGCATAAATGTCGCAGAGAGGTGCCTTTTCCCCTCGTATCTAATGATCTTAGCATACTTCGGATAAATGTCTTTGCAAAATTTATTTAATATCCAATGGTATATGGTTATAGAACGTGGAATGGACGTATAACTAAAAAAAAATTATAAGATTAAAATATATATATATATTTTTTTGTTTGGCAAGGTGTTTGTTATTTTTCAGATTTCCCGTGTGTTTGGATTATTAGCACATAGCACATTTTTTTTCTTTAGTATGGACATAATAACCTCCATGAGATTTGATTCTGGGTCACTTTGCTAATCAGATTCATCTTTAATTGGTTGTGCTAGTAAGACTTGACCTGTGTATATATATGTTATATCTAAATTGATTATAATAATAATAAAATTATATAATAATTTATTTTTTACATCATTATTTAGTTAAACATAGAAAGTTGTATAAGACTCTTTTAAAGTTTACAAATGTGTAGATATTTTACTCCCTTCTAGAATTAAACTTCACACTTCTTATTTTTCTCCGTTCAATATTTTTTTATATATTATCATAACCCTTTATAAAGAGATGTGTTTATAAAGAGATTTTTATAGTTATTCCCTTTTATTTCATATATTTATATTTATAAATATATATATATATATATATATATATATAATCCTTTTGACATCATTGACAATAATTAGTTTAACGCACAACCCCTCTATTTTTATGGTAACCCCTCTATTTTTATGGTTGTTTTAACAATGGCACAACTAGTGCATAATTTGATATAAATTTTCTTGTCACACTTGCTTAAAGGAACACAAAGGTGACAGAAGTGTCACAAGAGTGCATGAGGATGCAGAATTCTAAGACTTATTTACTCGTGACCAACATCTAGTATGATATGGTGAAGTCAGAATCATTCTTGTAAAATTATGACCATTTGGAGGTCTCATGCCTACCAGAGTTAAGCATTGTGGTTAGCCACAATGTGGGGGTGATTTAGGCAATTTGCATTGTAGCTAGTGCTATCTTTCTTATATTTTATGCTCAAACTAAAGTGTTGTGAACATGTAGACCATTAATATAAATAAGATTTAAAAATAAAAATAATTAACAATTAATAATATAATTTTTATATAAAAATATGTTTAATAATACAAAAAATATTTTAATATTTATCATAAAGAAAATATTTTAATATTTAGAAGAAGAAAAATAACTTTATATAATTTTCTATGTTAGATCAGTAAACTTCTAGGTCTACCGTCTTCTTTCCTTCATCACAACCTTAGATCTGTCATTTTTCTCAAGATTCATGTTATTTGGATCACCAACCGAGCTATCCCTGAAACAATTTTATATGATTTTTATATTTATATAAAAAACTAAATTAATTTAAAATATTCTTTTTAGTATATTGATAATTTATATGATAAATTCTTTTTCAAATAGGAATCATAAATAGAATAATTCAATTATAAGATTAAGTAAAATATTTCAATATTAAACATATATATATATATATATGAAAATATTGTTATTGGTATGAAAGAGATGTATACTCTACATTAAAGAAAAGACTCTCATTTATTAAAAAAAATCAATAATAAAAAATATTTTAATATTGTTTATGAATAAAATATTTCAGTTTATTATTTTATATAATTTAAAATAAAAAAATGTTATTTTACAATTAAGTACTTTTAATTTTGAAACGCATAATTTTTTGGATGCTTAATATAAAATTAAAACTTTGTATTTAAATAATATTAATTAAAAAATAGTCCTTATTAATAAAATATTTTAATATCAATTTTCCTATTTATTTATATATAAAATAATACAAAAATAAATTAAAAATTAAAAAAATTAACAATTAAATATGAAGAATTTTTATATAATTATTTTAGTTTTACTGTCATAAAGAGATATAAATTAGAAAATATTTATGCCTATGATTATTTTATAATTAAGTACTTTTTAATTTTGAAATGCATAATTTTTTGAATTTTTAATATGAAATTAAAACTTTATATATAAATAATATTAATTAAAAAAATTATCATCATAAATAAAGTATTTTAATATGAATTTATATATAAAATAATACAAAAATTTAAAAATTTAGTAATTAAATATGAAAATTATATATTAAAAATTAGTATATAATTGTTTTAGTTTTACTCATATATATTAAAAATTAATATATATTTATTTTAGTTTTATAATATAATAAAAATAAATAAATTTATCTAATTTATTTAAATATATTTTATCTAAAAACTTATTTTTCCCCAAAAACTTATCTAGGCTTCTGTTGTACAAGCATAAAGTCAATAATATAGGAGACCATAGACTTCCTAAACTAGCTTTAAATTCCAGCCAAAACCACCTAAGGCTCCAGCAAGGCTGGTATAAAGACACCAAGGCCTGGTTAAACCATTGGGAGATCGATGAGAATATTGCATTGCAAAACATTAATAACATTAAAAATATTTTTACTTCTAAGTTCAAAGAAAAATGTGGTGTGAGAAAGATTTAGTAGCTAAAAGAAAATTAAGATATTATAAGGAGGCCATCAAACCCACCCTAGAAGATCAAAAGTATCTCTCTATTTTAACTAGCTCAAAGAAGAAAATTAATATAGCCAAGATTAGAACGAACTCTCATGAGCTCTATAGTGAAACGGGTCATTAGGCAGTTCCTAAAACACCATGGATGGAAAGGTTCTGCCATCTCTGTGAGAATACGAACATTGAGGATGAAAAACACTTCCTCTTAGAGTGCCCCGCGTACAACCACATTAGATCTTAGTTTCAAAATCTTTGTTGCAACACTCACCTTCCTAGCATTTTAGGATGTCAAAATTATAGTGAGCTCGGAAGGCTTCTCTCCAAGCTTTTTGAGCATAGGAATAAAATCTTAAATCAAACTAAATAATTTGTTTCTTTAGGTCGGATAGATCAAAGTTTGGTCTCAGTGGACGTTAACCATAATCATCATCGTCAGTAATATGTTGAATTTTTCAAAACAATATAGAATGCCAACCTTTTCAAATGTTATGTTAAATTTTTCAAATCCTTATCTATTAACATAAAATATAATGGGATGTTGACACTTTCGAATGTTATTTTGAACTTTCCAAATAAAAGTTCGTGTAAAATACACTAAAATTCTAGTAGTAAAAGACATGAATTCTGGGATTGCCATAGTAGTAGATATGATAAGTGATTGAGTTTAAAGAAGTAGGTTAATTATTTAAATATTAGAATTTATTTATTTGATTTTTTAATTTTTATTGATGTGTTTAGTTTAGAATATAATTTTAATTTAGTTATTAATAATTATTATGTGGTTAGTGGGAATTTAATTTTTATGGAATATTCTATAATACTTTTAGTTATGGGTTTTTTATTTTAAAATAATTTTTTTATAATTTAACTTAATTTAATTATCAATAATTATTATGTGGTTTGTAAGACTCTAATCTCTATAAAATATTTTAAAATATTCTTAGTAGTCACAAATCAATAGTTGAGATTTGTCTACAAAGTAGTTATGCCCTTTTTCCCTTTTAATTAAATTGTTTTATTAAAACAAATGTCATATGAACAAGTATGATATGAAATGAGTGATGATTTTTTTGGACGTGGTATTAAGAAGTCATGCTATTGAGTCTTGTTATTGCAACTAAGCCTATTTACAAGTTAACTCTCCATGGAGTAAGTGTTTTGATGCATATCATGGATTGACGCTTATGGGAATTTATTAGCCATTTAACTTAATCACATATCACTATTTTTTTAGCACCAATGCAAGTTATAATGTTTAATTTTGAAAAACAAATATTTATTTTTCAATATTATTAAAAAAATTATTTTTCAAACATTTGATAGGATCATAACTTGAAGGTCTTATTGTAGCTTTGCACAATACAATGCCATGTTGATATCCGCCTCAATTTTTTCTACCATAATTCCTGCATACAATTTTAGTATTTATGCCATGATTTTTAGATATTTGTGTACTTATTTTTCATTATTAAGAAAACCACACAAAATTTAAATTATTGACTAGAGTTATTTCCCCATGTATTGTAACAAAGCTTGTTTACAAATTAAGCATCTCCATGGTAAATTCAGATGAATCTCCATAGTTAAGAATATTGTTACATAAAAAAATGCATATACCTTTAACAATTTTCCTTTTTCCATGTTGTTCACAATGCTAGAGATTGGTGACTGATCTACCAAAGGAATAGATCAAATTCTTGAGAGGATTTATTGACAAATTAAGCATTTCCCTAGTAAATTCAGATGAATCTCCATAGTTAAGAATCTTGTTACATATTTTTTAAAATGTATATATCTTTAACAATTTTTTTTCTATTGTGTTCATGATTCTGGAGATTGGTGACTAATCTACCAAAGGAATAGATCACTTCTGGTAGGCTCGGTCATAGAGCTGATGAGAGTGTCAAGAGAATTGAAGTCGTTACCTCTCAATATCATAAGCTTTTTAATGCAAGGATTTTGATAAGAATTCAGAAGAATTCCATTGATTCAAATGTTGTGATCTATATATTAATTCATTTAATGGAGATTACATTTATAATTGAAAAAAAGTAACTGAAACAGTTATAACGTGAAGTACCTAATTTTTAACTAAATCCCTAATTATACACAAATCCTGAAGGATTACAACATTCCCCCCTTAATCTGAAGGGAAATCTGACATACCATGTAAAGATATATTTTTTTCAAACTTTTCACACCCCAATGCTTTAGTAAAGATATCTGCAATTTGTTCTGATGTTGGAAAATGTGTTAGATGAATCTTTTTAGCCTCTACATGATGTCGAATCAAATGATACTTGGTGTTGATATGTTTGGTTTGATCATGAAACTTTGTATTCTTTGTCAATTGAATTGCAGAAGAGTTGTCAAGAAATAAAGGAGTTGAAGCTTTTTTTTCTCCTGTAGATATTCAAGTATTTTCCAAAGCCAAATGATTTCCTTGGTGGCTTGAGTTGCTGCAAAATATCTGGCTTCAGTGGTAGAATCAACAGGAACATATTGCTTGCGTGATCTCTAACTGATGGCTACTAATCCAAGATTCATCAAATAACTAGAAGTAGAGACTCCATTCTCTTTATCTCCATCAAAATCAGAATCTAAATAATTGGCAAGATGGAAGTCTAAAACTTTGGTATATTTGATGTCGTAAGTTTGGGTTCCTTTTAAACATTTCAGTACTCTTTTTTCTACTACCCAATTCCCCTCACAAGGATGATGCATAAATATGGAAAGTATTCCTACAACAAATGTTATATCAGGATGAGTAATAGATAAATAAATCAAACTTCCAACAAGTTGCCTATACTTTGTTGGATCTTCAAATGATTTTCCTTCTTCTAAAGTAAGTTTCAAATTCTACTCCATTGGTGTAGCAACAGGATTACAATCCATCATACTATATCTGTTCAATAACTTACCAACATATTTCTTCTGAGAGATGAAAATATGTTGTGGTTTTTTATCAACTTCAATTCCAAGATAATAATGAAGTAAACCTAAATTTGTCATATCAAAAACCTTTTTCAATTCCTTCTTAATAGATGATATATATTCATCATTGTTTCCTGTGATCATCAAATCATCAACATATACAACTGATCTTCCATCTTTCTTAACGAAAAGAGTTGCATCATCTAGGTCAAAATGTTTGTAATTTAACTTTAGAAGATGTTCAGTTAGTTTCTCAGACCATGCTCATGGCTTTCATTTCAAGCCACACAAAGACTTCATTATTTTTCAAATCTTTTGTTCTTTCCCTTTAACAGAAAAACCTTCTGGTTGAAACATGTAAACATCTTCTTTCAAATCTCCATTTATAAAAGAAGCTTTGACATCCATATGATGAATATTTAATTCTTTCTGAGCTACAATAGCAAACAAAGATTTAATAGTGCCCCATTTATCTATAGGAGCAAATGTCCCTGTATAGTCAATACCCTCTTTCTGTGCATATCCCTTCACTACAAGTCTTGCCTTGTGTTTGTCTAGTGAACCATTAGCTTTATAATTAGTTTTATAAATCCATTTTCAACCAATAGGTTTGATGCCAACAGGAGGATCCACCAGCCTCCATGTGCCATTTTTTATGAGAGCATCATATTCCTTTTGCATTGCATCTTTCCAGTCTTAAACTCATCAAATTTCTTCAGAAATGTTCAAATACGAGATGATCTTTGCAAAGGTTACTCAAGGGGATGGAACCCATATAACTTGTATTTACACCTTTCCCATTTAAATTTTATAAATTCTGTATGAAGTTTCTCATCTTCTTCATTTGTCTCAGTTCTTGCCATTTCTGTCCCTGTCAACTTTATTGTCGTTTCTGCCCATGTCATGTCTATAGAAACACTTGCATCAACCAATTTCTCATCAATAATAGAATTATCATCATTAAGAGAAGGAAAATCCACAGACTGATCTAATATAGGTACCCCCCCTTCAGGATGTGGAAGTATATTATATGATTCATAATAAAACTTTTTAGGCACAAATGTTTCTATCTGATTAAGTTGTCTATCAAAATTGAGGGAATCTTTATCAGATTCAAGAAAAATTACATCTCTTGACAAAATAAATCTCTTTTTTTCTTCATCATATAGTTGATATGCCTTAGAGGTCCTAGAATACCCTAGAAAAATACATTTTCTACCCCGTTCACTTAACTTAGTCCTCTGTTGTTTAGGAATCAAAGCATAACATTGAGAACTGAAAACTGTAAAATGTTTAACAACAGGAAGATGAATAAACCACATTTCATATGGATTTTTGTTGTTAATGACAAAGGATGGGCACCAATTTCTAATATATGTTGTGCAGAGCACTTCTTCTCCCAAGAACATCAATTTTGCATTGACCTTACCATATTAAGCAATGTTCTGTTCATTCGTTCTACAACACTGTTTCGTTGTGGATTATATGGTGTTGTGGTCTAGTGTTTGATGTCATTCTCCTGCAAATATTTTTCAAAGATATGTGAAATATATTCTCCTCCATTATCAGTTCTTATAGCACCAATATTTAGTTGAGCTTCATTTGTAATCAAGAGATGAAATTTTTTTAACACATCAAAAACTTGTGATTTTTCCTTAAGAAGATAAACCCAACACATCCTCGAATAATCATCAATAAAAATCATTATGTATTTATTCGCATTCGTAGTTGGTATAGGCATAGGTCCACATAAATCAAAGTGTATGAGAATTAATTTTCTTGTAGCTTGAGAAGTTGAATTCTCAAAATATTGTTTTTGATGCTTTCCTAATATACAAGCATTACATGGGGTCAATTTTTTGGGAACTGTTGGAAGTCCTTTAATGCCCTATTGTCTCATAATTCTAATACTTCCATAATTAATATGACCGAAGCATGGATGCCACAATAAAGAAGATGACAAAGTATCATTTTTCTGAACCAAATAATTAGTGTTCAATGTAACAGATGACAAACCTTTCAATTTCAAAAATTTATCTTCTTCTACACCAGTTATTAGTTTTATTGTTGGCTGCTCTTCAAATTTCTACTTTACCATCGAATATGTGGATGAAATGTCCCTATTGTCATATTTGTACAAGAGATAATAAATTTCGTTAGAACTAAGGAATGTAAAGAATATCATTCAAAGTATAATAGAAAAGTCTAGGAATTTTTAACTAAATAGAACCAATCCCCGATGGTCTGGTATGTGACTTATCAACAAAATAAATTAATCCATCAATATTATCACTGAATTGTTCAAACAAATCTCCTCTAAAGGTCATATGACAAGTGGCACCTATGTCTAAAGTCCAACTTTCATGCCATGAAGAAAAAAGAGGTACTAAATATATATTCCATATGAAAATTACAATAAGGAACAACATAATGTTCCCGGATTCGGGTGTTTAAGAGCATTGGTACTAAAAAGCGAATTTGGGTTGGCAAGTGGCATGGCCACCTAGCCACCCACGCTTCCACCCAGACGATCACCGCTGACATTAATGGCGTATTAATGCACTGTGTGGGCCAAGGAAACATCAATCTTGTTCTTAAGATGGCTTATTCGGACCACCTTCCCCCTGTTCCGCCTCCCTTGAATTGCAATTGTCTCCCTGCTGCTGCAGAGCCGAGCTCGCGCACGACAATGGGGAGATGTTGCCAAATTCTGTGTTGCATTGAGATGGTAGATGGGCCCATTTCTCACAGAGTTTTCTGTGCTGCATTCGACTTGATTCTTTGGCCTTGAATCTTGTTTCAAAACTATGGATTACAGGACCCCCTGCTCTCACTGGTCATTCAATCCCAGGCACTGCTCCTCCTCGTCTTCGTCTGCCTAATTTGGACTAGGTGAACATGCCTCGTCTGCGTCATAGGATGCACTGCAGGAGGGGTAGTAACAGAGGAAGAACAATTCAACCCCCCTCCTTGTCCCTCTCTGACTCCACCCCTTCTGACTCTTCCTCCCCCTCAGCAGCTCATTTCACAGGACTTTATCCAGACACCCGTAGCGGTCAAAGGAGAGATCAGACTGTAGGTTCTCAACATGTTGAAGATTCTCCACAGTCTCCTACTGCCTTTGTCTCATCTCAGCAACCTAGTCATTCAACCCAATTCCAATTTCGCTGCACACTGGAATGACCATGCATAATTGGGACCATTTTGGTAGCATTTAGAGAGGAGCCTCAAAGCTCTAAAGTTCCAGCTCGCAATATTAAGGAGTGGGCCAACAACAACAAAAGAAAAGCCCCTAGCAGCAGCTCAAGGGTGCACATAAGCCATGAAGAAGCTCACGACTGCACAGACGTGGCTCAGGGACGCAATAATCCAGGCATGGAAACAACTCCGAGAGATCAATAGGACACAGAAGATGACATGGAGGCGTACAGGTGTCTATTAGTGGAAGAACCTCCTCCCACTAATGACACCTAGCTGGTCAAAGTATTTTTCAGGTTTTCAGGGCTCCCAACCTTAGAGGTCTATTCTGTTGTTTCTTTTATGTAATTGTTGTTAAGTTTGATGTTTTCTCGATAAACTATTCCACTCTGGCATTACAGGTTGTACCCCTATGTGGGCAGCAAACAAGTCTAGTTTTGGATTGGTTTCCCTAGTGCATGTAGTCTCTTTTGTTGGCATTTTGGCACAGGTGTGGCGCTTTGATACAGGTGTTGTCCTTGATGGCAACTCTCTTTGATGACAGATCTCCGTTCAGACTACAGAATAAAGAGAAATCTAATATACGCCGGTTAATCAAGTCCAAGTTGCGTATACACGCTGGTGATATGCATACTAAGTCGCGTATACGCAGGAGAGCTATATACGAAGGCGCGTATACACGCAGATGCATGAACAGAAAAGGGCGTATATGTCGGGAAGTTTCCTTTTGGTCCATGGTAGTTAGTCCTCGGTACTTGTGCCCATGTCTTTGGACCAAAGTACCTCGACAGACGTGTAGATCTCTAGTTTTGAAGTTGATGGTTTTGGATTTCTATGGTTTTGGCTCTTGGTATTGAGCTAGGCCTAAGGCTATATAAGGAGGAGAAGATCATTAGGCAAATCATCTTGTGAAGGCTTGAATATCTGAAGAAGAAAGAGATCTGGTATGCAGGTTCTGGGTTGCTTGATCTAAGCTAAGGAGAGATCACTTCGGTTGATGAAAGACTAGATCTAAAGGATAGATCAGGATCTAATGATTTGAAATGCACTATTATGATATGGTTGATTATGCGTATTTCTAGATCTGCATACTGACGCAATGTTATGTTCTGGGTCTAACTGATGTCTGGTACAGCTGCAAGTTGATAGAATTTATTTTTAGATCTGTACGCAGGTTGGCTTCGGTAAAAGCGCGTGTATACGCGGGTTTCTCTCATTGAAGTAGCGTATATATTTTGGAGCTTGATTTTTGAGTTACAGTTGGGTCTGACTGTTATTGCAGAGTTCTATAGTCTGCTCTGTGTTCTGGTAACTGGTGATTGACAGGGTTCAGTGGTTCAGTGATTCAAAGTTCGATGATGCTAGTATTGGTTGTTTTATGCTTCAATGATCTGTTGTGAAAGTTGAATGAATTGTGGTCTGCAGATTGTAATGTTGTGCTTCAGGAATATCCAGTCTGAAAATGTATGAAAGGTGGTACCTGAAAGAAAGAAGATTGTAGGTCAGCACCTACGTACTAGTATCTTAGCTAGTACAAGAGCAAAGGGGGTTGGAGCTCCCTTCCAAGGAAGTTTGGAGAACGAGAGAAGGTTGTAGCCTTCTGCAGGTTGTAGCCTGCGTACTGGTATAAGGCTGCACCAGTACAAAAAGATTGTAAACTGAAGTTTCATATTAAAGAAAGATAGAGACGACTTGCAGCAAGTGGTTTTCACCCACATTGGGTTTCCACCTTATATCTTGGTGTTCATATGTGTGGTTTCTGTGTGATCTGTTCTACTGCATCTGTTTACTCTTAATATGGTGAATAATGTCCTCATGCACTTAACTGAAGATAAACTGACTGAATTATAAGATTTCTAGTTATACGCAGTTTTCTTTATTCACAGTTGCGTGTACACGCTGGTTCACTTAACGAAAGTAGCGTATATGTTTCTGAGCATTGAAAAAGTTTTATAGTTCTGATAATACTGATTCACCCCCCCCTCTCAGTATTATTTCCAACAATTGGTATCGGAGCAGGTCCTTCAGAGAAGCTTGATCGCTTGAAGGTAGATCGTTCATCATGAGCAACTACGAGAGAGAAGCATCAATCAGGCCACCCGTTTTCGATGGGACAAACTTCAATTATTGGAAGGTAAGAGTTACTGCATATCTTCAATCTCTTGGTACAGAAGTTTGGGACATTGTAGAAACAGGCTATGCTTTTCCTTCAGCTACTCCTACAGATCCAGCTGAGAAAAAGAAGTATGAAACAAATGCAAAAGCAGTCAGTACTCTATTAGGAAGTATATCCCAAACGGAATTCATGAAGGTAATGCACTTCAAATCCGCAAAAGAGATATGGGACAAAATGGTCACAAGCTATGAAGGAGATGAACAGGTAAAACAAGCTAAACTTCAAACTCTCAGGATTCAATATGAGACTCTCAAGATGTATAATGATGAAAGTGTTGCTAATTATTTTCTTCGGGTAGATGAGATTGTTAATTGTATGAAAAATTTGGGTGAAGAAATAAAAGAGGCTATAGTAGTTCAAAAGATTCTAAGATCATTATCCCCCAAGTTTGAATCTAAAGTATCTGCAATAGAAGAAAAGGAAAATCTTCGTGTTCTCACTATGTCTCAGCTACATGGAATTCTAACTGCTTATGAAATGAGAAAGGGAGGTCCATCAGACAGAAGGGAAGCTGCTTTTAAGGCATCAGGCAAAGAAGATTACTATGAAGCAAGCCATGTTCCAGAAGAAGAGGAAGAAGAATCAAATTTTGTCAGAAATCTTCAAAGGGGTTCTGGAAGGTTCAGAGGTAAGCTACCTTTCAAATGCTTTGCTTGTGGAAGAGTAGGTCATTATGCTGCAAAATGTCCTTATAAGGATAAAGGAAAGGAACCTGCTAGATGGAACAAGAAACAAAGTGCAAATAAGAAAAGCTACTACACCCATGAAGATAGTGATGGTTTATCAAACAGTGATGAAGATGAACAAGGTAATAAATATAAGTTGTTAATGGCATTTGAAGATGATGATTATGAGGATGCTGTAGATGTGAATAACCTCTATGATGAAATTACTAGACTCAAGAGATGTATAGAAGAAAAGAATGTGATCATTGATACTCTACAATTTCAAATTGATGAAAAAGAAAAACATCTTGAAAAACTAGAAGGTGAAATTGTTGGTCTCAGAAAAGAAATTGAGAAAACAAAAGCTATTAATCTTAAGTTTGTTAAAGGATCTGAAACCTTGGATGAGATTATCAATGTGCAGCGATCTCCTCTGATCAAGACAGGCCTTGGATATAATGGAGAAACATCGCAAGCCTCTACCTCTAAAAGTTATCTTGATGCAGCAAGGAGAAGCGAGCAAAGGCCAAGTAAAAGTCATCAGGTGAATCAGAGACAGTTTACCTCAAGAACAAATAAAGACCATCAAGAAATTCGGGGACAAACTGCCTTAAACAGAAGCTACAATCA
This sequence comes from Pinus tabuliformis, assembly GCA_031772625.1. Classification (NCBI taxonomy): domain Eukaryota; kingdom Viridiplantae; phylum Streptophyta; class Pinopsida; order Pinales; family Pinaceae; genus Pinus; species Pinus tabuliformis. Next base: position 76,035,743 of record CM062820.1, on the reverse strand, counting down.
GCCACAGGTAAAATCTTCCCAATTTGCTCCAAGAATGAATAGAAGCTACAATCGGTTGGATGATAGATCTGATTATCGCAGAAGTTTCTTTAATGGCCAATGCTTTTCTTGCCATAACTTCGGTCACAAAGCAGCTCAATGTGTTGCCTACAAAACGATCATGACTAGAGAAGCTCAAAAGCAAGGGAGAATGACTGAAACCATGAAAAGGACTTATAACAACTTTTCGGTTCTTGAAAATGAAGTTGAATGCTCTATTTGTAATAACTTTGGTCATGAAGATTCTGAATGCAGGAGCAGGTTCCGGAAGACAACTCAGAAGGAACAAACCTCAAATGTTAGAACATGGAGAATAAAAGAATCACAACCAGAAAGATGTGGGATAGCCTTTTATGCAGAAGGTCAAGAAAGTCTATGGTACATTGACAGCAGATGTTCGAAGCATATGACAGGGGACAAAGAAAAGCTTGAGTCATATACCGCATTAGAAAAAGGGAAGAAAGTTTCTTTCGGGAACGATATCTCTGCAGCCATAAAAGGAAAAGGTGTTGCTCCGTTGAAAGAGGAGGTCAAAGCAGGAAATGTTTTATATGTTGATGGATTGAAGCATAATCTTCTCAGTGTCAGTCAGATGTGCGATCAAGGAACTGAGGTAATATTTAGATCAAATGGATGTTGTGTTCGCGATCTTGATACAGGTAAAACAGTGATCAAAGGAAGAAGGACTCCAAATAATCTATATATCTTTGAGGAAAGACAACAATGCTACTTAAGCAAGGATGATGAACATTGGCTATGGCATCGGAGGTTGGGGCATCTAAGATTTTCACAAATAAGGAAAGCATGCAAATATTAGGCAGTTCGTGGTCTTCCAGATATCAAAATTCCAGACAATACCATATGCAAATCTTGTCAATTTGGAAAGCAAACCAGAACTAACTTTCCAGAGAAGGAAGGATCAGCTAGCATGCCTCTCGAGCTAGTCCATACAGATGTATGTGGTCCATTTAGGAAGAGGACACCTCGAGGAGAAGAATATCTGATATTATTCATTGATGATTTCTCCAGATTTGTTTGGTTAGGGCTCATGAAGCACAAAGATGAAGCATTCGAAAAATTCAAATCCTTCAAAGCCTTGGTTGAAAATGAATCAGGACACAAAATTAAGTGCCTCAAATCTGACAGAGGTGGGGAATTTACCTCAAACGAATTTTTCGATTTCTGTGAAGAACATGGGATAAGAAGAGAATTCTCTACAGCTAGAACTCCTCAGCAAAATGGGGTTGTGGAAAGAATGAACAGAACAATCCAACAAATGGCTCGTGCTATGCTTGATGAATCAGGTACTCCCGCAACCTTCTGGGGTGAAGTTGCACATGCTGCGGTTATTATTCTTAACAAAACAAATGTCCGAGTAAACAGCACTCAAACACCTCATGAGCTCTGGAGTGGTGAGACTCCTTCGGTGAAGCACTTCAAAATCTTTGGGAGCAAATGTTATATTAAAAATACTGATGAGCAACTTGGCAAACTTGAACCAAGAGCAGATGAGGGCATTCTTCTTGGTTATTCTCCACATAGCAAAGCATACAAGTGCTACAATAAAAGACTTGGCAAAATTGTTGACAGCATTGATGTAGTGGTTGATGAGAAGGGATATATTCCTAGGCAAGTTCACCATGAAGACATTGAAGAAGATGAAGGCTACCCTCAAAGACGGAATGATGAAGAAGAAGAACCTCAAGAAGAACCTCAAGAAGAACCAGAGGAGCAGACAAGAATAGAAGAGAAGACTCCATCCAGATATGTTCAAAAGAATCATCCGAAATCTCAGATTGTGGGGCAGAAAGAAGCATGAGTACAAACAAGAAGGACACTTGCAGAAGCTTCAAGCTATTTGGCATTACTCTCCTCCACTGAACCACAAAATGTGAAAGAGGCATGCAAGGATGAATGTTGGGTCAAAGCAATGGATGAAGAACTTGAGCAGATCGAAAAGAACAACACTTGGGAATTAGTTCCTAGACCAAAAGATAAAAATGTAATAGGAACAAAATGGGTCTTCAAGAATAAATTGAATGAAAATGGAGAAGTAATTAGGAACAAGGCCAAACTCGTTTGTAAAGGGTATGCACAGCAAGAAGGAATAGATTTTGAAGAGACCTTTGCTCCTGTGGCAAGACTTGAGGCTATCCGAATGTTCCTTGCTCTCTCAAGCTTTCAAAACTTCAAGGTATTTCAAATGGATGTAAAATCAGCCTTTCTGAATGGAGACTTAGAAGAAGAAGTATATATTGAGCAGCCAGATGGTTTCATTCTTGGGAATGATCCAAACCTTGTATGCAGATTGAAAAAGGCTCTCTATGGACTCAAACAAGCTCCAAGGGCTTGGTACTATCGGTTGGACAAATATCTTCACCAACAAGGCTTTTCAAAAGGATCAGCAGATAGCAATCTCTATATAAAAGTTGAAAATAACAAATTGCTAATTCTTGTTGTTTATGTAGATGATATTATCTTTGGCAGCAATGAAGAGACTATGAGTCAAAACTTTGCCTCGGTTATGCAGAAAGAATTCGAAATGTCACTACTTGGAGAATTGACATATTTTCTTGGATTGCAAATTCAACAAAATGAAGGAGGTATCTTCTTGTCTCAAACCAAATACCTCAAGCAGATCTTGAAGAAATATGGCATGGAAGAGTCAAAGCCAGTATGTACACCCATGGTTACAGGATGCAGCCTCAGTGCAAATGATGAATCAGCAGTAGTTCACCAACCCACTTATAGATCCATGATTGGGAGTTTGCTCTATTTGACAGGTACCCGACCAGATATTACACATGCAGTAGGAATTGTTGGAAGATTTCAAGCCAACCCAAAGGAAACTCATCTTCAGGCAGTCAAAAGAATCTTCAAGTATCTTCAAGGGACCCAAAACTATGGCTTATGGTATCCTAGAAATAGAGATCTCACTCTTCATGCTTACACAGATGCAGATTGGGCTGGAAGTGTGGATGATAGGAAAAGCACAAGTGGTGGTGCTTTCTTCATGGGTTCCAGATTAGTATCTTGGTTCAGCAAGAAACAGAGTTCGATTGCCTAATCTACAGCTGAAGCAGAATATGTGGCTGCGGCATCTTGTTGCACACAACTTCTTTGGATGATGCAAACCTTGCAGGACTTTCAAATCACTTGCACTCCACCAGTTTCTATCTTATGTGATAATACTAGTGCAATCAGCATTTCAAAGAATCCAGTCATGCACTCAAAGACCAAGCACATACCAATCAAGTACCATTTTCTCCGGGAACAAGTGCTTGAGCAGAAGGTCAAGTTGGAGTATGTTCCTTCTAAGGAACAAGTTGCTGATATTCTCACAAAACCACTGCCCAGGGAAACTTTTGAATATCTCAGACAAAAGCTGGGAGTAGTTGATGCTTCATCCTGCTGTTGAAGCTTGTTTGTTCTACAGAAAAGTTGGTATACGCAAGTTACGTAAGGTATATACGCGTATACACGCCGATTTATGGGGAGAAAGTCGTGTGTATGGTGTACGCTTGTTGCAGAGAGTATATCCGCGTCCATACGCTGTTTTGTGCAGGATAAATCGCGTATATGGAGTTCTGAGCAGCAAGGGCAAACTCTGGTTTGAAAAGGTCTGAGATGGGTATGTCAGAATCCTTCAGACACAGTTTCAGGAGGTGCAGCAGGCACAGGTTCAGGGGGAGCAGCTTAAAAGTCTCATAAAGCATTGTTGGCATTTAGATGTTTTGGTTATTGGTTTCAGGAGAAGGAGCTCAGAAAGAAATCCTGGTTGCTGATCTAAAAGATGTTTATCAGATGCTGCTAGTGACTTTCATAAGTCTTGGTCTAGATCTGTTGTCTCTATGTCATGTATCTCTTTTGTGATATCTCTTTTATGATGTCAAGGTCATGTAATGGCCTATGTTGGTTTCCCCACTATGCCTGGGATGATTGATGTAATATAATTGGTTGTTTCTGATGTGTCCCCTCTTGGTAGGGAGTATGGATGTATGTATTGAGTCTTTTGGTGATAGGAAGGTTCCTTATGGTGTAGAAGTCTTGGTTCTTGTTGAAGCACATCTTTTGCAGATCTGGCCTACAGTCAGGGGGAGCATGAAAGCAGAGGTATCAGCATGTACTCAGGGGGAGCATAGCCCTTTGCCCTTGATGACAAAGGGGGAGAATGATTCTAAGGATCTTGAGGTTGCCATCAAGTCCAAAGGGGGAGATTGTTGGCATTTTGGCACAGGTGTGGCGCTTTGATACAGGTGTTGTCCTTGATGGCAACTCTCTTTGATGACAGATCTCCGTTCAGACTACAGAATAAAGAGAAATCTAATATACGCCGGTTAATCAAGTCCAAGTTGCGTATACACGCTGGTGATATGCATACTAAGTCGCGTATACGCAGGAGAGCTATATACGAAGGCGCGTATACACGCAGATGCATGAACAGAAAAGGGCGTATATGTCGGGAAGTTTCCTTTTGGTCCATGGTAGTTAGTCCTCGGTACTTGTGCCCATGTCTTTGGACCAAAGTACCTCGACAGACGTGTAGATCTCTAGTTTTGAAGTTGATGGTTTTGGATTTCTATGGTTTTGGCTCTTGGTATTGAGCTAGGCCTAAGGCTATATAAGGAGGAGAAGATCATTAGGCAAATCATCTTGTAAAGGCTTGAATATCTGAAGAAGAAAGAGATCTGGTATGCAGGTTCTGGGTTGCTTGATCTAAGCTAAGGAGAGATCACTTCGGTTGATGAAAGACTAGATCTAAAGGATAGATCGGGATCTAATGATTTGAAATGCACTATTATGATATGGTTGATTATGCGTATTTCTAGATCTACATACTGACGCAATGTTATGTTCTGGGTCTAACTGATGTCTGGTACAGCTGCAAGTTGATAGAATTTATTTTTAGATCTGTACGCAGGTTGGCTTCGGTAAAAGCGCGTGTATACGCGGGTTTCTCTCATTGAAGTAGCGTATATATTTTGGAGCTTGATTTTTGAGTTACAGTTGGGTCTGACTGTTATTGCAGAGTTCTATAGTCTGCTCTGTGTTCTGGTAACTGGTGATTGACAGGGTTCAGTGGTTCAGTGATTCAAAGTTCGATGATGCTAGTATTGGTTGTTTTATGCTTCAATGATCTGTTGTGAAAGTTGAATGAATTGTGGTCTGCAGATTGTAATGTTGTGCTTCAGGAATATCCAGTCTGAAAATGTATGAAAGGTGGTACCTGAAAGAAAGAAGATTGTAGGTCAGCACCTACGTACTAGTATCTTAGCTAGTACAAGAGCAAAGGGGGTTGGAGCTCCCTTCCAAGGAAGTTTGGAGAACGAGAGAAGGTTGTAGCCTTCTGCAGGTTGTAGCCTGCGTACTGGTATAAGGCTGCACCAGTACAAAAAGATTGTAAACTGAAGTTTCATATTAAAGAAAGATAGAGACGACTTGCAGCAGGTGGTTTTCACCCACATTGGGTTTCCACCTTATATCTTGGTGTTCATATGTGTGGTTTCTGTGTGATCTGTTCTACTGCATCTGTTTACTCTTAATATGGTGAATAATGTCCTCATGCACTTAACTGAAGATAAACTGACTGAATTATAAGATTTCTAGTTATACGCAGTTTTCTTTATTCACAGTTGCGTGTACACGTTGGTTCACTTAACGAAAGTAGCGTATATGTTTCTGAGCATTGAAAAAGTTTTATAGTTCTGATAATACTGATTCACCCCCCCCTCTCAGTATTATTTCCAACATCTTTCAGTTACTTGTTGTTAAACATGGCATATTTTGAGGCTTGATCTGTAGAGGCCAGTGCCTCCTTGTACCATTTTTGTTACATTAATAGAATTAGTCAAATTTAGCAAAAAAAAAAAAAAAGGAACAACATAATGTGCATTCTCAAAAGACTGTCCTTTTTCTGGAATTAGATGATCTTTCTTTTCAAGAATTTGTTCTCTTCTTTCATTAATTTTCTCCTAGGGAATTCTACAATTTGCACCTATATGTCCAAGTTTACCACATCTAAAACATTTTACAACTTTTTTATTAGGAAAATTTCTTTGTTTATCATTCTGCTGTCTATCTCCCTGAATATTTATTGCCCCCCCTGCCTCTATAATTCTTCCTACCTCAACCTCTATTACCCTTAGTATTTCCACTAGATTCTTCTTGAGGTTTTTGGTCTTTTTGAGAAAGACATAGGGTTTCAATGTTAGAATTATGTGATGTTTCTTTCTTTCCAAAAGCCTTCTCTCTTTTTGCAATTTTCCATACCAATTTATCAAAATCTAAATCTTTTAACTGCCCACTAGCTTGGAGGGATTCCAAGTAGTGTGAATAACCTGGGTAAAGAGCTTTCATCAAGGAAGTGAGTTGCAGATCAACTTTAACTCCAATAGATTCAATTTCATGATTGATGGCTTTAATTTCAGAAGCAAGTTTTAGAGGATCATTATCTTTCATTTCCAAATTAAATAACTTCAACAATAATTGAATTATCTCCAATTCAAAATCTGAATCATAAAGATCTTTTAGTTTTGTTATAGCATCATATGTTGTTTTATTCTAAGCAATGGATCTCCTTACCTCTTCTGAAACTAAAGTGGAAATTAAGGCATAGGCCTTTTAATCCATACTTTTCTAGATTGCTAATCGTTTCTTCTCGTCAGGATGATTTGGTGAATTCCCTTCTTTTCCTTCACAGATTCGATCCCATAGATCATTAAAAATAAATACATTTTTAACCTTCCTAAACCATTCCTAGTAAATTTCCTTTTTGGACATAACAATCCCAATTTAATATACCAAGGAGTTAATTTTTTATTTTTATTCTCCAGATAATGACAGAATTCTTAAAATAACTGTTATGATTACAGGAACAAATTTTTTTTTTTTTTAAATTGTTTCAACCATTACATCATAAATTTCTTTTTTTTTTAAATATTTTTTGTATTAACTTATAGATTCAACAGCTATCGATCTGTCTGCTCCAAGGCACCATATGGTGGTCTTAAAAAAATACTATTAACAAATTCTTTGATTCTGTATAGTGTGGGTTTCAAAACCCAATGGTTGTATATTAAAAAACTACGAGAGCAGAGTCTCCACCAAGCACGCCTCTACCAATGCTTCTGACTCCACCAATGTTGTTGCGTACACTACCAAGTCACGCCTCTACCAACGTTGCTTACAGTTAAGTATTCAGATCAACAAGAAAATCTTCTTCGTTGATTTACAACAATGGAGGATCTAGGCGTTCTGGTTTAATGGACTTCGATCCAACCTCTAATACCACTGATAAGAAGTCTGAAGAATTCCATTGATTCAAATGTCGTCATATGTATATTAATTCCTTCAATGAATATTACATTTATACTTGAAAAGAATAACTGAAATAGTTATAACTAAAATACCTAATCTATAATTAAATCCCTAACTGTACAGAAATCTTGAATGATTACAACAGATTTGACCAATTAAACTAATCCTAAACACTATATATATATATATATATATATATATATATATATATATATATAATAATAATAATAATAATAATAATTAAAATAAAAGTATAATTTAGCTATTTTTTATGATTTTTATTTTATTTTATTCATAAAATAAATGATGTATTGAAATTTATAATGAATTAATATCTATTTATATTTAACCATCATTTAATTTATATAACTATATTAATTTATTTAAAAACAACGTAATCTATGAAACGACAACTGATATTATTACCCGTTTTGTAGAGATAGCAAAAAAGTGACCCTATTTTGAAAATGGGCGATGCAGAACACACACATTTTTTTTAGAGCATAGTTTTTGGCACTTTAAATAACTGATACGATTACCTGTTTTGTAGGGGCTGTAAAAACATGACCCGATTTTGAAAAATGGTGATGCAGAAGACACTTCTTTTTTTTTCGGAGCATATTTTTGACACTTTAAATTTTCTTATGTATCAAATATAAATATTTGTTTTTAAATGTTAGTGATTTTCATCTTGATTTTAAAACGTGGTGATGCAGCATACCTTTTTTTTAGAGGACTTATTTTTCACACTTTAAAATTTATTATGTCCATTTTTTTTTGAAATTATGATTGCTTACGAATTTTCAAGTTGTTTTATTTTTCTTTTTTTAAATGTTGATTACTTAAAAAAACAAATATAAAAATATATATAAAAAAGACAAAAAAATAAATAAAAACAGTTAAAAAAATTATCTCATAAACCATAAAAAAAATTTGGAAAAAAAAAAAACAATAAACTGTTTGGAGTAGGAGTCCCAACAGTGGGTGGTATTGTAGTGCCTTGATTGTAGTAGCATGCATAGATAAGTATGATGACTTTGGTTAGAAGAAGGTATGTGACCTTGCAGCGAGTCAAGTGAGATGCATAACGGTTTTAACACATGGAGGGGAAAAGGAAATGTGTCCCTTATAATCCTGTAATAGTACACAACTTGAAAGGAACAAACGAACAGAATGACAACACAAGATGGAAGTGGAATATTCCACAAACCAAAGTGATGGGTTAATCCAACAACACACCTTCAACAAGATTCACCCAATTGCATAAAAAATAGCTCATAAGAAAAAGCGTAAGTTAAATAACATACACTGCTAAAGTAACCACAATAGTTGAACTACAATAACAAAATATGCATGAAAACATGTTAGCTCAGTTATATAATTATTAAGTGAAGTTTCCATCCATACATACACCATTGACAACCACTAGCCCCAATAGTGGAACATTACAGTCAACACTGCCCGCTCCTCCAAAGAAGTATACTCTCTTTACATTGTGGAGAAGCCAAGGCTCATCACAATACTCCCAAGCCTTCTCTAAGCCTAAGCCTAGCCAAAATCTTGGCTCCCAAAAGCCCCTTTTATGAGTTATGAGGTTCTATTTAAAACAAAGGGTGGGGTGACCCTTGATGTTCCCCTTTGATTCTTTAACTACCCTCATGACTCTTCAACTCCTGTACAAATAACTCTTTGCATTACATAGTGACTATTCACATTCCACTAATCACACTTGGAATTTCACTTACAATATATTTAAAAATAATATACGATTTCCAAATATAGCCATGTGGGAGAAAATATGCTTGAATCATTCTAACAAGACATACACTATGACTCAATTTTTTGGGAAATACCAAATCGATAGCATTCTCTTGATGATATTTGGTGACGAAATAATACCAAGCTTGGTACTACTATATGGTGTCCCCATACTGTCTGGCGATGTCTTTCTAAAAATAGACTCTTGCCTCCATTGCTTTTGGGTATATGGTCTTGGAACCTTTGTGCAATTCATCTTGAAGCATGCGCAACATTGTCCTGATTGTGGTTGGACCACCGATGTACCTCTTCATGTTTTCTGAACTTAGCTACAAGTCATTGTTGGTGGCCTCTCACATCAATTTCTCCATGTACATGTCGACCTCTAGCTAAACTTGGCTCTTCTCAATAGCTTCAGTGAGGGAACTGATTGAAGGGATCATGTGTGCCCTCATCATGAAATCCAGACTCTTGAACAACAATGCATAGGAAGCCTCAATGCTAGCGATGAGCAGAGGAATATCCTCATAGTTCCAGATCAACATTCGAGTGCATGCTTTGTCTAGCTCTACCTGTGGCTTCATTATCTTGTGCAACTAAATTAGGTCTCCCTTGTATCTCAATGTCCATTCTTGTACCTTTGAAATAGTAGCATGTATGTCCTTCAGAGTTTGGAAATCTTCATGCATTGTTGCTGAAAACCATTTAGATGGACAACTTCCTTATTCGCGGTGACATATGTCATAAAATTTCTCCATGTTTGCACAATCCTCTGTTTCAATGCATCAAATGACAAATTATACACATCCATCATCAGATCATCATTAAGGAGAACAAACTCTCCTTGCTCTCTTGGGACTGATTCTAATACTGGAGGTGGTGGATACTTAGGGGAAACCTCAGATGCTCTTGGAATGAGGTCGGTATCTTGGCCATGTTTCTCTTATTCCAAATCCATGTCCGTTGCTTCAACCATTTTCTCAATTTGTTGAGCAAGCTCCCGAACTTGCATCTGCTCACCCTCTTCTTCATCTCTTGGTTTTTCCAAATCTTCTACCTGTATTGGCACAACTTGCTCTATGATCACGCCTTGCCTTTCTTCTTGTTCCCATTTATGCTTCTCTTGCTTCTCTCTCCTTCTTAGCTCTTGCTCTTCTTTCAAATTTTTCTATGTTTCCTGCAACTTCCTTTCTGGTTCCTCCAACCTTTTCTTCTCTCTCTTCCTCCATTCTACTCTCTTTATGCATTGTTGCCTCTTTTCCTACACTACAAAAGCTTCTTTCTCAACGAGAGGATCTTCTTTGAGCTTGTAGCTTCACTCAGCCTCTGGGTTCTCGTAAATATTCCTCTTACCTTTTTCCAGCATCAATTTGTTGCGCACTGCTGATATTGTTGTTTCTTCCTGCGGTGTTGCTGCATGCAGAGAAAATTTCCATTCTATAGCCATGCTGACTAGTTCATTGAGCTTGGAGGAGTTGCAACTGTACCTCCAAGGATCTTCCTCTACCCAATCAAATGTCCCCTTGATCCATGGATAATACACCTTTACACAGTGGTTCATGAAGATATAGTGGGGATCATACAGATTGTAGCCCTTGGTGCCGAACTCAAACTTCTCTAAGTCCTTGCCCTCGACATCCACATCCTTCAAACCCCTGATCTCATATAATCCAATCCACAAAGGAATAAAAGGACATGGTTCCTTCTTCTTCATTTGTAGACCTATTGATAACCCTATGGAGATGTGATATGCAACCTCTTGCATCACCAAATTATTCGTGGAAAACCTTGGTAGCACATGCGGAGGCTTCTCTCCACCAAACATCCTGATGAAGGTACCACCGAGTGAGGCATACCAATCTGCAATGTTAAGTAATGCCTCCATTTCTCCTTGGGACATGTAAGGTGGATCATGTTCAAAGATCAACTTGTAATCTAGGATGACAAAATGGTGAGATAGCCTCACCATGACTCCTCAAGAGTTGTACTCAGAAAGAAACTTGCAATAAATTTTCACAACAATCTGTGATGGTGTCCATGTCCAACCCATGCCAAGAAACTGATGCTGGGCACATATTGCATCAAGTAGGTACGTGGACATACATAATCTTGCTTTCTCATCCTTGGGTGGATTCCAAGAATTAGTCACATGAACCTTTAGCTAAAAAGCCAATAGATATAACAAGTTGAATGGCCTTCCTTCATTTGCCTCCTAGTCCAACACAAGCAACTAATTCTACGGAAAGGTATCTGTGCTCTCTTTACTGTATAGTTGACATGAAAATATGATCAAGAGTTGGTAGGCCTTTCTGAGTGACTTTGTCTTGTAAACATGATTGGGTGTCAACCTGAAGTTCGACGGATCTTTCGCCCAATGCTTTATGATGTCTCTAGTGTTCACATTGTTGTTGGGGGCATAGAAAAGTGCATCCATGTGATACACCGACTATGGTAAGTGATACATATGATGATAGTTTTATATCTTAATGGTATCAAGATGTCTTCCACTAGAGCTACTCATTGTCATCGTCTCAGGATCGGTATGTGAGACAATCCAATGAATTATGTCTAAACATGGGAAGGCGAGGTACCTGCATGCAACCTTATATAAGCCTAACTTGTGGATATTGACATAGCCTACTGATCTTCTAGATCTTCCTTGAAGTTGTCTGCAAATATATCCTTGATTCCCTACCATGTTATATTCATGTCCTTCTCTATGAATAGTTGTGTGTCTTCATAGACTAGAAATTTCCTTGACACCTATTCAACTACATCCCCAATGTTTCTCTCGAAAGTATCCTTCGATGCAACTTCCTTGGAAGCCATGTTACCTATACTGCTGAAGAGATACTCAACAACTGTTGTACCTAGAGAGAGAGAGAGAGGACACTCATGGTGATCTAGGTCCGGGTGTGAAGAAGGACCCTTCCAAGACCTTTTACTTTCGTGGTGTGTTAAAATTGCTTTTTAAAAGAACATTAATGAATACAACTGCATGTGGAAAAGAAGAGGAACATGAAAATTATCGACACGTGAAAACAAAAGCTGTTGATAACAGAGTTTGTCCAGGAGGGATTACGTCTCGGGCCCCAGTGTCAAGACGGTGTAGGCCACTGCATTAAGTGTTGTCAATAAAGATTATGTACACAGAGATGATGTCTCGATCATACAAGGAAGAATTCCCGCACACAGGAGTGCCTCTTAGAGATTTTCCACAACTAGAACTCTCAATCAAAAGACTCCTATCAATATGACATAAAAACAAGCATGGTGCGCATCCCACCAACTGGCACAAAAGGGATGTCAAAGAAAAACACATGCATGACAACAACAAGAGTATCCCAACAACATACAACAAGGGATCTCAAAGCATAACATGATAAGTTATGATAGAAAGTACATCACATAAAAGATTCTGCATAACATGAAGCAAGGAATCATGACAACATGTAATAAAGAAGATCTTGCATCAACATCAATCAAGGATCTGTACAACATAATGCAGAAAGAAGAAGTAAATGAACACATCATATCCCTCACAACCAAGGGCCATCTGAAGAAGTGGATGTCTCACTGCTGAATCTACTCGAACCATTGCTATCAAGGCATTGATCTCATGAAGATGGTTGCTCGCACATGAATGTGGACATCTGCACCGGCACTTAGAAAAATGACTAGAAGAAGAAATGATAGAATAAGAAATATGAAGCCACCATCAGATTTTTGGTGTCGAGTAGTGCTGAATCGATTGTCCAAAATCTGAATTCTGAGAAGTCGAGAATTCTGGGCTCAAGGAATCTTCTAGATTCCCCTGGGATTCCTCAAAGATTTTGTTCCATGGATGGACTGTAAATCTGCAACTTAGATGGCGAATTTGATCTCGCCATTATGATCCTTGTGGAAAACTATGAAAAGCAAGTATAAACTTGACTATATTCTGAAATGTCAAAATTTTACCTCGGGAAAATTTCATGGCTCATGGTTTCGCTACCTGTTTTTGCTGAACTCATGGTTCCATGTGCATTTTGGAAAGGACTAGAAAATTCATACCTCTGATGAAGAAATGAACAACACCATTGTGTTCGTGGCGATGAGAGGTGTAAAAACCATATAAAACTTGTCAAATTCTGACAAAGTGAAAATTTTTCCCTCCTGCATTAAAATATTAATTAATTCACTGCCCTGAAATTCGTGCTTACATTCTGCCTCGAAATTCATGCTTCTAGTCTCTCTCCTCCTTGAACTATGTGCAAAGAGAAAAATGACTATTTAAATAAAATTCATCGGCGATTCTTCAACAAATAAGCCGTTGGGCTAATGGTTAATATCGACATATGGTTAAGGAGAGGTCAGGGGATCAAATCCTGCCTTCTCCGCATATATAACCCTTTTAACCATATAGTATTTGAAATAGGGGTGGAAATCCCCTTAAACCCTGCAATATACCTTATCAGCGCATTTCCCCAAAATCTCGGCGGATTAATTGCAATCGGCAATCGGCAGTTGAACTCGGCCATTGGTGTAGTTGTTGGCATATATGTCAGTGCGATCCATGGAGTATCGCCGATATATATGTCGGCGATCGGCTATGGCAGAGGTATCAGCGCCCTAATCAGGGTTACGCCGACATACATGTCGATGATTAAATATCGGCGTAATCATCGGCATATATAAATCGCAATCGGTGCTTAACATGGGGCGCTGGTAGGTTTATCGGCCCGATTTATGGGGGTTCCCCGATATAACGATGATCAGCGCAGAGCTTATATATCAGCGATATCACATATGTTTGGGCTGTTAATATATATATATATATATATATATATATATATATATATATATATATATATATATATATATATATATATATATGTGTGTGTGTGTGATAGTTGTGGAGGGTTCGGTGGAGGTTGTGGCCACCAATCCCATTATATATATATAATATGGTTTGCGATAAGGGCCATTTAAAAGGGGTTTGGCAGGGGTTGTTGCCGCTGATCTTGAAACCATGTATTTTCTTATTTTTATATAGTTATTAATAACTATATAAAAACGAATCTTATTTCATGGTTATTTAATAACCATATAAAAATGATTTTGTCTCTTATGCAGGTTTTAGGAGACAAATGAGAAAACACCAATTGTCAATGGATGATGGGCTGCCATGTGGGTCCCACCTACTTACTGGGATGCCATGTGGCATACAGTGGGCCCACTTTTCCCCTGTCATATCGAACTTTGAAGAGCTCTATCTTTTCAATACGAGCTCGGTTTGACGAGTCATTCACACCAACACGATCAGGACGATGAGGTCTTCGATCTGGTCTTGGTTTGAGCACAATCCAAAAACTTTGATTTTTGAGCCATCTTTGTCTTATGTGTCTTTCTGGAACCTCCTAGATCACATGGCATGCAAATTTTAGCTTGAAATAAAAATCACTTCAAGAACAGATTAAGAAACAAACTAGGAAATTGTTGCGAAGGATTGCGCAATTCTAGCTCTCAGAGGTGAGTGACTGCTAGTTGGATCTGCACATTGCGCAATCCCAACTGTCACTTGGGAGGTGATGCTGACTGGAACTATGCAATGTGCAATTCAATCTGTCTTGTGTTGGATGGGACTATGCATTGTGCAATCCCAATGGTCAAGGCTCTGGGACTGGCTCCTGGAACAACACAATGCATAAATGGAGAGCGTTGAGATCTAGAAATGTGCAGTGCATGTCGGGAAGAGCTAGATCCAGGCCAAGGAAGCCCAGATCTCCCCAAGGAAAACATGAAACAAGCATATCTCAAAGTGTAAGTGAAGGTTGGTGTAGATATGAGTGGATGATGATGCAAGCAATCAAAACAAGTGCAGGAATCAGTCAAACAAAAGAACAATGAAGCATATTGAGGGAGTTTCCACAATGATGGTTGTTACATAGGAAAGGCAATAAAAAACTTAAAAAAACACTTCTATGAGCTAAAAAAATCAAAATTCCAACAGTCATTCAAAAAATGTGTAAAACAACACTCTCACAAGCCAAGGAAACAAAAGCAACTAAAAAAACAGTAAAAGACTAGAAAAGCAAGACTTACGCGGAAAAGATGCGACTATTATGCTTAAGGTTCCTAGATCTCCTATGGAATGCCAGATCTCCAAGATCAAATGTTCAAATGAACTCATGTGGCATCCATTAAATAGATTTGATAGATTTAGAGTTTATGACGTAAAGGCTAAAAATATAGGGAAAAATGACACATGGCAGAAGTTTCCAAAAATAACTCAAGTGTAACTCCGACTTCTAAGAATAGATCCCTATTTTTAGGGATGTTTTTTTCTTTTTGATTTTATCCTTTTGGGAAAGGTTTCCATGCATGCATGGATAAATTGCGCAGTTCCAGGGAGAACTGGGAAACTCACTTGCACATGCATCAGGTAGTTATTGAGGGAATGATTCTACGCAATTCCTTAGCTGAGTGGCTCCTAGGCTACCTCTTATGCTCTGCACAATTTCCCAGCTAAAGTCAAGCTACTAGTTGGGTTTGCGCAATTCTGGAGTTGAAGCTCATTGTGGGCTTGAACTACGCATTTCCTAAGAGCAATGTTGGTTGTCCTCTAGGATTGCGCATGTCACTAAGGCAAGGCTAGAACCAGATTGCAACCAATTCAAGAGGTTAGCTTGTGGTTAGACAACAAAGAAAGTAAGCAAAAACAAGCTATAAATCAGAAGATAAAACTCAATGAAATTACAATTTCCTTGGTTAGTACGAGATAAGTTGCTAGGATTTTAGTAGGGAGGCTCCAAAACGAAGCATAGGCAAAATTTTGGAGGGTGGTTGTAGTCGCTACAACATTATTAATAGTGTGGGTTTAAGGTTCAAAGCTAAGCCTTTGATGGTTGATGAATTTGGTTTTGGTTTCACAATCAACGATTAAGACTAAGGTTTATGGTGAAGTAATAAAAACTAATATTAAGATATTATGTTACAAGAATGTTAGTTATGTATTTACATCCATATGAGAAAAAATGACTTGATGCATATTAAAGCATGATGTTAATAGGAGGACGACATTATTTTGAATAAATGATTACCTTTACCTCCTTAGAAACTAAGGCTTCAAGTATCATTTATGAAAATGTGCACTTTTCTCCTATAGAGGATGTGTATGGATGGTTTCATTGTTAAGGTTTGTCTTTTAGTGTAAATGTACAAATTCACATTTCAATATTTGGAGAAGAATTTAGAAATTAGGATAAAAGTGCATCCATGTGAAAAATAAATGTAAGATTTAGGCTAACAAAATTATAAGTGTTAATGTTATGATATAATGTTATATAATAATACGGGTTATTGTGAGACATATTCCTTCAATATTTGTGTCAATGTAAATAGAATTTAAAAATAATTAGAAATACCAAGACTAACATCTTTTTGTATAAATGTGGATGTGGTATAATAGAAAATTTATGTGTGAAGTTACACATCCATGACCAATTAATAGTTATGATGGGAAGAGCGTGACCCTATTATGCATGATTTCCTATTTTCACTTCCTTTATAGGGTGGTAAAGTGGGGAGTTGGTGACTAAGGTACATGCATGTGTTCGTGCAACTTATGATCCATAAATTCATTCCTCCATCCCTTCCACTCGAGAGAAGGGTAGGCTTAAGATTTATACTTTTGAAGATGTCCATTTGTGTATAATAATAGGTACATTATAATTTTTTTATGTTTTGGCATTTTGGTTGGGATTGGATAATAGAATGTTTTGCAGGATATGAACCAAGAACCTCATAATAATGTTTTGCATAATAATTTTGCATGCTTTTAAAGTGTTTGTTTTGTTCATATACATCTTCCAAGGCTCTAACAGTGAAATAACTACACTGAAGGCAAAGCCATGATGATCAGCGTTGGCGCTACACTGTGAAAGAGTGTTTATCAGTGCTGGTTTTTGGTGTCATACCTGCACTGGTCCTTGATTTCTTGTCATGTTATCTTCATGTCCTTCTCTATGAACAATTGTGTGTCTACATAGACTGGCAAGTTCCTTGACACCTATTCAACTACATCACCAGTGCTGCTCTCGTAAACATCTTTTGATGCGACTTTCTTGGAAGCCATGTTACCTGGACTACTGAAGAGATTCTCAACAACTGTTATACCTAGAGACAGAGAGGACACTCATAGCATGCAAATGTTAGCTTGAAATAAAAAGCACTTCAAGAAAAAATTAAGTAACAAACTGGGTAACTACTAGGAAGGATTGCTCAATTCTGGATCTTTGAGGTGAGTGACTACTAGTTTGATCTGCACATTGCGCATTCCTAGCTGTCAGTGGGGAGGTGATGTTGACTTGTACTACGCAATGTGTAGTCCAGTGTGGCTTGTGTTAGCTGGGACTACGCATTATGCAATCCCAGTGGCCTAGGCTCTCGGACTTGCTCCTAGAACTGTGCAGTGCACAGTTGAATCCAGCCCTTGGCCACCTCTGTGTAATTCTTGGAGCCCAGGTAGAGTCTTGAGATCCAGAAATGTGCAATGCATGCCGGAAGAGCTAGATCTGAGCCAAGGAAGCCCAAATTTTCCCAAGGGACACATGAAAACGAGCAGATCTAAAAGTGTAAGTGAAGGTTGGTGCAAATCTAAGTGGATGATGATGCATGCAATCAAAACAAGTACAGGAATCAATCAAACAAAAGAAAAATGAATCTTATGGAGAGAGTCATCGCAATGGCGACTGTTAGTGCAAAAATTGGGCTATGCATGTGACACTTAGGAAAGGAAATGAAAAAATTAAAACAACACTTATACAAGCTAAAAAAATTCAAAACTCCAACAGTCATTCAATAAAATGGGTAAAAGAACACTCTCACAAGCCAAGGAAATAAAAGCAACAAAAGAGTAAAAAAACAAGACTTACCCAAAAAAGTTGCGATGATTGTTTGAAAGGTTCCTATATCTCCTCGGGAATTCCAAAGCTTCAATATAGAATGTGAAAATGAGCTTTGGTGGCATCCATTAAAAAGATTTGATCGATTTAGGATTTATGATGCGAAGGCCACAAATCTAAGAAAAAGTGACATATGGCGGTAGTTTCAAAAAATAACTCAAGTGCAACTCTGACTGTTAAAAGTAGATCCCTATTTTTTAGGGATGTTTTTTTTCTTATTTCTTTTTTATTTTTTGGGAAAGGATGCCATGCATGCACGAATAAATTGCACAGTTCTGGGGAGAACCAGACAAATTACTGGCACATGCATCAGGCAACTGCTGAGGGAATGCTTCTATGCAATTCCTGGGCTAAGTGGCTCTTAGGCTACCCCTTATGCTCTGTGCAATTTCCCAGCTGAAGGTAGGCTGCTAGCTAGGTCTACACAATTATGGAGTGGAAGCTCATTGTGGGCTTGAACTGCACATTTCCTGAGAGCAAGGTTGGTTACCCTCTAGGATTGCGCAGGTCACTAAGGCAAGGCTAGAACCAAATTGCAACCAAGTCAAGAGGTCAGCTTCTGGTTAGACAGAAAGGAAGTAAGAAAACAGAAGCTATAAAGCAAGAGATAAAACTCAATGAAAGCACAAGTACTTGGGTCAGTGCAAGAGAAGTTGTTGGGATTTTATTAGGGAGGCTCCAAAATGAAGCGTAGGCAAAATTTTGGAGGGTGGTTGTATCTGCTACAACATTGGCGACACACTGGTAGAACTCTAGCTGTCTGTATGGACCTTGTCTTGTGGAAAACGAGTCTTACACTTCTGAAATTATTGTTTGATTCTTTGATTGTCACGGTTCCTTCACTAGGTTGAGTTAAATATATAGTCCCTACCATTCGCTTTATTGGTCAGCACACATACCAAGCCAAGTCAACTGATTTTTTTTTATTAGGGATGAGGAGAAAATTGATGCACAAGTAATATAGATTGTCAGAGTTTTAGTTTGATCTCTGGCATTGCTCTGCTGATAGCATGCCTGGACAATACCCTGACTGAGTCACTTCAAGGACACAAGAATTTCTCCACTGTTAGTGAGCCTGGATTGTACTCTGGCGAAGTTACTTACTTCACCTCCCAGCGTAGGAAGCCTTTCTCTTCTTTCACCTTTATTTTGTTTTTTTCATTTTTCAAAGAATTGTGCATAGGCACTTATTTATTTCATGAGGCGGAAGAGGTATCCCGACTTAATTAGAGAAGAAGAGGTTGTCCCTTCAGGGAAGGATGTTTATATATACCTCTAACATATTTTTTAAGGTTTTCCCCCTCACCTTACTCTGCTTGAATGAATTGACAAGGGTTAATAGAATATAGAAAATTGATTAGAGTACGCAGTACTAGTTAAAAGTGCAAGTGTTGTGATTTCACCAATAACTCACTCTGAAAGGAACATATTTTCCATCAGGGTATCATCGACTAGAAGAAACACAAGATATTCATAAGGAGAGGGAATTAACAGATAACCAAATGTTGGCAGTTGTAGAAGTCCTCTTGTATTTCACCCTTCTTGTCTCAAGAAGCCCAACACGGTTTCATGGGAAAGCTAATCCGACAGGTTCATAAACAAACAAACAATCAAAGGAAAGCAGTAAAACAAAAGCAAAAACATGTAAGCAAAAGAAAAACAAGAAAGAAAAAGCCACCCGGAAAGAAAACACTACTCCTACTCCCAACCTAAACAATGCATGGGCCTACTCACATGAATTGATACTTCCAATGCAGCCACCAAAGCATTGGTTGGCCCATGTGAATGATGTCATGGTTACCAAGAAAGATATACATGCAAATCAACAAACAAGAAGAGAAAGCAATGAAAACCAACACATATGAAGTCTAAATTCGTCCATAGAAAAACAGAGTAAAATCACATGAAAGGCACTATGTGGATGTATCATGGTGTTGTATCACACTGCACACTGATGAAAAGCATGTACACACTTTTGATCTTGAAAAACAAGCAAACATGCAGAAAGAAGAAAATTTTGGTTTCACAACATGGCTGGCTACATGTGATGCAGGTAAGTTCCCTCTGCGGACAGAGACAACCCCTCTAGCCCTAGAGTGGGTCTAGTCACAACAAGACAAAGACAATAGCTAATTCCTTAAATAGTTATCATTGAAGAGGCCTACCTTATACTAGTGTTCGATGAAGTCTTCGTCACATCGCTTCAATTATCACTATCTTCTCCTTAATAAATGATTCACCTGAAACAACATAGGAAAACGCTGATACACACAATAGAGCACAACAACGAACTATCTGCTTATAGAGTCAAGGAACCATAAGCTATCAATGTACATTTCATACATGATATAGGAAATAGCCATTGATTGTATTAATGTAAACAAAAGTAAAGCTTACAACCATGCCTTGACGTCACAAGCTTCCTTGAAGGGTCTGATCAATATGTCTCCATAAGCATTCACTCTCAAAGGTCTCCCAGGAAGACTGATGACTCTCTCTGACCCAAAAGCACAAGTATGAAACTAAGGCAATCCAAACTGTAAGCTATCAATCCAACAAGTTAAGATCTAGCACACCAAAAGCTCAACTAGCATTACCAAGAGCTCCAAACTAGTTGATAATAGTCATGGAGGATGCTTTTATAAGAGGAGGAGCCTCCATAAATGAGGGGAGAGGAAGCTTATCTTCAAGGGAGGTTACTCAAAAGGCAGAACCACCATCTCAAATGGGGAGAGGCGAACTTCCTTGACCCAACAACTAGCTCTAGAACCACCCAGAAGCATTCTGTTTGAACTAATTTGCCATATCTGGGTCATTGCAGGTTAAACATTGAGACTTAGAGACGACGTCGCAAGGTGTTAGTTCATTCTGGGCTATCATCACAGGAACGATACTGATGACCTACGACGATCCCTAAAATTTAACCGTCGTAGGGAACAGATGTACTCTTGCGATGGTGTCGCGAGGTTCTCGTTCACTCTGGTCCATCATCACATATAGGATACTTATGTCCTACAACGATCTTGAAACATAGGTAAAAAGGGTCAACTTCAGGATTAATGAGCATGGTTAATCTTCTTGAGTGATATGGAAGATGTGGACACATATTTTGATGTATGACATAGAGCAAATGCCATTGAGGGACCAACTCTACCTGGGATTAGGGGATGCGGAGTTGGTGACAAAATATTATGTAGTAGATGCCCCCTAAAGCATGAAGGCCGAGACAGTGGGAGGGGTGAAATGATTTACGAAACCATAACTGATCTAGAACACCATCACGAAGAACATGTAGATGTAAGTACAACTGATATCTCTGATACATGTAGTGGAGGTATGGGTGCAGCCATCCAAAAGACAAATAGAATTGGTTTGTGGTATGGACGCAGCCATCCAGAAAGACTCAGGTATGGTTGCAACCATCCAGTCAAACGAGTCATGTATGCTATCACGAACCAATCCACGCAACCTGAACTTATGTAATATAAGTCTGGGGTCTTGAATCCAACCCGATCATAGTACAATTCCTAATATGCGAATAGATGTGCCGAAGTCAAGCATACTAGAAAATCACTTGATTACCAGTCAATGATGTGAACCGTTAACAAGCGCGAGAGAAACCACTAGTAATGTCAATGGTCCTCAAGGTACAACTAGTACAAGTCACGAAGTGTGAAAAAATGATCTGGAGTTGAACACTCATGAAGTCATTTGATTGAAGGCCAGTGATGAAAACCTGTTGCCAAATGCGAAGAACTTGCAATTAGGGCATGCAAGCTCCAAGGTACCGGAAAGGATTCTCTAGATCATCATCCTGGAAAATGAGTTGACGTCGACAGGACGTGATCGGTCGCAGGAGAGCCATAATTTTTCCCACATCAACGATGTGAGAAAAAGGAACAAGATGATGATGGATGAAACAGAGAATCAAAGGAGGTTGTAAGGGTACAAACTGGAGAAGGATTAAGCTCTTGAACATATCGGCGACACGACTCTGGAATGTGGCAGCATTGTGGTACCAAGGGATCAAAGGTCATGCGGAGACAGCAAGGATCGAATGGTATGAGGCAAAATGAAGGACCCAAACCCCGGAAGGCCAATGACGAAGTGAGGATATCCCAAAATCGGCGAGAAGTAACAAAGTGTCGATGTTCGAGAGCGACAAGCTACCGTAGGTAATCAACAGAATATTTCCAAATTTTCCCCCCACCATTGCTGGTGAGTACCCCAATTATTTTTGAAACACAAGCTTGAAGGGGATAACATATGCTTGCAATATAAGTTTGTCCTTCGAACAAAGCAAACCTAGTGAAATTTTAAGGAGCCCTAGTGAGGAGAAGCTTGGGTCTCATCATGGTGACGAGTCCAATGTCATCAGGGTTTAATGAGTCTAACATAGGTAAAACTCAAAGTCCTTTTCACATTTAGGGAGTTTGAAAAAGACACAGAAAAGAAAACTCCAAAGGGGACCTTTTCGTATGTTTGTGGCTCTCAAGCCCGAAAAGGTAGAAAATGATACTTGAGAGAACCACTTGACCATTTCAGCCAAGGAGTACTTTTCGTAAATAGTGCCTCGAACCAAGAAAAGTAAAAAACTTACTAGGGACACGACGTTTCGTAACTGTTAATGAGATCAAAACGATAAGGGCTCGACAATCTTTTCACGTTTCAAGAGTCAGAAAAGAGCTTAAAGTTGACTCGGAAAAGTTTTTTTTTTTTTTTTTGGTATTGACTAAGTATATAATTCATATATCGATCATCACCAGTGCTCGCAACACCTATCACTACATAAGAAAATGCAAGCATAAGATCTGCCTCACAAAAAAAAGAATATAGGCCAAAACCCTAATTTCAAACCTTAAGGAAAACCCTAAATTTTTGAGAAAAAGGTTATAAAAGAGACATTATGGTAAAAAATCAATTCACTTGTGTTTTTTACTGTGGTAAAAACTTCAAACATTGCGTACCTTGTGAAACTGAGGGATCGATTCTGGGAAACACAGTGGTCCATTCCCTTTCACGCATCCTCCAAGTAAATACCCTATCCATACCTTTGTTTTTTCACCAAAATTAGATGCAATTTCATGTTTTAGACTGGGGTTTAAAGGAATTTTTTGGACAAAAAATTATGCCTCGACCATTGTGAGTTTCTCCCTCAGGGTTGCGACGACCGAGAAATTTACACGGGGCAAAAACAGGATCGTCGTAGGAAAGTGATGTACACCTGCGATGACCCGAGAGTTTGTGAACTATGCAAATCGGCCCATCGTAGATGTTTTAAGAACAGCTGCGACGAGCGCCGGAACCCAAAAACTTCACTTATAATCAGTTTTAAAAGGTGAAAATGGTTGAATGGCATTTAACAAAGGGATGTTTGTGCACACAAGGATAAAAATGGCTTTCTCATGGCAGGAATGTACCCATGACAATGACGATGTAATGGGAGCAGCCGATCCTTATTTCCTGAACATCCTACGGAACAGTGGGCTGCTAAAATTCTTCCTAGCACCACTCCTGAGAGCACAAGTGGATCTGCTAGAGTACTTGATCCAGGCATGGAAACTAACAGAAGGTAAATTTATCATCCATCGGCAAGAAATTGAGTTTGATGCCACGAATATCTATTTTTTGATTGGATTGTCATGAGAGGGGAGAGACCTCGCATGGTGGTTACTCGGGTTACTGGAGACTCTTTGGACACACTTATTGCAAGAGAGTGCCCAGGAGCACGGAAATCATCTAGCAGTGAAAAGCTATAGATTACCATTGTTAATGATTTGGCATTACGAGTATTGCTATTCACCATCACCAGAGTAGCTGGCTCCCAATCCTAGCATGAGGCAACCAAGAAACAACTATGGTTAGCCCTAGACTACTTAAATCCTACCTGTTTGATTGGGTGGAGACCGTGTCTCTTAATATGAAGAGACAGCTGACCAAGTTCCATCGAGGCAAGACAAAATAGTTTGGTTACAGTTCGATCTTGGTACCGCTCATGTTGGAGTGAGTACCAATCCTCCAGAGATAGGACATGACAGTAGGATGGTCAGGACCACGAAAGACACAGATTACTCGTTGGGCTCTCATGATTCCGTGAGGATGCGGTGGCTAGCCTATATCTTGGGGTCCAGAATTTGTTGAATGGATGAGCCGTCAACACGTCATAGCCGAGGATTGGCCATACACTGGGATGGACTTCAGGGGTGATCTAGACATGCTTGTTCCTCCTAATGAACAGTGGGATGAGAGAGGTAAAATACTCAGTTTGACCGACAAATTTTTTGTAATTTTTTTTTTTTTTGTTTTTGGATTTTAAATATACATGCCCTAATTATTATGTTCAATTCATTGCAGATGTTAGACTTGAGAGACCGGTAGGTCTCGCTCCTACTGCCCGAAGGGTTGCTAGAGAGATTGACTTACCACCTCTGGGTGGAGATGCTGAGGAGGAGATAGCCCGTAACCTAGAGGGCTTGACTGAGGGGATCCCAGACTACAGAGGATTCAAGGATATTCCCAGGTAGTACCAACGACACACCGCGGTCGTGTCGAACAGGATACACCGACTGCTTCGACGTGTGGTCCTAGCAGTAGTCTGTTATAAAGAGCATAATGCATAGTAGACTTCTAGGTTTATTTTCTGCATATTTTTTAGAGACATGTGTCTCACGATGTAACTGAACACACATATTTTTTGGACATATACATATATTTTTTGAGTGCCATGGTGTGCAACACATGATATAGATCTATCTATGTTTTACTGTATCTGCTTATTATGTCTAAATGCTTGTCTATGATTTATAATTTGCGCAAATGTCTACCTAATACATAATTCACTAATGCATCAGTCAATATATTTAACACCTGCATGAAAGAAAAAATACACAATAAGTAAGAAATTGCTTTACACACCAAACCAAAAAGGTACATTGGTGCATGGGTTCATTTTTACACAAGCTCGAACCATGGAGAACTATGCTTGGATTCAGTTTCATGTTTACACAAGCTTGAAACGAAAAATTATGCTTGAATAAGGTTCACATTCCCCCAATATAATGATTCAATCGAGGTACATGCCCCCCAAGCTTCATTACATTCAACTAGGTGGAAGTAATGAAGGTTCATCGACGATATCCAAGAAAGACTCAACTGGGATGTTACGAGATCTTAATCAAAGACTCGATTTGGAAAAGGGAGTTGTTTCATTTGTGAATGAGGTTGACATAGTGAAACAACTATCCTCAAGACATTTGTTTCATTTTTTTAACAAGGTTGACACAAGACTAGGAATTCTCCTCAGATGCCTTGATTCATTTTTTAATGAGCTTGACACTAGACAAGGAACTCTGCTCCATACTCCTTGTTTCATTTTTTAACAAGGTTGACACAAGATCACGAACTGTCCTCATGATGTCTTGATTCAATTTTTAACGAGCTTGACACAAGAGCAAGAACTATCCTCATGACTCCTTGTTTCATTTTTTAATGAGGTCGACATACGAAAAGAAGTATCCTTGGCAAAACTGTTCATGGGCCATATGAGAACATGACCCCCAAGAGGTCTTCACTAGATGGAAGAACCATGCTCTGGGAGGAATACATGTCATGGGATGCCAATGACAGATCGGGTTCCAATGTCTCCAGTACATGATGTATAAGACCATCTACGTGATCATTAGCAGATTCGGAGACGAAATGGGTAGCCACATAATTGACCTGTGGTGGGGAAGGTATTGCTAGCAAACATCAGCTGATAGGGGATGATGGTTGCACAGGAGGTACCTGGTGAACAAAGAACGACAATTGATCTATAGTCACAATTCTTCCGTCATGTGGAAAAGGGAAGAAACAAGAGCTCCCATGACATAAATATAGTCACGGCTGTTACAGACATTTTTGGGCACTGCAACCCCAGTCATAAATGTCCATAAACCAAGGGCTCTTAAGTCCCTAAAAGTGTTGTTCCAACCTCTAAAAGAACAAGGTCAACTGATTACATCTTCTCCCAGAAGTTCTCCTTTAAAAAATGCTCAGAACTGGTCAAAACTGGACCATCTCACCTGCTCAATGGTCAAAGTGCGCTGCATCCCACCTAAATACACATAGGAGGTGCGATGCATCTTGAAAATCCCTTCTATGGGGTGCAATGGACGAGAGTGGACAAATGGCAGGGTCAATCTGCAAGGTGGAGGATCAGGGAATCTTCCAGAAACTTCTCCTATGACACTTGCCTCTCTGCATTCACCCAGGAATGAGTAAGAGATCATCAATCTCCAAGTGGAATCAAGAATTATCAGAGAGAGGACACTAATCAAATCTCAAAAGCTGACTCACCCCCCTTGCAAACATCTATATATGGATCCCTCATCCCAGAGATCTAGAGGCTGGAATTTTGTATCCTGTAAGGAAGTGCTGCTGGTTTCTTGGTGCAATATCATAGTGTTGGGTGATCTAAGCTTTTCATGAGGTGAAGAAGGGCTTTCTTGCTGAGAGGATGATGCTGGGTCAGAACAATTGGTTGTAATCCTCTTTGCTATTTCTTGATTATCATTAAAGCTATTCAAGTTTTCCTCCACATTCTTGTATGATTGATGATATATGCATTTGTGTGGTCAATATATTTCTGGTCCTATATTGTTTACGATAATAGATCTATGTTCTTGGATAGCATTATGCTGTTTTGATTCTACAGGTGTTCTTTGAAGCTGGGTAGACGAGGAAGCGAGTGGCAAAGATCAATCAGAAGGGAGAGGAATCAAGCAAGGAACCAAGCGCAAGACAGAGGTTGGTCTCCTTTATTCCCCTCTTATCTATTTCTCATAAAGGAAAACGAAAGTAGTTTTAGTTTGTTTGTTTCTAAGGTAGCTACCAGCCTTAGTGGGACTAGTAGCCATGCATAGACACTAGATTTCCCAATAAAAAAATGGCGACTCCACTGGGGATCGAATATATTGTTTGTTTATCTACATTTGTTTACTTTATAAAGTTACAGACAGAACCTGAAGTTAAGCCAACTAGCCTTCGAACTGCATTTGCTATGCAAGTGCAAAGTAGATCAATGCTGCTTCAGTCTATCTCTGGGTTTTGTTTATGAACTAAACAATTGATTTAAAAGCTCTCTAATTGACCTTGTTGTGGCTCTAGTAACCTCCTTAGATCTACCCCTGTGATTGGTTTACTGATTACCACTTGCTCGGCCTAAATCCCTGAACTGAGCTGCAAACTGTGACCCGGAACCAAGTTAAAGTCTCGTCCCTAGTCCAACGCACTATCTCTTCTGTGAACTCTGGATGCATCGCACTTCCCAAGTGTAGTAGGTGCGCTGCATCTCTTTTTCACTGTGTTATAGGTGCGCTGATCAGACAAGGCCTTTCCTGCTCCTAGATTTTGGTTTTTGTGTTCACTCTTTTCAGCTCTATTCAAGAGTTTTGCTGCTTGTAGTCAGTACACCTCTATTGAAACCCCCTTCCTTGCCATTATTCTGCCTCCATTGTGCAAAGAACTGTAAATGTTTTTATGTATTTTGAGCCATTTTCAGTTCTCGTTTACAAAGAAGTAGCGTAATTTTACTGTCGTTTCTTGATTTGAAAGTGTCGCAAGTGTCGTTTTCAGTCATAGAAGAGAATCCAATTGTTCTTGATAGTCGATTACACTATTACTCTTGTATTTGATTTGAATTAGTAGTTTTTCAAGTGTCGAAAGCAAGTTTTCAATTCCAAATCGCAAAGTGTCGTCATTGTCCTCATTTTGTCTTGAAAAGAAACTTGCTAGTAATGTCGCTTTGAAAAATAATTCATATTTGCGCTTAGCTTTCTTTTTATCATTCACACATTAAAAAGGCTGAAAAAAATACATGCACGTGCATTTTCATTTAGACTATTTGTTGGTTTGATTTAGGACAGTGCATATAGTGTGTGTTCTCTGCTCTATGTTGAAAGAATAGCATCTCTCTTTCCTTAGTAGCTAGGATTTGCATTGCAAAAAGAATATTAAACGACTATTTATCATCTTAGATTACATTTTAGGAATTGTACATCTACATCACGCAGTGAACCTGAAAGGAAAATTTCTTAAGCAAGATCAACTATAAAATAAATTTAATGAATCTAAAAATGCTTTGGAACCTAACGCACAACATTTAGAAGTCTAGGCTAGAGACGTATTCCGGCGTCGTAAAGCCTGGTAACTGTTGTTTTCATTGTTGGTTGGGTGATTCCTCTACTCTGAGACGATAAGTGCCAGTACAGACTTGTGCTCCCATGTACCGTTGAGTATATATTGGGAGACCACAATAGGCTTTATCCTTTATCCATAGGAAGCCGTGTCTACCGCCCCATCGATTGCAATGCACTGAACACATCATTCGGGAAGATTGACTGTCGTAGCATAAAAAGTATTCTGCAGTTTCGCGATTGGTTTGGTAATCCCTCTGTCTAGATTTCCAAAGCAGTCTCTTTCGTTCCTTTTTAGACTCCTCAAAGGAAAAGGTCCATCTGAGCACTTGTCACTTTAGGCTCATTAAAAATCGAAGGCGACTAGAATCATCTTTTGTTTTTCTCGACTCTTAAAAATTGAAAAAGCAAGTTGTGTCAAAGCGTCTAAAATTTATTTTAAACGGAATAAATATCACCTTTCCTACGTTGGTCTTAGGTTGAGAAAAATGGAGACCACCAACCAAGGAGTTCCCCTTGGAGGAAATCCTAGTCCTTTATCCTCTTCGGGAGATGTTGGTGCACCCCATATGGCCACATTGTCACTTCCAGGATTGACAATCGGCTTACCCGTATGGATCTTCTCAACTTCTGTCATTCAGAACACCATGATTCCTGAACAATCAAGTTAGCAACTAAATGATACCAAAGTTACCCCCAAACCCTCTACTTTGTCCAATTCTTCCTCTCCTCCTTCCTCTTCGCTTGATGAAGCTGGTAAAGAAAAAAATCAAGTAACTGAGAAGAAGAAGGAGAAGAAGAAGAAAGAGAAGAAGAAGAAGGAGCCAAAGGTGAAAAGCGGCGACCAGGCGTCGTTTAGCGAAAATCCACACACTGCACCATCCAGGCCTAAATCACCATGTGTCATTTGCAAAGGATACCACTATCATCGAGATTCTCCTTGCATTCCTCAGATCTTAAGGGACTGGTCTCCTCGTTTGCACAATCCAGTGTCGTCAACCTCTGATGATCATGTTGAAAATACACTGTCAACTAGTGAATGTGAAGCCCCTGGACAAAAAGGAAGATGTAAATTTCCTTGTAAATTGTGTGAGGGCAATCACGCCGTCCACCATTGTCCCTTCTTAGACGAGGCTAAAAGAGTTTTGGACAACCGTCCGCTTTCACCGTTACGGCTTCCTCCTGGATATAAGAAGCTCTTGCCGAGTCCGTCACTAGTTGAAAATCCAGTTGACACGCCCTTATGGTCGGCTGAAGCGTCTGTCATTGAAGATAAACCATCTGAATCAACACTAGACGAAAGTCAAAAGGTCTAGGCGGCAGTTGACCCAGTATTGCCTTCAGAGGAGCCATCTTCAGGTGATACAGTCACCGAAGAGAATGAGAATGACATTGTCCAAATTCTCTCCGTAAGCACAGACTCCGATGAACATGGGGGCAGTCTACTCGTTCCCTTACCGCAGGAAGGAAGTTCGTCAGATTCGTATCCGGCTGTCTATTCGGTCCCACGTCCAAGCAACCTAGTTGTTTCCTTCGATTGGAATCTACTAGGCAGACCCCGCTTACCGGCTAGTGTACCATTTTGAATCATTGCTCAAATATACAGAATGGTCATGGCCGGTACCATCATAGATGAAGGGGCTTCTGTGAGTATCCTTTCCTCAACTGCTTAGAAAGCGCTTGGTTCGCCATTTATTTTTGCCTGAGATGAGAAATCTAACAGGCTTTGACAAAGGAACCAGTTGACCATTAGGGATCCTTCCTAATGTGTCGATAACATTGAGAAGGAAAACCGTTCACTTGAACGTAATGGTAGTCCAAGGACCCCTGGATTATAATCTACTCCTTGGATGAGACTATATTTATTGCATGGGAGCCATTGTCTCCTCACTCTTTAGAGTAATGTAATTTCCACATGAAGGGAGAGTGGTCAAGCTCGTAGACCAGCTTTCATTCCCTGGTTCACACATAGAAAATAGTCATATAACAACCCTGAATGGTCTTTTCACGCAAGGAATGTCTCATCAATCCCCAGTCCATCCTCCTGATGAGCGCGAGTATTCAGAGGATATGACTGAAACCCATGGGGCATGCACCTTGGCCTATTTCGACAGGAAAACCTTGGGTATAGGGTAGGTTTCCGCGAAGGATATACGACTGGCTGACACTCCCATCCATTTTGGAAAATAGGATTAGACCGGAATAAGATACCTCCGTTAGAAGGTAGGCCATTCCTGATAGGACAAATGTTTTGTCTGCAAATTGAAGGGTAACCTGGAAAAGGTAGGCCTTTCGCGATAAAACAAATGTTTTGTCTGCAAATTGAGGGGTAACCTCAAAACTCTGCTTCACTATACCTAGGGGCATGCAAACCTTTTGCCATGCAAGTGAAGAGCGACCATTTATTTTTTAAATTTATAGGTCCTCTAACCCTTTAAACTCGTAGGATTGGTCGTTTCCTAACTTGCATAAAGAAAGGATTCGGGGCAAAGCTTTGAAAAAATGTCATTTTTATATGACACATCCTTATTATACCACTGGATCGAGCAGTTTTAACACGGAATTCAAGCTCGGAGGTGAATGTATTATCATCAACCTTTGAAGTCTTGGTCGTGTTCCCATCATCACCTCCACTCTGTATTGGCCGATCATTCACCTCCATTTGATTGTTTACCTTTTTTGAGGAACAACTGTGAAGAGTGATCCTATTAGCCATCCTTGTGACACTGCCGTGATTGGAAAATTCCAAACCTTACCTGGAATTAGCTACTACCCGAATTTATCACTCGTTCCTCAAAAAATGAGTCTCCTTTAAGCTCTTTTCAACTGACTCATAAAATATGAAAAGATTGTTGAGCCATTGGCCTCTCTAGCTCGTTAAAGTGACCGGAAGTGTTATCCCTCCTTTAGATTTTAATCTTTTTGAACTTGAGGGATTATTACACAAAAAGATTGAGCGCTTGTTTTGTTCGGCTCGTTAAAAGTACCAAAAATCCATCCCTTTTGTATTGTTTTAAACTTTTTTGGACTCAAGGGATTATATGACGAAAAAGGATTATTGGAGTTTTCTTTAAGTCCCTTTTTCAAACTCTCTAAAATTGAAAATGACCGAGTTATCCTTGTCGTTAAACTCGTTAAAACTGAATAGCGACAAACTTGTCCATACAGACAAGAACGAGTTTCACTATCGCTAGGCTCGTTAAAAGATAGCGATGGGTTTGCCCGAAGGGAAAATTATAGAACAAGCATATGTTATCCTCCTCAAGCTTGAAAAAAATAAAGAGGTACTGGTCAGCAATGACTGGGGACAAATTGGGAAGAAAACTTGAAGAAACTTTATTGGTAGCAAGTCGCTCTTGAACATGACACTTTCACTCCGCATCTGAGTTGGGTTGGATTGTTCCATTCACTGGTCACATCACCATGGTTCCATCACACCATCTATATTTGGGGTTAATGCTACCGATCCATCATGTCAGTGTCGCCGATATGTTCAAGAGAAGTCGCTCAGAGAATTCACCTGTGTCTCACCCACTGTAATACATTTACACTCCATTCTTTCATGACTGCCACCCTAAACCTTATATCACCAGATCGTTTTCACCTCCATTAAAATCATTTGCTCCATTCCATGTCATTGATGTGGGATTCACTAAGGCCCCCCTATGACGAATCGCTTCTTGTCGACATCAGCTCATTATCCAAGAGGTCGATCTAGGAACAACCCTTTCAGTACTTTGAAGCTTGCATGCCTCAATGGCAAGTTTCTCACTTCCGGCGATAGGTTTACATCAATGGCCTTCGACTGAAAGATTTTGCGTG
The DNA here is from genome assembly GCA_031772625.1 of Pinus tabuliformis. Classification (NCBI taxonomy): domain Eukaryota; kingdom Viridiplantae; phylum Streptophyta; class Pinopsida; order Pinales; family Pinaceae; genus Pinus; species Pinus tabuliformis. The sequence continues at coordinate 76,003,687 of CM062820.1, read as the reverse complement.
GTGTTCAATGCTAAGTCCCTTATTCACACCACGTGAATTGTACTATAGTACCTTGAGGGTCATCATCATTATCGGTGATTCCTCTCGCGCCGGTTAACAGCTCACATCATTGGCTGGTAATCAGGTGATGTATTTCCATGTTCGACTCTAGAACATCTCTCACATGGATCGAGTTGTACTTTGAGTGAAGATCAAACGAGATTGAAGACCCCAAATCTAGTTTCATCCATTCGGGCTGCGATATATATTCAGGAAAATAAAGACATCAAATATACATCATTACTGCACAGATAATAATCCAACCTAAGGGATGATGGCTCTATGAGAATCATCAGTCTACACTCAGACGATTGCCTGTCTTATGTACATGAAAATGAATTTATAAATTTGAGCATGGGAATGCCCGCCTCAGCTAGATCATGAAAATATTATGAAGATAATGTATTGTATTGTATCTTATTACAAGTTGCCTTCCAGCTTGAAAAAACTTCAGATCCTCATGATAAAGTATTTCACTCGACATCAACAGATTAACGACCTCGTGCTTTAGGGGGCAACTGTTATAGACATTTTTGGGCACTTCAACCCCATTCATAAATTTCCATAAACCAAGGGCTCTTAAGTCCCTAAAAGTGTTGTTCCAACCTCTAAAAGAACAAGGTCAGCTGATTACATCTTCTCCCAGAAGTTCTCCATGAAAAACTGCTCAGAACTGGTCAAAACTGGACCATCTCACCTGCTCCATGGTCAAAGTGCGCTGCATCCCACCTAAATACACACAGGAGGTGTGATGCATCTTGAAAATCCCTTCTATGGGATGTGATGGGCGAGAGTGGACAAATGGCAGGGTCAATCTGCAAGGTGGAGGATCATGGAATCTTTTAGAAACTTCTCCTGTGACACTTGCCTCTCTGCACCCCAGGGATGAGTAAGAGATCATCAATCTCCAAGTCGAATCAAGAACTATCAGAGAGAGGACACTAATCAAATCTCAAAAGCTGACTTACCCCCCTTGCAAACATCTATATATGGATTCCTCATCCCAGAGATCCAGAGGATGGAATTTTGTATCCTGTAAGGAAGTGCTGCTGGTTTCTTGGTGCAATATCATAGTGTTGGGTGATCTAAGCCTTTCATGAGGTGAAGAAGGGATTTCTTGCTGAGAGGATGATGCTGGGTCAGAACAATTGGTTGTAATCGTCTTTTCTATTTCTTGATTATCAATAAAGCTATTCAAGTTTTCCTCCACATTCTTGTATGATTGATGATATATGCATTTGTGTGGTCAATATATATCTGGTCCTATATTGTTTATCATAATAGATCTATGTTCTTGGATAGTGTTATGCTGCTTTGATTCTACAGGTGTTCTTTGAAGCTGGGTAGACGAGGAAGCGAGTGGCAAAGATCTATCAGAAGGGAGAGGAATCAAGCAAGGAACCAAGTGCAAGACAGAGGTTGGTCTCCTTTATTCCCCTCTTATCTATTTCTCATAAAGGAAAATGAAAGTAGTTTTAGTTTGTTTGTTTCTAAGGTAGCTACCAGCCTTAGTGGGACTAGCAGCTCTGCATAGACACTAGATTTCCCGATAACAACGGCCAAGGAGAAGACTGAAATCCAACGCACCTTGGACGACCATCACGTCTATATAGATGGTTTTACCCCCAAAGTAATAGGAAACTTAGGAAGGATCCCTAAGGGTTGACTGGTTCCTCCTTCAAAAGCCAACAGATTCTGGGTGATAGGCACAAGTTGTGGGGAGCCCAAACCTTACCAAGTAGTGGAAGACATGAGGCTAAGAAATGCACCCTCATCCAATAAAGTGCTAGGTACTGCCATATTATAGGCATGCACGGTGATCTAGAAAGACACATAAGATGGGAGGCGGAAAGCAGTCAAGTGACTCCAATCGAAGGAAACGACAGAACTAATTGGTGGGGGTATTGTACGATTTCCCCCATGCTCTGTAGGAATCGAAGAAGGACTCTCTTGATCAGCTGGGACAGGAGGGTCGCTCTTTAATTCAGGAGAATCTAACGAGACAAGAAGAACATGAGCAATATGATCATTATGCTCTCCTGGAACAGAGTGAACAACTGGTGGCGAAACTAAATCGACACTCCTTCATACCAATGGTTGGTCGAGAATATACATAACACAGCCAGGCTCAGGAAGAGAAGGATGGGCAAGAGATGAATCCAAGTCGATATCTTTATCAACCGAGAGAGGGTCAGAAGAAAGCCTCTGATAACCAACCAAGAGATTGATGAGTCAGGTCTTGAGACCATACTTATAAGATCCTAGGAATACCAGGACAATCACAAAGAAAATGGTCACCCTTGCATAGCTTACAACAAAATTTAACCTTTCGTGGAGGATCAGAAGGTTTTTCTACCAAAGGTGTACTTGGAGCAATAGTTGCATGGGTCGCCTCTCGCTTATCTAACTTCTTCATCTTCGCCTTCCTCTTCTTCTTCTTAGCCTCCTGGTTACTGGATTTAGAACTTTCACCAGGCGAAGTAGAAGGGGGGGGTGAAGAAATAGGAGAAGAAGGCGAAGGGTCAACCCTAGAATCATCTTGTTGTGAATCAAATGAAGGAGACGGCGGAATAGGAGTCATGAGACTCAGGACCACTGAGGTTGAAAACAACCAAACAAGTAAACTAATGGTTAACCCAGGCAAGGACAACGTTGCCATATAAAGAGCACTAGCATTTCCAAAAGAAGGAAAAGGACTAGGATTCCCATCCGAGGGGAGGCCTTGACTGGTAGACTCTGGAAATGTTTCCATTGGAATCAACCTTAAAAGGAATGGTAACTTTAACCAAGAATATTTCATGGGTAGTTAATTTTACAACATTGAAACAAAACTTTGCCTTTTCATATTTTAAGAGTCGAGAAAAGGACAAAAGGTGACTCTATCGCTTTCGAAGTTTAATGAGCCTAAAAGGACAAGTTCTCAGATGATCTTTTACTTTTGAAGAGTCGAAAAGGAATGAAAGTGACTGCTCTGGAATTATAGGCAAGAGGTTTACCAGACAAATCATAAAACTGCATATACACCTTGGTAATAAAATGAAAGAGAAATGACCAAGGACTTTCTGTATGGTAGTCAATCTTCTCAAATGTTGTGTTCAACGCATTACGACTCATAAGGTGGTAGACACAGCTTCCTATGGATAATAGGATGATAACCTAGTGGGGTCTCCCAATATATACGCGACAGTACGGGGAGCACAAATCTGTACTAGCATCTATTGCACCACAAAAGGAGGAATAACCTAACCTTAGTGAGAACAATAGGAACTAGGTTTAATGACACTGGAACACATCTCTATCCTAGACCTCTAAATATGTGAGCATTAGGTTCCAATGCGTTTTTAAGTTCATTCAGTCTATTTTAACACTTAAGCTTGAATTAAGTCTCAATTTCAAGGCCTTATCAAATGTATCTTTAGCACTCCTAGAATGAAACTAGATGAGCCAAAAACCATTCCTTTTGATGAACGACTACCTAAATGAGGGTAAGGAGTTCATTTCTAAGCGAACGAAGACAATAACAAGTAAATGAAAGAACATCAGTGCAAGCAAGTAATCCAATCAATAGGAAACACAATGCATCGATTTCGGCTTATCTCACAAATACTATGGCAAAAAAATGAAAGATTTGAATTTCGCTTTTCAGTTCCTAACCATAAAGAATCTACTAATGCAAACATGCTTTCATTTTCATATACTATATGAGTGCAATTGTTTTTTATTTTTGGGATAAATAACAAACAAGCTAATGCACAACTTGACTGATCAAAGGGAAAATGTAATCTATGCTTCAATAGTGAATGGAAATCAAATCAACACAACAAGCTAGTTTGATGACCAATTACTATGGATCAACCAAGAACACGGGAAAGTAGCAAGGAAACAACTTCAAACAAATGAACAAGAATGTTGTGGATGTAGTGCATAATCTTGGAAGGACAAGCAACCCAAAACAAGTGAATTCTCGACAAAACCCTAAAAGACTTAGGTCACACAGCCCAAAAACCAAAATTCATAAAAACGGAATCAAGAAGGATATGCCTTAGAAAACATAGTCAAAAAAAGCTTAATAAGATGTAAGAGATAGCAAAGGAAAAGCTACACTGGCCTATTCAGGAGGCAAGGCTGTAAAAAGAAACCCTACAGGAATCGTCACAGGGGTAAGACTGACAACATGAGACGATCGCGAAATCGTCGCTAGCACTACATGGGCAACTAAGCAACGTCGTCACAAGGGTACACCTATTCCCAGCAATGGTCTGATTTCAGGAATTGCCGCAGCTGTATGACAGGACATCCGCGACGTACAACTTGGGTAAATAGGATAGGAGCGATTCGTCACAGCTGTTAGGAATTAAAAAACAACAATCTCAACAAAGAGGGAAAAATAGGGCAAAAACAGCTGAAAGACACCAGGCTTATCACTCAGACAATGAGGTGGACTACCAAATCTACTCAAGTGATCCAAAACACTGATGTTTCAGTCCCAAACAAGGAGAAACTATGTAATTCAATCAAAAACAAATCAAGAGCAAAAGCAAGAGACAACACAAAAACCTATTCCCCAGCCGAGTCGCCAACTTTCAATCTAGGTAAGTTCCCTCGGCGGACAGAGACAACCCCTCTAGCCCTAGAGTGGGTCTAGTCACAGAAAGACAAAGACAATAGCTAATTCCTTAAATAGTTATCGTTGAAGAGGCCTACATTATACCGGTGTTCGATGAAGTCTTCATCACATCACTTTAGCTATCGCTATCTTCTCCTTAATAAATGATTCACATGAAACAACATAGGAAAACAATGATACACATAATAGAGCACAACAACGAACTATCTACTTATAGAGTCAAGGAACCATAATCTATCAACATACATTTCATACATGATATAGGAAATAACCATTGATTGTATTAATGTAAAAAAAGGTAAAGCTTACAACCACACCTTGACATGGCAAGCTTCCTTGAAGGGTCCGATCAATATGTCTCCATAAGCATTCACTCTCAAAGGTCTCCCAGGAAGATTGATGACTCTCTCTCACCCAAAAGCACAAGTATGAAAATAAGGCAATCCAAACTGTAAGCTATCAATCCAACAAGCTAAGAACTAGCACACCAAAATATCAATTAGCACTACCAGGAACTCCAAACTAGCTGATCATAGTCATGGAGGATGCTTTTATAAGAGTAGGAGCCTCCATAAATGAGGGGAGAGGAAGCTTATCCTCAAGGGAGGTTACTCAAAAGGTAGAACCACCATCTCAAATGGGGAGAGGCAAACTTCCTTAACCCAACAACCAGCTCCAGAACCACCCAAAAGCATTCTGTTTGAACTTATTCGCCATATCTGGGTCATCGTAGGTCAAACACTAAGACTCAGAGACAACGTCGCAAGGCGTTAGTGCATTCTGGGCTATCGTCACAGGCAGGATACTGATGACCTACGACGATCCCTAAAATCCGACCGTCGCAGGGAACATATTTACTCTTTCAATGGTGTTGCGAGGTTCTCGTTCACTCTGGTCCATCGTCGCAGACAGGATACTGATGTCCTACGACGATCTTGAAACATAGGTAAAAATGGTCAACTTCAAGATTAATGAGCATGGTTAATCTTCTTGAGTGATATGGAAGATGTGGACACATATTTTGATGTATGACACAGAGAAAATGCCATTCAGGGACCGAATCTACCCGGGATCAGGGGATGCTGGGTCGGTGAAAAAATACTGTGTAACACTATGTATGACTCCTCTAATGCATGAGTGATAAGATCATTTGATTCTGGTAGAGGACGTGAATTCCATAGATCAGATTGACTTTCAATGTGCACGAGAGAGTGATGAGGAGCCTGGGGTGATTCAAGAGATTTTTTATTAGAATTAAAACAGACCTCAAGGCTACGAGAACCTGACATAACCATCAGCTTGACCTGAAGTGCCACAACAACTTGAGGGGTTTCCCCTTCATCAGCAGATAAACCATCAAAGACCAGTGGATTAGAGATATCAACAACAAGTGAATCAGAATTGTGATGAAATGAATGAGAAAATAGATCATGACACCCACAACCAGAAAATTCAAGATGTTCATTGACATCCTCATGATCTAATGAATCATATAGAGGGGTTGATGAGAAACAAAAATTTCCACCCTATGAGTTTCCAGAAATTAAAGATGTAGGATTAGGTGGATTTCGAAAGGAATATCTATCCTCTCCACGATCAAATGACGAACTGACATCATATGTAATCTGTAAATGTTTAGAGGTAGAGACATCCAGGGATGAAATTTCACAAGAACAATCAAAAGTGGCAGAATCACAGAAGATGTCAAGATAGAGCGGATGAGGTGTGGATAGAAGGATTTCATCCTTCACTGCGACTTCTTCTTCATATTCCTACACATACTCATCTAAAATGATAGCGCAAGTTGGCCTTTCAACACCAACTCCATCGACAACTTGATCATTATGAACATCACATGTGGACCGGAATTGATGAACACAAGGCATCGAAATCTGGAGGATCAAAGGAACTAGAGGACGGAGGTTGATAATATTATATCATGTGAAAATCGATAGGCTTGCAATCCAAATATGCATAGAAATCCAAAGCAAGTGGGGTGGGAGGAGGTGACAGTTCAATGAGTTGGTTCTCAACTTCTCCCACCTCATCTTGTAGGCCTAGATTTGTTTGATGAGAAGAGGACGGAGAGTCACTCATGACAGCAACCCTGCCCATCTTAGAATTCAAAGCTCTAACACTGGGGTATGCTAGGATGGATTCGAATGATTCTAACTCATGTGGATTGTTAGATATGTGAAGAAGATACTAAAATATTTCACACAAAAATACTAATCAACTTCATCTTCTGGGAATTGAAAAGCAAGAATACAGAAGCATCGCCAAAATTGTGCAATAGATTCATCGGTCCTTTACGTAATTAAATTTTGCGATTGAGTGTTTTACGATTAAAAAGAAAGAAAGCAAGGCCTAACCCTCTGATCATGTGACTGAAGGAGTGAATAGAGGTTGCGGGCAATGTGAGACACCATTTCTTAATGTGCCATCCGAATGTGTAAGCGAACAACCCACAGGCAATGTTGGTCGAGGGGACTTCATTCTTGTCATAGAAACCTAAAAAGGAAACTATGTGTCTTAACAAGGAAATTCCACCTTCACCATCATATTTAATTTGTGAAAAGTCATCGATGACATCCTTTGACACTTTGAAATCATGAGCATGAGAAAACCATGTCAGAGTTGAGATTGCAATGTAAGTCTTTAATGTTGTGCAGAGATTAAAAATAGACTTTGAGGCCTCAGCTTGTCATCTGGCCCTCCTTCAAGCATAAGAAATGTTGATGGTGTTGGACCTGCAAACAATCAAGGGGATCTCCCCAGTAAGAAGTCCCAACTAGACTCAGACCGTTTTGAGTAGGAGTCCCAGCAGTGGGTGGTAATTTAGTGCTTTGACCACAGTAGCACGCAGAGATAAGTATGATGACTTTTGTCAAAAGAAAGTGTGTGAGCTTGCATAAAGTCAAGTGAGATTCATGGGGGTTCTAACACATGGAGGGGAAAAGGAAGTGTGTCCCTTAGAAGCCTGTAATAGTACTCAACCTTAAAGGAACACACGAGCGGAATGACATCACAAGCTAGAAGTAGAATAGTCCACAAACCAAAGTGACAGGTTAATCCAAAAACATGCCTTCAAAAAGATTCATACAATTGCATACAAAATAGTTCATAATGAAATCCGTGTTAAACACACATGGATAGGAAAACAATAGGAAAGATAAATCAGTGAGTACATTTTTATTAACAATAGATATACATTTATAGTACACATATGTGACTCTTGGGATTCAGATCCCAAGGTCTCTTGGACTGCTTTGTCCATTCAACTTCCACGCTAACCCATTAGGATTAGGTGTCCAACATTCCCCCCCTTAATTCGAAGGGTTATGTATGAGTCCAAGAAGAGAGCTGTAATACAAAATGTGCAAAAAATGCATGGCAGCACTAGGCTGAATGTGCTCTATGAAATGTTGGTAAAAAAGGGCGGTGGTTTAAGGATGACCACCAACACTGGAACGCTTAGTGCAGTTCCCGGAACTCTTCCAAAACTGGCAAGAAACTGAAGTTTTATGCTAGAGGAAGTGATCCTATTGTTTTAAAGAGGGAAACCTTCAACCATAAAAGGGAGGTCTCACCCCGCATAAAAGGTAAAACTTCAACCTAAAAAGGGAAGTCTCAACCTGTGATGGTTTAAGGATAACCAACAACTCTGGAATGCTTAATGCATTTCCTGGAACTCTTCCAAAACTGGCAAGAAGCTGGTGCCTTCTTCTAGAGGAAGTGTTCTCAATCTGTGATCACGGGCATCTTTGTCTCTGGCTGCAACTCTGAAACTGGTGTGGCAGGTTGTGGCTCAGGCTCGCTTGATGTGACTTTGAAGCTTGTAGATGACCATCATTTCCCCCCCTGTCAGATACAAGGTGAGAAGATGGAGAAAACTCAACTGCAAGACTGTTCAGTACTCTGGAACAAGTTCTGACATGTGTTTGGAATATCTTCTTGGCTGTTGATGCCCATTGCCAAGAAGCGATCCATCCAAGATGAATCTTTGTTCTTGCAGGACGTTTGTTTTTGAAGCACCTGTGTGAAGAATGGCTGGTTTTATGACAGTGCTCACATGGATGAAGATCAAAACAGTGATCTTTCATATGGCCAACTCGATCACAGTGTTGGCATTTCACGATCTGTTGTTTTTGTTGTTGTTGTTGCTGTGGAAGAGGGGCAGAATCTGGAACAGCTGAAGCTGAACTGTCATGAGGAGCAGGTGAACTGTCATAAATGAATCCAGCACTCTGAAACTGAATGGGCTTGGCATAGTCTGGAATATGAAAGGACAAGTCCTTGTCATATCCAAGACCAGTTCTGTGCTTGTTGTGGACAAGCTGTTCCCAAGGTCTGGTGATGGGCTTGGGAAGTGCAGATTGAGTTTCTGCATCTGTATATAGAACTGCTGCTTTATTTGAATGAACTGTACCATTATTAATATGCTGCTGATGGGTGGTTGTCTCAATGTTCTGAACAGAAACAGGTTCAGAATGGTGTCTATTTTGATGTAGCTCTTCTTGCTGTAGCTGTGATTCAAGTTGTAAAAAATCAATTTTTTCATGTACATCTTGTAAACAACTATGAATATCGGTGAGAAAATCCTTGCTGATTTTGACTGTATTATCCATAGTAGAGAGTAATAAATTGTTCACTAACTCTAATATTGCACCGATTGGAGCCATTTCTAACCTCAAAATAATAAAACAATGAGGAAAAGATGGACACCAAATAAACTTATGGCAACAACTTCAAATCAGCTTGCAATAGATTCAACATATAGAGAATGGTGATATCCAGAAAACAGACTCCTCATTCAAAAAATGAATTTTCTTCAATTCACCTGAGAATTTAACTTCCAACAAAGCATGCTCCACTCTTCAGCAGGATCCAACTACATTCACAAAACGCATCATCACTAGTTCCTCCCTCTCAAGTATTTTGTTACAAGGTACAGCTGTTCAAGGACAGGCAGTCTAGCTGAATGTTTTAATAATTATAAGATTCCCAACTGTACATTTACCACCATAAATTTGAACTGAATGCTGTTCTTACTTTCAAGTTCTGACAAAAATCACTCTTAAGAAATATCTATGCCCACACTACTCCCAGTGCTCACAAATTAAATCCTGTGTACAAGAATACTCTCCAGCAAGTGTATGAAAGCCTCCTCATTGGCACGTGCAAAGAATTTATTCAAACAAGATAGTCAAAGTCATTGATATCTTAGATTTGAAGAACATGAGGATTAACCCAGTCTTTATTACCATCGATCCCTTGCGTGATACTCCTTCACAATTGCGTGCATATCTCAAAGAATTTCATGCAAAAATAATGGGGTTGACTGGACCTGTAAATGCAGTAAGGCAGGTAGCCCAATTGTACTGTGTTTATTTCAAAAAAACTGATGAAGAAGGATCGGATTACCTTATTGACTGTTCACATAATATGTACTTGAAGGATCCTAACATGGAATTTGTGAGAATGTTTGGGCTGGAGTATAATGCAGAGCAATTGACTGATGCTATAGCTTATGAACTTATATTTCTAATGACATAATGCACGTGCGCAAGGAATAATGGATTGAGTAATCAAACACATATAAGACATGGGCAGATTTCAGCAACTCCACTGGTCTACAACGATTTCAGCAACATCATCCTGAAGCGGGTTTACAGTATTTGAAGCGGGTTCTGCTGCCGCTGCCGCTGCCTCCAATCTTGGATCAAGTATTGGTGGATACTTTAAAGATATAGCATAATAAAGTTTGAAATTCACAAATCCTATAAGAGTCTCATAAAATTCTACAAATGTCAGCATAACACGAAAATCAACATCAGCATTCCGACTTTCATTAGGTTTATTCTTGATACCCTTTACTTCACCTTTAGGACCATATTTCTCCGCTTCAGAGACACATTGTGTGTGGGCTTGAACACTTTCTCGGTTGAATATGAACCCACAGTCAATACATGAAAGCAGCCATAATCACAATCCATACGCGTCGAACTGGGCATAACCATCATATAGTCGCCGATCAGACATCCATACAGTCACAAAATCAAGCGTCCATACAGCTGCCCATCAGACCATACAGCTTGTTTGCAGAGCAAATACGAAAATGGTTCTGGAGATTAGGCTTTTTGATGTTCTCTCCACAGTCTTCACACCAACGAGTCAGATTTCTTCAGCCGCCACTTACACAATTGACCTTTTAGTTTTCACATCCACGATTTATGGTTTATAATCCAGCACCGGTATCTTTGAATCTGGCAATGGGCTTCAAGATTTTGCGAAGGACTTCACAGCTATGTTCTCGGTTTCTTCATTCGTACTCTCGTGGATACTGCACAGAACCTTCACGTCTTCTTTCAGCTGCGGATAGCGGGGGACGGTCGGTTTCTGGGTCCCAGCGTTTTCTCTATTCGAAATCTTCGATAGACATGATCAGCTCATCATTAGGATATGCAAAACTTTCTTCCTCGATATCGTGGCGAAATATGGTCACAGATACTGAAAAAGTTGAAGAACCTCCAAAAGAACAACCAGTTCAAGGCTCCACAAGGATGGAGATCAAGGAGATGAATCTCATGGGACCACTTCCAAAGGCAGGCCAGTCCGAGAAGGACCTGTCACTTTAAACTATCACGAGACTGAATCTTTTCAGAACGACGGATCCCACTCTGAATTTTGAGCCATCGGTGGCATGTGAGCCCAAATGCATCTCGATCAACCCAATTCTCCAGAAATTTCACAACAATAGTAAGGCACTCATCTGGAAGGTCGTTTATACATGTTTCCCCAATGAAACCACAACTAGAATCATCTCCATATATCGGGTTATAAATTTATTTAAAAAAAAGATCTAATCGACTCCACAGAATGTAAACAGGAGCCAACGTATACAGCGTGACAACGTTTTAAATGTATCGGTGTTGCTTTCAACTATTTGAAAAAATATTAGAACAGACCAGCGTTAAAAACTTTGCTGTAATGACCGACGGCTTTCAGAAAGTATTTCCACACCGTGGAGGCACCAGAACAAACGGCCACTCGTCTATCCGCAGTGAAATCCGCCGGATCCTTTCTCTGCCCGGGCTAATCATAAACAACTATAATGGCGTTGTTTACAAGCAAAATCTGCCCTGGAATTACACGTTAGGTGGCATAAAGTCTCAAGCCCTCGGTCGCCGATCTGGAGCAGGTATAACGCATCAAAAAGAGAATATATGACAGAGAGTGGTAGGTAAAGAGGGCACAAATAGGTGTTACTACACAGTAGCACCGAAGCGTTTTGTCAGAGTAGCACAGAAGGAATTCCTTTGAATGAATATTTCCAGGGGATTAAATAGAGGAAATGCTTCTGATAGGAGCGTAAATGTCATAGCTATCATGCAAAAAGGCCACAAAATAGAGCGAAGGGGCATTTAAACACAGGCTTAAGGGCAGCCTTCACAAGCGTTTAGACAGCGGACAGTGGTATATAATTACACCAAACCCAACATAATTACAGCAAACCAATAATTACAACAAAAGTATGGAGCAGAGCGCAGGTAATGGCAGAGAAAGAAACGCATAACAGAGGCAGCGTATTAAATGCAGTGTTTCAGGCAGCGTTACGGTAGTGTGCAGCTTCAGAAGAGCAGGGCGCAGGTACAGCGCAGGGATGATAGAATTAATGGAGCGTTACAGAAGACTAGGCCAGCTCTAGTCAGCACTATTCAAGGCAACTCAGACCAGTTGCTCAGGAAAACAGGCCACTCATCAAGGCTCTGATACCATGTTAAACACACATGGATATGAAAACAATAGGAAAGATAAATCAGTGAGTACATTTTTATTAACAATAGATATACATTTATAGTACACATATGTGACTCTTGGGATTCAGATCCCAAGGTCTCTTGGACTGCTTTGTCCATTCAACTTCCACGCTAACCCATTAGGATTAGGTGTCCAACAATCCGTAAGTTAAACAACAACAATTTCTAAAGTAACAAGAAGAGTTGAACTAAAATAACAATATATGCATGAAAACGTGCTAGCTCTGTCATGTAATTATTAAGTGAAAGTTCCATCCATACATATACCATTGAAAACCACTAGCCCCAACAGTGGAACATTACAGTCAACATTGCTTGCTCCTCCAAAGAATTATACTCACTCTATGCTATGGACAAGCCAAGCCTCATCACAATACTCCCAAAACTTCTCTAAGCCTAACCCTGGCCAAAATCTTGCCTCCCAAAAGCCCCTTTCATGAGTTATGAGGTTCTATTTATAATAAAGGGTGGGGTGACCCTTGACATTCCCCTTTGAATCTTTAACTACCCTCATGACTCTTCAACTCCTTTACAAATAACTCTTTACATTACATAGTGACTATTCACATTCCAATAATGACTCTTGGAATTTCACTTGCAATATATTTACAAATAATATACGATTTACACATATACCCATGTGGGAAAAAATAGGCTTGAATCATCCTAACAAGACAAGCACTATGACTCAAAAGTTTGGGGAAAGACCAACTTGGCAACATCCTCTTGATGATCTTTGGTGATAAACTAATACCAAACTTTTTACTGCACTATGGTGTCCCCATATTGCGTGGTGATGTTTTTTGGAAATGTACTCTTATCTCCATGGCTTTTGGGTATATGATCCTGGAGCCTTTGTCCAATTCATCTTGAAGCATGCGCAACATTGTCATGAGTGTGGTTGGACCACTGATGTACCTATTCATGTTTTATGTGCTCAGTTGTGAGTCATTGTTGTGGCCTCTCTCATCAACTACTCCATGTACCTGTCAACCACCAACCGAACTTGGTTCTTCTCAATGGCTTCAGTGAGGGAACCAATTGAAGGGATCATGTGTGTACTCAGCATGACATCCAGACTCTTGAACAATCGTGCATAGGAAGCCTCAATGTTACTGATGAGTGGAGGGAGTTGATCATATTTCCGGATCAACATCCAAGTTTGTGCGTTGATTAAATCTTCCTGTGGCTTCATTATATTCTGCAACTAAAGAGGGGTTCCATTGTATCTCATTGTCCATTCTTGTACGTGTGTAATAGTAGCATGTATGTGCTTGAGAGTTTGGGTAATCTTCATGCACTATTTCTAAAAACCATTTAGATGGAAAACTGCCTTGTGCATGGTGACAAATCCGTCATAATGTTTCTGCATGGTGGTATCAAGAGTCGATACATTAGAAATTATTGCTTTCCTCATCTCTGTCATAACGAATACTATGGATTTTTCTACCCTTTGCATGGCCACTTGGAAGTCCTTTGCCATCTGATCATTCTCTTCTAACAAGAACTTGACATTCGATCTCATGGCTTGTAAATAAGCCTTAGTGGCATTTTCCATGGCAGCGAGTTTTTTTCCAACGTCTAACATGATCACTCTTTCCTTCGTATGTTCAGGTGACACGTGATCATTCGGTAAATGCTTTTAGCGTGCCTGTACAATCGTCTACTACAATTCATCAAATGACAAATTGTACACATCCATCACCAAATCATCATCAAGGAGAACAACCTATCCTTGCTCACTTGGGACAGTTCTGATACTGGAGGTGGTGGAGACTAAGAGGCAACATTGGATGCTCTTGGCATGAGGTTGGTATCTTGGTCCTGTGGCTCCTGTTCCAAATCCATGTCTATTGCTTCAAGTGTTTACTCAATCTATTGAGCAAGCTCCCGAACTTGAATCTTCTCACCCTCTTCTTCATCTATTGGTTGCTCTGACTCTTCTACTTGTATTGGCACATTTTTCTCTATGACCGTGCCTTGCCCTTCTTCTTGTTCCCATTTCTGCTTCTCTTCCCTATCTCTCCTTGTTAGATCCAACTCTTCTTTCAACTTCTTCTATTTTTCTTGCAACTTCCTTTCTTCTTCCTCCAACCTTTACTTCTCTCTCTTCCTCTGTTCTACTGTCTTTATATGTTTTTGCCTCTTTTCCACTACTACCAAAGCTTCTTTCTCAACAAGAGGATCTTCTTTTAACCTGTATCTTTGTTTAGCCTCTAGGTTCTCGACAATATTCCTCTTGCCTTTGTCCTGTGCCAGTTTGTTACTCACTGCTATTGTTTTTGTTTTATCCTACGGTGCTGCTGCCTGTAGAGAAAATTTCCATTGTATAGCCATGTTGACCAGTTCATTGAGATTGGAGGAGTTGTAACATTACCTCCAAGGATCTTCCTCTGCCCAATGAAATGTATCCTGGATCCATGGATAATAAACGTTTGCATAGTGGTTCTTTCAAATAGAGTGGGGATCGTACATATTGTAGTCCTTAGTGTCGAACTCAAACTTTTCTAATTCCTTGGCCTCAACATCCACATCCTTCCAACTCCTGATTTCATACTATCCAATCTACAAAGAAAGACCAGGCCATGGTGCTTTCTTCCTCATGTTTAGTCCTGATGATAACCCTCTGGAGATGTGATATGTAACCTCTTGCATGATCAACTTATCCATAGAAAACCTTGGTAGCACATGCGGAAGCTCCTCTCTGCCAAACATCCTAATGAAGGTGCCACTGAGTTAGGCATACCAATTTTCAATGTCAAGGAATGCCTCAATCGCTTCTTGGGACATGCAAGGTGGATCATGTTCAAAGATCAACTTGTAAACCAGGATCATGAAATGGTCAGATAGCCTCACCATGACTCCTCGGTAGCTGCACTTGGAAAGCAACTTACAATAAATGTTCACAACAGTCTCTAATTATATCCATGTCCAACCCATGTCACGAAACTGATGTTGGGCACATATTGCATAATATACGTACATCAACATATAGAATCCCGCTTGCTAATACTTGGGTGGATTTTGGGCATTAGTCACATGCAATTTTAGCTGAAGAACCAGCAGATCCACCCGATTGAATGGCCTTCCATCATTTGGCTATTGGTCCAACACAACCACCTAATTCTGCGGAAAGGTCTTCGTGCTCTCTTGACCGTATAGTTGGTATCCAAAGATGATCAAGAGTTGGTAGGCCTTTCTGAGTGACTTAGTCTTGTAAACATGATTGGGTGTCTATCTAAACTTCAACGGATCTTTCACCCAACACTTTATGACATCTCTAGTGTTCACATTGTTGTTGGGGGCATAGAAAGCTGCGTCCATGTGGTTCACCAGCTATGGTAAGTGTTACATATGATGATAGTTTTATGTCCTGAAGGTAGCAACCAGTGTTCAACTGGCGCTGCTCAATGTCATTGTCTCAGGACCGGTATGTGAGACAATCCAGTGAATGATGTTCGCACATGGGTAGGTGGGGTACCTACATGCAACCTTATATAAGCCTGACTTATTGATGTTGACATAGACCTACCGATCATCTACATCTTCATTGAAGCTGCCTACAAAGATATCCTTGATTTCCTGCCATGTTATAATCATGTCCTTCTTTATGAACAATTGTGTGTTTGCATAAATTGGCAAGTTCCTTGACACCTGTTCGACTACATCTTGAGTGCTACTCTCGACAGTATCCTTTGATGCAGCATTCTCTTAAGCCATGTTACTTGTACTACTGAAGACCTACTCAACAACTGGTGTACCTAGAGACAAAGATGACACTAATGGCATGCAAATGTTAGCTTGAAATCAAAAGCACTTCAAGAACAGATCAAGCAACAAACAGGGCAACTGCTAGGAAGGATTGTGAAATTTTGGCTTTAAGAAGTGAGTGACTCCTAGCTGGATTTGCGCATTGCGGAGTCTTAGCTATCAATGGGGAGGTGATGCTAACTGGAACTGCGCAGTGTGCAGTTTAGTCTCGCTTGTGCTGGCTGGGACTACGCATTATGAAATCCTAGTGGCTAAGGCTCCAGGATTGGCTCTTGGAACTGCGCAGTGCGTGGTTAGAGCTAGTCCTCAGTAGCCTCTGTGCAATTCCTAGAGCCAAATTAGAGCCTTGAGATCCAGAAATGTGCAAAGCATGCAGGGAAGAGCTAGATCCGTGCCAAGGAAGCCAAAATTTGCCCAAGGGAAACATGAAAACGAGCAGATCTGAAATTTCTAGTGAAGGTTGGTGCAGATCTGAGTTGATGAGTTGATTCATGCAATTAAAACAAGTGCAGAAATAAGTCAAACAAAGAACAATGAAGCTTATGGAGAGAGTCGTCACAACGGTAACCTTTAGTGCAAAAAATAGGTTATGCATGCAACACTTAGGAAAGGAGTGAAAAACTTAAAAATTCACTTCTACAAGCTAAAAAACTTCAAAATTCTAGTGGTCGTCAATAAAACAGGTAAAACAACACTCTCACATGCCAAGGAAACAAAAGCGACAGAAAAATACTAAAAGACTTGAAAAGCAAGACTTATCCAAAAAAGTTGCGATGACTCTGTCAAAGGTTCCTAGATATCCTCATGAATGCCAGATCTCCAAGATCAAATTTGAAAATGAGCTCTAGTGGCATCCATTAAATAGATTTGATTGATTTAGGGTTTATGACGTGAAGACCAAAATTCTAGGAAAAAGCGACACATGGCGCACTTTCCAAAAATAACTAAAGAGTAACTCCGAGTACTAAAAATAGATCCATTTTTTTAGGGATGATTTTTTTCTTTTTCTTTTATCTTTTTTGGGAAATTATTCCATGCATGCACGGAGAAATCGCACGATTCAGGGAGAACTAGACAACTCCCTGGCACATGCATTAGGGAGTTGTTGAGCGAATGCTTCTACACGATTCCTAGGTTGAGTGGATCCTAGGCTACCTCTTGTGCTCTGCACAGTTTCCCAACTAAATCCAAGCTTCCAGCTAGGTCTATGTAATTCTGGATCCGAACCTCACTTTGAGCTTGAACTGTATATATTGCGAGAGCAAGTTTGGTTGCGCTCTCAGATCACGCAGGTCACTAAGGAAAGGCTAGAACCAAATTGAAACCAAGTCAAGAGGTCAACTTGTGGTTAGACAATAAAGCAAGTAAGCAAACACAAGCTATAAAGAAAAAGACAAAACTCAATGAAAGCACAAGTAACTTGTTTAGTGCGAGATAAGCTACTGGGATTTTAATAGGGAGGCTCCAAAACAAGGCGTAGGAAAAATTTTGGAGGGTGGTTGTAGCTGCTACAACAGGATTAACAATATGGGTTTAAGGTTCAAAGCTAAGACTTTGATGGTTGATGATTTTGGTTTTCATGTCACAATCAACGATTAAGACTAAGGTTTACGGCAAAGTAATAAACATTAATATTAAGATATTATGTTACAAGAATGTTAGTTATGTATTTACATCAAGATGAGAAAAAATGACTTGATGCATATCAAAGCATGATGTTAATAGGAGGAAAACATTATTTTTAACAAATGATTACCTTTACCTCCTTAGAAAGTAAGGGTTCAAGTATCATTTATGGAAATGTGCACCTTTCCCTTTATAGATGGTGTGTATGGATGAATTGGGGATGAAGGATTGTCTTTAAGTGTAAATGTACAAATTCACATTTCAATATTTGGAGAAGAATTTAGAAATTAGGATTAAAATGCATCAATGTGACAAATAAATGTAAGATTTAGGCTAAAAAAATTATAAGTGTTATTGTTATGATATAATGTTATATAATAATACAAGTTACTGTGAGATGTATTCCTTCAATATTTGTGTCAATGTAAATAGAATTTAAAAATAATTAGTGATACCATTGTATAAATGTGGATGCACAATAATAGAAAAATTATGTGTGAAGTCACACGTCCATGACCAATTAATAGCTATGATGGGAAGACGATGACCCTATTATGCATGATTTCCTATTTTCACTTGCTTGATAGGGTGGGAAAGTGGGGAATTGTTGACTAAGGTACATGCATGTGCTCATGCAACTTATGATCCATAAATTCATTCCTCCATCCCTTCCCCTCAAGAGAAGGGTGGGCTTAAGATTTATACTTTTGAAGATGTCCATTTGTGTATAATAATAGGTACATTATAGTTGTTTTATGTTTTGGCATTTTTCGTTGGGATTGAATGATAGAATTTTTGGCAGGATATGAACCAAGAACCTCATAATAATATTTTGCATTATAATTTTACATGCTTTTAAAGTGTGTGTGTGTCTGTGTTCATATACATCTTCCAAGACTCTAACAATGAAATCACTACACTGAAGGAGGTTTGTACTAGAATAAACGAGGAAGTCTCATATACTAATTTGATGTTAAATTTGATTGTGACTTTTAACTTATACACACACACACACACACATATATATATTCCATTATTAGAAAAAATAAATACATCAGAGAATACATCCAAAGCACAAGCTAGAAATTGACCAGAATCATGCGAAAAAAAGTAGCTTTGAAATCACTTCCCAACACCATGAGCACCAGAGGGAAGCATCACTGTCATAAGCTAACATTGAAACTACAAAATTGTCTGGCCAATGCATGCAGCTCATAAAAAAATACAAAGTGACAATATCACCTTGATTCCAAACAAACGGTAGTCGCGACCAACAATGACAAAGGAATTACAGAGATAAATATACATGGTAACATGATATAGACACATCAACAGTTTTGAAATATAATGTCACCAAAAAGACTAGCATCCAAAGACTGTATACTTATATAACACGATACGCATGTAACCAATGCTAAAGCTACAAATATGGAAAATCGTCTGTAAAACCAAAACCATAACTACATATATCTAAAATTTTACCCATAAAAATGATATATATATATATATATATATATATATATATATATATATAGTTATATAGTTAATTATAATAATAAATCATTCAAATAAATATATTATTTATTTATAATAAATTATAATATTGTTGTTCAGAGTTTTTAAAATTAAGTTGTGTGTATGGTTTTGAAACTCCAACGATTCTAGTGGATTCGCTATTTTAGAAAATAAATGAAAAGTCTACATAAAATGTTAGATATACACACATTTTTATTTAAAATTTTCTCATATAATAATTAATCGTGAAAATATTAATTCTAAAATTTATAATATTATTTAATTTATAAAATATATATTGAAAATAATATATAATTAATTTAATCGGTTAATTTTATTAATTAAAATTGATAGCTTATTTTTAATTAAAATTGATATCTTATTTTTATAACCTTTTGAATTAGAATATATATAGTTTTTATTGAATTAACTAGTTGTTCATAATAATTTATATATATAAATAATAAATGTTTTATATTTAAATTATTAGAATTAATTATTGATTGAAATTCGTTGATTTATAAATTTTAATTTAAAATGTGTCTAATTTTTATTGTACTCATTAATTATTTATAATAATCATTAAATTAATAATCATTTGTAATAATTTATGTAACTTTAAATATTTTTATTTAATTTATTATTTTTTAAAATCAAAATTTACCTCTTTTATAATTTATTAATTTAAAATATATTTAGTTTTGTAGTGACTCAACAATCTTATAATAATTTATATAACTATGTGATAAGTATAAAAATAAAATATAGTGTTTTGTAAGCATTGACTTATTCTTCTAATAGTTGAATTTGAAATGTGCATAATATTTATTGGATCAACTAATTATTTATAACAATTAGAGATTTACATAATCATATGACGTATGCCAAGTTATCATATTGTTTTATTTAACGTGTTCAGTCGAAATTTGCAATTGACTCGTTCTTATAATCTTTTTCACCGGAATTTCTATATAAGAAAGAAATTACTAAGATTGACCTTAGGAAGCGTGTTTTTCTTTGGTTACGAAAAGTGGCCAGAACCATACCATTACCCTTTTCTTAATTGAGGTTAGTAGTTATTGCGACTTGTAAACTATTTGTAATTTTATATAATTATTAATATTTTAAATAAAATTTAATTTAATATGGGAGGAAAAACAAACTGTTCACTAATGAGATATTGTTATTTGTGTTTATTTATGAGATGATGTCATTTAAGGTTACATGGAGTGTGGATTTTTTTTTAACACTTTGATTCTCTAAAGTCTACTGAAATTAAATTATCTTTGAGACTTTTTGATAGATTAATTATATTTACCACTCAACCTTTCTAAAATTTGGACTAGTAACTTAATAAAAACTAATCCCCACATATTATATTATATAAATATAAAAACGCCACTACCACCGTCGATTTTAAAACACCTTTACGGAAACTAATTTGAGACTTCTACTCGATTATCGATGGCCTTTTGTTTCATTATTCGACAACACAGAATTTACAAAGGGGCTGCAAAAATTAGACAGAGCAGACACGACTTCATTGTCATTTTTTCATTACACTAATGAGTGTTAAAAAATTAGGTAAGCAGATCAAGGTGATTACGTTTTCCTTTCACGCGCAATTTTAGCTCAGCCGATTATCATATCTACCATGGCGGTCTAGAGTTCTTGTATTTTGCGAACGCTGTGCTGAGATTTTAGTTTTAACTCCAAGACTTTCTAAGATGTTTGAAATCGCTCACAAACTTCTACATTAACCAACATTATATTTTGTATATGATGACAAATGAGAATAGTAAATATAAGTTGAAATAATAGAGAAAGTTTGTTTCACGGTTGTGTATGTCTTAGTTTAGATTTAGTTTCTACTTTTTAGGAGATAGTTTTGATCTCCCTAAATTGAATGTAAACTTATTTAATTCTGATTTTATGATTAATGGATGTGAACGAACTGCTTGGGGCAGTCTCCGGGTGTAGCTTGCTCACTTATGAGTTGCTAGTTTCAACGTGTAAGTTTCATTCCATTTTCTAACATGACATCAAAGCATAGAGAGTTGGGTCTGTGACGAGAGAGCCTTAGTGGCTAGATTGAGAGCCTTGGTGGTTGAGTTAAGACTTGGCGGTTAAGAACCCTTGTGGTTAAGAGCGTGTAAGCCTTGGTGGCTAAGAGCCTTAGTGGCTAAGTGCCTTAGTGGATGGTTCAATTGCTTTTATAGCAGAGTGCTGAAATTTTGAGCAAGCCTGATCAGCGCAACCCTCATAAGTCAAAGTGTGTTGATCAGCGTTAGCGTTGCACCATGAAATAGTGTTGATTAGCACTGGTTTTTGGTGTCATACCCGTGCTGATCCATAATACTTACAAGAATTTCGTCAGCGAGACATGCAGTACGGTGGAAGGGCACTGCTATTTTTTTCCTATTAGAGGCAGCCCGAGACCAAGAGTGCCTGTGTTGGTGGTCTTGTCCAACGTTTTTTTAAGGCCATTTGTCTGGTGTAGGATCCATAGCACCTAGATCTGGAGTTGTTAGAGGAATGGAGTTTGATCCATAGATCGATTGGTGGAGGATATAGTGTTGGATCCGTAGATCAGTTGCTGGATTACTGGATCTATAGATTGGACCAGTGGATCTGTTAGTGGAGTCGTGGTTCTGTCACAATGAATAACCACATTGCAGAGATGTACCTTAATGAGAGCAATAAGCTTGTTGTGTCAAATTATGCCAAATGGAAGTTCAATTTGGAGACACTGCTTGAGGGTTCTAGTGCGTGGACAATTGCAAACGAAGCTGAAGTAAAACCAACTATAGCCGAAGGTGCCATAGCCGCATCAATTCAAGATTGGGAAAAGAGGTAAAATAAAGCGAAGGTGTTGTTGAAGTTGTCAGTAAAAGATAGCATAATCCCTCACATCTAAGAATGAAAAACTACCAATGAAATTTGGGTGATGCTTAAGGATTTATATGAGACGAAAAATACAAATCATCTGTTGTTTCTGAAGAGTAATATTCTCTCCATCAGAATGGAGGAGAATGAATCTGTTGTTGCATTCATCTCACAGATCAAAGAATTGAGAGACAAGTTGGGAAACATAGGGGAGAAAGTGTCCAATGGAGGTCTCATCACAATTACCTTAAATGGCATGACAGAGGATTATCAAATGTTCATTATAGCGCTTGCAGCGAGGGCGAAATCTCCCACCTTTGAAGACTTGACGGGAATTTTGATGTGGGAAGAAGAGAGGTGTATGAATCTGATGCCTCTGAATGCAGATCTGGCATTGGTATTAAAGAAAAGGTTATTCAAAGGGAAACCAGGAGGAGGATGGAAAAGCGGTAGTCCATCTCAGAAAAAATCCATTTCAAGGTATGTCATCCACTATAAATGATTTAGGAATTAAGTGTTTTTACTATGGCAGAACTGCTCATATTTCTAGAGATTGTTATAAAAATAACATTAATGAAACCAGACATAGAGACAAAAGGCATACAGCGCATTTTACTGACAAAGATCAGAATCATGATCTTAAATTATTTGTGTCTGATGCTGCTCTTTCTGCTAAGACCCATAAGGCTGAAACTTGGTTTATGGATTATGGAGCATCCACTTATATGATAGGTAATAAACACTTGTATGAAAATTTGAAGGAGACCAACAATGGTGCTAACATCTACCTTGGATATGACAGAGCATATCAAATTAAAGGGTATGGAGATATTCTTGTGATATTGCGTAATGGTAATATCAGGCGTATCCAGAATGTCAGGTATGTCCCTGGTGTTAAAAATAATTTGATCTTTGTCTCCATGATTACAGATCATAACTTAAAGGTAGATTTTTTCAAAACTTAATGTGTTATGAAGGATTTGTCAAATCATCAGAAGTCAGTCGAATCAAGAGTATGAGTTGGAGGCCTATATAAGTTGAATGTTACAAGCATGTTGCATCAAGCTTTAACTTCAATGACTATGAAAACAGAGAATCTTTGGCATCAGAGATTTGGTCACATCAACCTTCATGACTTATTGCTACTACAAAAAGAGGGTAAGGTTGATGGACTTCTTGTTTTAAGAAATGAACATATTGATTATGAAGGTTGTGCATGTACCACCCCTCCATTGTATGTAATACTCTACTAACCTAAGCTAAGAAAAGCTAGGTCCAAGGTGAAACAATGAAAGTAAATACTTTATTGTTAATAAATAAAAATAATGTAAAACACTTTGAAAAACGAGACACTAAGAGATGAGGTTCTTGCCAAATAAAATCCCATTGGTGAATAAGAATGGATAATTCTTTCATGATAATATTTCTAGATAAAATTCTAGATAAGCTTAATAGATTGGGAGATAAATATCCATTAGGTTTCTTAGTTTTAAAAAGATGTTAAGTTTAACATAAAAGCCTTGAGGGAGAAAAAGGAAAGCTTTTATGGGAAAAGCCTCGTAGGAGAGAAAGGTGAGAAAGATAACATAAAACCCTTGCAGGAGAGAAAGGCAAGCCTTTATGGGAAAAGCCTTGCAGGAGAGATAGGTGAGCTTTTCCATGAAAAGCCTATGAAAAGGGATAAAAACATCCACCTAAAAGCAGGACGCCGCTAAAGGAAACCATATCATGAGAGAGGATATTAAATACCCATTCAGGGTATCGAGAGAGGCAGTTGATCCATGACAAGAACTCTTGGCTCAGGGGCGAACTGGAGGAAGTCATTTCTAGGTTGGGTGGTGGTGCTCGATTTTCCAAGTGCCTTTCGTCAGCTAAGCTAGTTTACTTAAATTGCTTGGGATGTATTATATGTGTCCCTTACTCTTTTTGTTGTCACATATTTAAACTTATGAGTACAATTGCATCGTGTTGTCTTATGATTTATTACTCTTGATGTTATTGAAGTTGTGAGTGTATGATGCATGAATAATCTTGGTTGACATGATGGAATAATGGTGAATATTTATGCATGAGACAACTATGTGTGAGGATTATATATGTTTTAAGGTGTGAAATTTTATAGTCTGTGGTTCAAGTTCTGTATGCTATGCATTACGCTTCATGAGTTGAATTGCATCAACTGAGGCTCGTTTAGCTAATTATTCATATCGGATAAGATATATGTCAGTAATACTTTCATCTATGCCAGTAGGACTATGATCATGATTATGGCAATGTTGGTTACAATATATTCATGATAACATTCCATTAATTCTTGTGTTGAGTTCTCATAGAAATGAAGTCCGGATGCTCAAATCTTATGGGTTGAATGCCATGATTTCTTCTATTCTCCAAGTTGTAATTTATGCTTAAGGGTTGATCTAGAATGTAATTCTAATAATTGACTCTAAAAGTCCACTTCAAGGATCTTGAAGAGCATAGAACTAATTTGTAGTATTGTGCCGAGGGGAAATGTGACAAATGGTATTAGAGCTCTAAGTCCAAATATTGCGGCCTAAGGGCCAACACATCTCGATATGGTATGAATGAGTTGTGGTCCTTAATTAGGTCCTAAATGATTAAGAGATGGAGTGCGTGAATGGTGACTAACTCATTGACAACTAGGGTGTTATTATGTGGAAATTCTATTATGCTAACGAAATGAGATGACAAATATTGTGTGGAATGTGGAGTATTTTACTAATTGTAGTTGTTGAATGTGTGAATTGTTGAGGTAGCTGATAGATGGTGTCCGAGTTGAGTTGTGCGAATGAAGCTACTAATATTGATGATTAGAGTATATTGTTGTGCATGAAAATTCTCTATATGTATGGGTATCAATGATCTAGGTGGCTCCAGACACATGTAGAAGTCCAAGAGGACTCAGGAAGGGTCAAAAATAAAAGGGTTTGGATTGGGCTCGAATGAGGTTCATGTTGAAGATCTTGTCGTCTTGATCGTGGTGGTGTGAACGGTTTGTCAAACCGATTCCGTATGCAAAAGTTATGAGCAGTCAAAGTTCAGGGTTGACTTAGGTGACTGAGCAGGCTTAAGGAGGCAGCAATTTGGACAAAATCCGGCCACAGGATTCCGACCAACCTGAGCCAGATTCTAAGCAAATTTGTGGCCTGTTTAATTTGTCTCCTTTAGTCATTTTTTGAATTTTCAAAAATGGCTAACTGTTTTTTAAATAAAACAAAAAAAATATAATTTTGGGGTGGCGGGACACCAATCCTGCCACCCCCCATATCCAATGTATGAAAACCAAAATAATTTTAATTATGGACCGATGGGCCATGACCCCTACTGGCCCTCCCTCAACTGTGGCACATATATATAGTGGGGTGGGTGGCCATGACCCCGCCAGCCCGGAGCTCACCTAACAGCACGTAACCATAGCTGGGGGCGCGAGCTGTCAACCTTGCCGCCCTCTCCACCTCCACACTAATTACATAACGGTTGGCAGGAAAATGGGGAAGTGGGCCACCAACATGGCAGACCCTCCACCCAAAAAAAGTTTAAACAGCGTTATGTGTGTTAAATTGGAAGGGGCGAGATTTGATCCCCTGACCCTTCCTCAACTATTTCCTAAACTTACCAATGCACCCAACGATCCGCCTTTGGAATATCTACCCACCAAATTGTATTTAAACCATCATTCATTTGAGCACCCCAGGGGCAAGCAGGAGCGGGCACACATTTCTATGCAAGTGGAACCATGAGCTGTGCAGAGAGGGGGCCAGAACCATGATCTAAGCAATTTCGTCAGGGGGACAAATTTCCACTTTGTCAGTTTTGGACAAATTTTATATGGTTTTATCATTTTGTGACGCCAAGAAATCAACGGTGCTATCCGTTTCTCCATCAGAGATTTGCAATTTTCGAGCTTATTCAATTTTGGAGGTATAAGGTTGTCATTTTGACTTTTCATGTATTTTCATTATTTTGCCATCTAATGAAAGCAGGGCCTCCCCACTAATTCGAGCAGGGCCCAGAGACGTAGTCCCTCCTGGACGAACTCTAATATCAATCCGATGTCTTCTATGTGTGACTTGTTATTCTTCGCTTCCTCTTCTTTTATGCACTTGTAATTCCATGCATAAATGCAAGCTTAA
Source organism: Pinus tabuliformis (assembly GCA_031772625.1). Lineage (NCBI taxonomy): Eukaryota > Viridiplantae > Streptophyta > Pinopsida > Pinales > Pinaceae > Pinus > Pinus tabuliformis. The sequence continues at coordinate 75,977,249 of CM062820.1, read as the reverse complement.
TATGTAATTCTTTAATGCATCACAAGGAAAGGATTTTTGGGATCAAGTGGTATTAGAGCTAGTCTTTGTAGATGTGAATTGCATGTTTGTGTGCTAACAAGAAATAGGCTCCGAAGAGGCGAAGGGAAACTAAGGTCTTTTGATCCCAAAGCGGGGCATGCACATCGAAGGAGAAACATAGCAGATGAAGAGGCTTGTTATGAAGAGGAGCTCAATTTCCACAAAACCTTCTATACAATGGCAGAAAATGTTGTCAATTTCTTGTAGGTTTTAACCCCGTACAGAAATTACCTGCATATGAATTCTAAAACACAGAAAATAGATAATGTGAGAGCAGAACACATAAAACACATATACACAGAGATTTTCCCTTGGATCCCAAAACCGGGACTACCAGCTTGATTTTTTATTATGTTCCTTTCAATGTTATAATACATATTTATACATGCAGAAGCATCCAACACCATGGACCGAAAACCATTGCATCCAATACCATGGACCGAAAACCATCGTGTCCAAAAAACATGTGTGAAAATCGTGCACAAAACCATAGGTGGGTCTGCACAACCTAACATAGGGTCCAAAACCAAAATTTTTCGGGGCGTTGCCCCAGACCCCATAAAGTGGGGTTACGGGTGCCCCTCAAACCCCCTGTTAACTACGTGGAAAGAATATAACACAAACAAACATTCTCCTACTTGTTTTCTTTCCACAGGGGGCCACAACAGAGCTTAGTCATTTTTCCAGCCCTGAAATGCCCATTGTCTCTCTACACCAAGAGAACTTCTTAGAGCTCACAGATTTTGTTAATGCATCTGCAATATTCTTCAAAGTGTCTACCTTTACCAACAACACCTTTTTGTCTTCTATCATATCCATCACAAAGTGATACTGAACATCAATGTGCTTTGTCTTTGAATGATATGTGGGGTTCTTTGCCAAGAAAATTGCACTTTGGCTATCAAAGTCTATCCAACCCCATACTTGAACACAATCTCTGCAACCAAACTTCTTCCTTACTTGTGTTAGCGCTTGAAATTTCACCTCAGGCTGAGAAAGGTAAACTCCAAGGCAACATCAAACCACTTAGCCTCGTAGCTAGCCCTACGGGGCAGGAGAGGGCTCTCTCCGGTCTATCTCGGTAAAGATCTTCAACGGGCGAGATAGCCAATGAGGAAACACTGATTTTAGGCTAGTAAACTGATAAAAAAGTTTGAATTGCAATTTTTAGGGTTTTGGTGGAAAGTTGGGGAAAGGGAATTTTGGGTGCGGGGATTGGACACAGTTTTTGCAGGGGATTCTTTGGGACAAGGTAGGAGACTGTATTGATGCCTTTAAAATAAGTGAATGGGTAGGAATGACTGGTGAGGAGCTAAGGAGCGCAAGCAATCACCTTGAGTTCTCCTTAAACAGATGAAAGCATTGATATTAAGAAAATTTAAAAGCAGAGCATGGAAATCATGAATTCTACTTTAACACTTCATTTGCCTAATTTCAGAAGAAAAAGAAAGAGGATGATTTCACATAACACACTTACAAGTACAAAGAGAAGCACACCATCAATACATGTAACCACAGGAATCCCAAAAAGAACTGCAAAACCCTGGTCTTTCTTCCTTTGCCAAAATTGCAGAGATACAATGAATAATACAATAGAGCTTTCTCCCTCAAGAGTCCAACCATGAAAATGACCAAGAAAGTACATAATATAGGCAATCTAACATCTTTCATTGCCTCTAGGGGTCGAGCTCATCCTTCTAGGAGCTTTTTCAACCAATTCTAAACTGAGCACTAAAATCTAGGCAGTCAAAACAACTTGCCTCTATAAGCTAGGAAACCAATTCATTCATTAAATGTTTGCTATTTCATGAATGAATCTTCTAGAATAGGTAAATAAGTGTCATATCAACATGAAAATACATTAATTACATCAAAGAGGGTGAAAAATCCCATCCCAAGTCAAAACTGGCCAAAGCTGGGCGAATTCCTGAGCTGTAGGTGAAAAATTATGAAAATTGCCTGATAAGTTGCGCTTCTCTGGAGCTCCGTTTGAGGCACGTCCAGGTGTCCAAATGAGGCAAAAGTGGGCTTGTTGGAAAGATCTGGATGTCTACTTTCCAACCCAACTAAAATTTCTGAATTTGGTGGCCATTTGCCCCTCCAAAATTGCAATCTCCCAATACTGCTCCCTGTTTGTCAAAAAGGTGGCAGAAAGTCAATTTTTGCATGTTTTTTGACATTCTGGAGGCTCAAAACTTAATGAAATCTCTTGGTAATTGCTGAGCAGGTGTATCTTTGCATGAAAAATCCAGAAATGCTGATTTTTCCCAAAATGAAGTTGCCCATCGAATAGGTCGCGCGCAGCGCGCGACCTATCAAGGAGAAAAACCTGTTTTTTGCCCAAAAATTCATAAGTGACCAAAAATGCTCAAAATTTTTTGAAATTTGTGCTGTAGTGAGGTCATTTAATATCATTCTCCTTCAAGGAAGCCTCAGCCAAGACGTGAAGGGGATCAGGCCTTTTTCGTCGTTTTAGTGCCTTGGCCAACCTCCTTGGATCTGGCGCTTGTATTTTTGATATTTCTCTTAAACCATGACACCTGTGCAAAATGTGAAGGAGGTGTTTCTTCCTTCGCCTGTTGTGGACAAAAACCTCTCTCAGTTTTCCAAAATTCATCTTTGATTGCTCTGAAACATCTTTTGAGTGAAACTTATCCCGATGTGTGAAACAAGGAATTTTGTCGAAATGAAGCGAAATGAAGGGGATAAGGGGCTTCTAAATTCTCGGGGAAATTTTTGGAAGTAGGGAGGGATGTTAGGAAGTAGGGGCAAGTGGAATCGCGGGGATCGAGTGAGGGGAAGGGGTCCAAAAGGGAAAAACACAGGCCCAACCTAGAAAATTTCCAGGTTGTAGCAAGAAACTAGGGTTTGCGCGAAAATGAGGAATTTGGGGGATCTCAGTGATGGGAAGCATTTGATAAGGTACTTTAAGGATAGGGGAAGGTGTATGAACATCAAGATACAAGTTTTGCCGATGATTTGACCGCCCAAGAGAAATTGCCTTCAAAACCCTAGGAGAGGGAAATGAACCTTGCCTAGGCACAACTGAAGCATGAACAAGGTGTAAAATGACATGATAATGACAACCCTATGAATGATGATAGACTCAGCTGAATAGTGACATAGATTGGCATTTGGGCAATTTTGAAAAGAGTGAGATCAAACCCTAGACCTAATGCCTAGTGACCAAATTTTGCTTGAAGACTCACTGAAATGACAAAATTTAACCTTGACACTTCAAAATCACTTTGTAAGAGCACGTTTGATCACTAGAGGAAGGTTGGAAAGACTGACACTAACAACTTGCATGAGTGGCTGCCATGTATTCTGCCTCTGTAGTTGACAGTGCCACTTCAGATTGTTTCTTACTCATCCAACTGACTGCACCTCCAAATAGGTTAAACACATACCCACTTGTAGATCTTCTCTGACCTAGATCTCCAGCCCAGTCTGCATCAACAAAGCCATGAATATCCAACACTCTATCCAATCCTGGTCTTCCTTGGTAGCACAAACCATAATAACTAGGTCCACGTAAATACTGAAAACCCGCTTCACTGCTTTCCAGTGCTCCTTCCCTGGTTTTGACATAAACTTGCTCAATACTCCCACTACATGTGCAATGTCTGGTCTAGTACAGACAATTGCATACATCAGGCTACCGACTGCACTTGCATATGGAACACGGGACATGTCCTCTTCCTCTTCTTGTGTCTTGGGACACTCTTCAGCAGATAACCTCATACCTAGAGGAATAGGAACCTTCACCGGTTTACTATCATGCAAATTAAACCTCTGCAATATTGTCTCGACATACTTCCTCTGGTTTAACTAGAGCTTCCTCTTTGCCCGATCTCTTTTAATTCCCATGCCCAAAATATAGTTTGTAGCACCAAGATCTTTCATGTCGAATTTGGAGGACAATTGGGTCTTCAAATCCTGGATAACTTCTTTGTCATTTCCAACCAACAACATATCATCCACATACAAGACCAGATAAATAACATGGTCACCAATTAATTTAAAATACACACAGTGATCTGCTTTGCTTCTGGTGAAGCCAAGTCCCCGTATAAACGTATAAAATTTCTGATACCACATCCTTGGTGACTGTTTTAACCCATACAAAGAATTCTTTAACTTTCATACCAATTCTTTCTTACCCTTTGTTGCAAAGCCTTCAGGTTGCTTCATGTAGATTTCCTCTTCTAGATCCCCATGAAGAAATGTTGTCTTCACGTCCATCTATTCTACCTCAAAATCAAAAGCAGCGGAAACAGATAAAAGTAATCTAATAGAAGTTACCTTGGCAACAGGAGAAAAAATATCACCAAAATCAATTTCCGACACCTGGGAATAACCTTTTCCTACCAACCGAGCTTTGTAATTCTCCACTTTTCCTTCTGCATTTGTCTTCTTTTTGAACACCCATTTGCTGCCAATGGGTTTCCTTCCAGCCGAAAACTCCACCACATCCCAAGCCTCATTTTTGTGCAAAGATGCCATTTCATCAACCATGGCCTCTTTCCAAAGTTTTCCATCCTCTGAATCTACTGCTTCCTTCACAGTTCTGGGATCATTGTCAGTAATAGGTAAATAAAAATTTGAATAGAAAGCAGATGGATTGTACCTTTCAGGCTGCCTTCTTTCTTGAACTGATCTTCTCACAGCTGGAGTTTGTGGCTCTTCATCTTCTGATTCCTCCTCTGCTGTAGAGTCTAATTCTTCCTCCTTTAGCTCAAACTCTATCTTCTCAGGTTCCTTTCATTGGACTTCATGTTTAATAACATCTTTCAACTCTCTGAACACCACATCTCGGCTGTACACAACCTTCCGTGTGACCAGGTTCCAAAGCTTATAACCCTTTAAACCATCCTTATACCCAATAAAGATGCACTTTTCAGATTTACTATCCAACTTGGTTCGTTTCTCCTTTGGAACATGTACATATGCATCACATCCAAATACCCTCAAATGTGAAAGAGAGGGTTTCTTACCAGTCCATACCTCTTGTGGAGTCTTATCCTCCAACGCTGATGAAGGTGACTTGTTGACCAGGTAACATGTAGTACCCACCGTCTCTGCCTAGAATTCATGTCCTAACGTGGCACCACTGAGCATGCTTCTTGCCCTTTCCATCAACGTCTTGTTCATTCTTTCTGCAACTCCATTTTGCTGAGGTGTATATGGAGTAGTCTTCTGCCGTGCTATACCACACCTCTTACAGAATTCTTCAAGTTCCTTACTACAAAACTCTCAACCATTATCTGTGCTTAGAACCTTTATCTTCTTCTCTGTCTGGTTTTCCACTAGAGCCTTAAATTCTTTAAACCGAAAGACTTCAGATTTATTCTTAAGGAAATATATGCATGTATTCCTTGAGAAGTCATCTATAAATGATACATAGTACACAAACTTACCCGGTGATGTAACCTTCACAGGTCTAAACACATCACTGTGCACAAGCTCTAATATATGTTTCGCCCTCTTACCACCAGAGGGGAAACTCACCCTATTCTTGCTTCTCGTATACACAATTTTCATATAAATCAAAATCCATAGAGCTATCACTCATACCTTCTACCATACCTTTACCATGAAGTATTCGAAGGTCCTTCTCTCCAATATGTCCAAGACTTTGATGCCACACCATGGTCTTTTCTCCAGAGACCACTAGATTTTCTGCTCCACTTTCAAGAACCACGGAACTGTTGCACCCATCAACAACAATGCTACCTTAAAGCTTGTACAGAGTTCCAATCCAAACTCCCTACATCAATACCAGTGTTCCCCGAACCATCTTGCAGGTATCCTTCTCGAACACTGTTTTTACACCTGCATCATCCAACTTACTAACATAAATCAGATTTCTGGCTAATGCAGGAATATGCAGAACACTGGGAAGTGTTTTAACCCTTCCACCTTGCAGCTTCAACTTTACTTTTCCACGACCAATGATTCTAGCCTTCTTGTCATCCCCCAAGAAGACATCACCACCATCATATTTCTCATACTCACAGAACCACTCTCTATGGGGAATGAAGTGAAAGGATGCACCTGAGTCAATCAACCATGCCTCATGACCTACATGTGTACTTGAAGAAGCCAAGTACACATCCCCACCTTCATATGGGGTGGTTTTCGCCTCTGTAGAAGGAGCCTCATCAGATCCCTTTCCTTTGTTAGGAGCTTTAGATTTACAGTCCCTTTTGAAGTGGCCTTCCTTTCCGCATTTCTAGCACACCACCTTTACAGGTTTTCCTGGAGATTTTGATCTCCCTCTAGATTTAGATCTCCCACTCAATGAATTATTTTTGTTTCTATTCTGGGACTGTCCTCGTATAGACAAGGCATCACCATTTTTGGCTTTCCATATTTTTCCGTCTCATCTCCTCCATCAGCAAGGATGAGACTATTTCATCAAAATGCAAGGGAGTTGCATTGCTACCTATTGCAATAACTAGACTATCCCATGAATCTGGTAGAGAACACAACAAACTAATGCACTTATCTTCATCTAAAATTTTAATATCAACAAATGCTAACTGACTTACCACAGTATTAAATGTGTTCAGATGCTCTGTCACTAATTCTCCATCTTTCATCCTCAGGTTATACAACTTTTTCCACAGGAACAGTTTATTCACTAGAGACTTAGATTGGTACAAAGTCCCTAACTTGTCCCACAAAGACTTTGACGTAGCTTCCCTTGATACATTCAGAAATACTGAATTTGAGACACACAATCGTATTGTGATCTTTGCCTTCCAATCAAACTTCTTCCATTATTCATCGGACTCTTCCGTTGGTTTAGTATTTGGATCTACCGCGATCCACTGATCTTTATCCACCAACAGATCCTCCATCTTGAGTTTCCACAACTCAAAACTCTGACCATTAAATTTCTCGATCTCTATCTTTCCACTGCTCGCCATCTTCTTTCACCACCATAATGAATCTCGCAGATCTCCCACTGAACAGGGTCTACCGCAGGCCCGAATGAAACCCCTCAGCAACAAAGGCGTCCCTTGAAGCCAAATCTGCTCTAATACCAAATGTAGGTTTTAACCCCATACAGAAATTACCTGCATATGAATTCTAAAACACAGAAAATAAATAATGCGAGAGAAGAACACATAAAACACATATACACAGAGATTTCCCCTGGATCCCAAAACTAGGACTACCAGCTTGATTTTTCATTATGTTCCTTTCAATGATATAATACATATTTATACATGCTGAAGCATCCAATACCATGGACCGAAAACCATTGCGTCTAAAAGCATGTGCGAAAATCATGCACAAAACCATAGTTGGGTCCGCCCAACCTAACATAGGGTCCAAAACCAAAATTTTTCAGGGCACTGCCCTAGACCCCATAAAGTGAGGTTACGGGTGCCCCTCAAACCCCCTATTAACTACGTGGAAAGAATATAACACAACCCAAGATTGCTTTCAAGGTTGGAGAAAGTGGAAGGGAAAAAGGTAGAAGAACAAGGGTCAGTGCATGGAAATGGTGGAGAAGAACCCCCTCCTTCTCCTTCCATGAGTGAAAGCTCTTCTTCGTCTCATCACCATCATCCTAAAAATTCAAGGGGTACATCTAAGAAACCTTTCTTTAAATTAGATGTCAAATTTGATCTTCCCATGTATAACAGTGAAAGTAATGCATAAAAGCTTAATAACTGGATTAGGAAGATTGAGATCTACTACAGGATTCATCAGATTGAATAGGATGAGGCAAAGATTCAGTTGGCCTTTCTTCGACTGAGTGGCACCACTCTCATCTAGTGGGAGAGAAAATTGTGAAGCAGTAAGAGCGTGGGTAATATTCTTTCCTCATGGCCTAGTTTCACTTTTTCATTAAAGGAATAATTTTATCCCTTGGGTTATAAGCAAAAAGCCTTAATGGATTAGCAATACTTAAGGCAAGGCAGAGGTCAGGATGTTCAAAGCTTTATCGAGGAGTTTAGAAAACAAGAACTTAATTTGGGCATTGAACTTAACTCACCTGAAGTAGCAACTACGTATATTGGATCATTACATAGTTAAATTAGAAATTCATTATTATTGTTTGAACCTACTACCATTGACTCGGCTAATGTAAAGGCCATTCATCTAGAAAACAGGGGAACACCTGAACGAGATGACCACCCAAAGAGAACCACAGAAGCCAAGAGAAGGGGAGCAAAGCCCTCTTATACACATTGTAAGAAAGAGGGGCATGATGAAGAAAATTGCTGGAAGTTGCACCTTGAGCTGAGACCTGAAAGGAATGACAGAAAGGGGAAGCAGAAGGTCGTCACCATCGTGTAATAAAACCAAGATTTTGAGCTAGAGGAAGATGAGAAGGTTGCAGCTGCAGGATTTGCACGAGGTAGGCCCATTGACATGGGTCTGATTCCAGCGATGAAATGAAGAATGCAGCCCTTGGGATTGCGAAAGGAGGACCCATAGATTGGGGTCTAATTTGGGCCATGAATCAAGGATTTCAACAGACATAACGAAAAGGGAACTCCCCGCAGCAGGACTCTAAGAACTTGAGGAGACTAACCACCGCATCCAAGTAGAGAATGTTAAGTTAAGGAGGCTTCTACAGGAGGCAAGGGAAGGAAAACAAAGATTACTACTCCAGTTGCAAGCCAGGGATGAGGCCTTGGAAAAGCTGCAACATCACTATCCAGAGGTAAAAAGCGATTCTCCGATTTCACAAGCTTTTCATGATGATGAATTCGCTACTTTTGAAAAACATACTACAGGGATTAGATCCAAACTATTGAAGAAGATGGGGTATCAGGGAAAGGGCCTCGGCATCAAAGGCCAAGGCATCGTAAACCCCATTGAAGTCGAGGAATTGCCGCGTCATGCAGGACTCAGATACGCCAGAAAGGAAATGGGAGAAAGCTCCAATACAGCTAGGAACCAACCAATGAGAAACGATGAAATTACCTCCTCACAGTCCAGAAATAGTGAGGGCCCCATAAACACTTACTGGAGGAACACCAGGGGAAAGGTGCCCCAAGGCAGCCCCAAAATTTTGGAGGAAAAAGATTCATTGTAGTCATTTCAACAAACAGGGACACCAACAAACCACGTGTTCGATGCTCCATGCTCTGGAAACATCGATAGAGGAGCCGAAAGGTGAACATGTTCAACAAATGAATACACCCCATTAATGGTGGTCTACTTTATTAAGTTGTTTTTTCTAAGGTAGTAGCTTGTTATGGTCACCATTGTAAATCAGGTAAATGTAAAAGTGATGGTGTGTTTCCTATCACTTCAAAACGAAGCAATGATATTTTGGCCTTTCTTTATTAGTAGTTGAGGTATTGATTACTTTTTATGTAGTCCTTGGTCAAGGAGTGTGTGCTATAAACTCTTGGCAAGGAAGGGTTGCTAAGTCATGTGTGGTGTGCATGATTGCAAAAAAGGTACTAGTTTCGTGTGCAGGTGATTGAAAGTGTGGGTTGAAAAGGAAACAAACAGTGTGCTAAGTGTAAATGCTTTTGGGGTCCAAAATCTCCTCAGTGGGGAGGATTGATCTAGGTGGCTCCAGACACATGCAGAAGTCCAAGAGGACTCAGTAAGGGTCAAAAATCAAAGTGTTTGGATTGGGCTTGAACGAGGTTCATGTTGAGGATCTTGTCGTCATGATCGCGGTGGTGTGAACGTTTCGTCAAACCGAGTCCGTATGCAAAAGTTAGGAGAAGTCAAAGTTTAGGGTTGACTTGAGTGATTGGGCAGGCTTAAGGAGGCAATAATTTGGACAAAATCCAGCCACTGAATTTTGACCAACCTAGGCCAGATTCTGGGTGAATTTGTGGCCTATTTAATTTGTCTCCTTTGGTCATTTTTCGAATTTTCAAAAATGGCTAATTGTTGTTTAAATAAAACAAAAATAATATAATTTTGGGGTGGCGGGCCACCAACCCCACCACCCCCATATCCATCGTATAAAAACCAAAAAAAAAATAATTATGGACTGATGGTCCATGACACCCACCGGCCCTCCCTCAACCATGGCACATATATATATAGTGGGGTGGGCAGCCATGACCCCGCCACCCCAGAGCTCACCTAACAACACGTAACCAAAGGTGGGGACATGGGCTATCAACCCCGCTGCCCTCTCCACCTCCACACTAATTACATAATGGCCGACGGGAAAATGGAGAAGTGGGCCACCAACATGGCAGACCTACTACCCAAAAAAAATTTAAACAACATTATGCGTGTTAAATTGGGAGGGGTGGTATTTGATCCCCGAACCCCTCCTCAACTATTTCCTAAACTTACGAATGCACCCAACAATCGACCTTTGGAATATATGCCCACCAAATTGTATTTAAACCATCATTCATTTGAGTTCCCTAGGGACAAGCAGGAGCGAGCACGCATTTATATGCATGTGGAACCATGAGCAGTGCAGAGAGGGGGCCAAAACCATGATCTGAGCAATTTCTCTAGGGGGCAGATTTCCACTTTGTCAGTTTTGGACAAATTTTATATGGTTTTAGCATTTCGAGATGCCACGAACTCGACAGTGCTATCCGTTTCTCCATCAGAGATCTGCAATTTTCGAGCTTCTTCAATTTTGGAGGTATAAGGTTGTCATTTTGACTTTTAATGTATTTTCATTATTTTTCCATCTAAAGAAAACATGGCCTCCCCACTAATTCGAGCAGGGCCCGGAGACGTAGTCCCTCCTGGATGAACTCTGATATCAATCTGGTGTCTTCTATGCATGACTTTCTATTCTTCTCTTCCTCTTCTTTTATGCACTTGTAATTCCATGGATAAATGCAAGCTTAATATGTAATTCTTTAATGCATCGCAAGGAAAAGATTTTTGGGATCAATCAATCAGTTATATATTATTGGTATATTTGGATAAATTTAGGATACGAAACATCGACGTATCGTTCTTGTAAATAAACTTACATGTACAAGTACTCGCAACATGCTCAGTTGAATTGGTTATGGGGATAATAATTTAGTAATTAAGAGGATTTTGTTATAATAGTTTCATAGCTCAATTATTGCACTCATTGATCAATTTTAGTCACTTCGAGAAATAAAATAGCTAAAGAATTATTGAAAGAAATGAAATAGTCTTGGTCGAAGATAATCATTGTAAGAAGGGGGAAAAGAGGTGACCCAAATATAGGGCAAGTATAAAATTTATTAAGGCTTACAATTAGGATTCTAATTAAAGGTAACATTGTCAATAAGAGAATTTTTATCTGGTAGAAAAGTCTACAATTCCTTTAATTGGAAATTTGATTGCAACCAACTGTTGTTTTATATATATCCATTTATATGGACATGTTTAAGTAAAGTATGTATTGCGTCTTGTATCTTGAGTTTTGAGAAAATCAAGATAAAGCTTCCATTACTTAATAATATGGATATGTTTAATATATATATATATATATATATATATATATATATATATATATATATATATATATATATATATATATATATATGTTGCGAAAGGTCGTCATGTGCTTGTAGAATAGGAAAGAAGCATGGCGGATGTGTCATGGACTTGAAACATGTGGAGGTGTAAAGAAGAATACAAAGGATGCAAACAACATTGGCTCAAGAATGAAATTTGAGTGTCTATGGGACACAAGATTTGTAGCACTCCTAATGGCTGCACTACGACAAGCCTAGTAAAAACTTGAATACCAGGAAACTGTGAGTTGAAACTAATTAGAGGTGCCACAAACAATTGTGAACTAGAATAGTTGAAGAGTGAAGAGGCTACAATGAAAGTCCCAAATATGCTTAGGATGTAGAATTGATGAATACGGAAACAATGAGCATTGATAGAGATTATGCCATAGAATCCCTTAAGCGTGTGGCTAGTAGTGTAGTTGTTTGGGTGTGAAGTTAGTTGGGTGTGTAAATCATGTTAAAGCAAGTTTGGTGATCAAGAACGCATCACTAGTATCAATGCAAGCATAGCAACCAGACGTCGAGCTAAGCCCACAAGAGATTTTTTTTACACTACATGTCTAAAACGACCATGGCAGCTTGACTGTGCAACCCACTACAACCTTTTGTATTAAACAAAGGCAGTGTCCTCGTGAGTTTCCCCCTTCACTTGTCCCTTACATTGTGGGCACTGAGAAAATCGCTTGGCTTGACCATCGAAGGAATAAATCATAAGAGACAATTTCTATATTATTTTAGATTAATCACAGGTTTGTAAAAAAAAATCCAAGCCTTCGATTTATAAAGCACGCCTGGATATGGTAGTTTTAGAAGCGGATTTTATGGGTAGAATTAAAGAAAATATCACGTTCTATTTGCTAAGGAAATTATCTCAAGGATCGTTGTTTCCTTTTCGATATGCAGTATCAATTTTTTTTACTTTATCCATTGATCTGGAGAGGTTAGAGTGTGAAAGAAATGGGTGCTTACCCTTGCTGTGGAATATTCTACTCCACAACATCAGGCGATGGATAAGGGTTATCCTTGCTTACACTTGGACAAGTCGCAATGAGAAAATCCATTTAATCTCATCTTCTTTGTGCTTGAAGGTCAGGTGTATTCAGTGTAGGTTCGATCATCTTGATCGAATTATAAATTCTTGATATAAACAAGCTTTACACCCATTCGCATAACTACATTGTTTCTGGTGTGGGGGGGGGGGGTCTTCTAGTTTGAGTTTTTCTTTCTTCCACAAATGGCTAGTATGCACCATGGCCCATATAGTGCTTAGCATGCACATGATTCATCCCCTTGAATGTGGAAGGAGTGACTGGCTGCTTGGGAGATATTACAGGTGCTGATATTATAGCACCATTTACCACCCTTTGTAGATTTTATGCTCTGTCATATGGCTTAAGGCAACCCTTTCCTACCAGACTTGGTCCATTTTTCTAAAAAACAATGTTTTAAATCCCATACATGATTTTTCCATGTATAAAGCACGTGTACACGTGGATTAGTCTATACCCAGCTTGCGTATATGTGTTAAAACACTAAAAAATATATAATTTCCCTTAATTCGGGTGGACTTTACAAGTTTGACCTCATACTCACCTACTATAGCATATGGCCCAACTGTTTCCCAATTGAAAAAACTAATTTGGAGAAGTATAAATAAACCTCCATGGGAAGGCCTAAGAGAAGAGAAAATATTAGATATTGATATTATAGTTGATTACATCCTTGATCAAGTCTGAAGATATCCATGTGCCTTCTGCACTCCCAAGTCATAGGAAACCCCTGTTTCCTTCTTGAGATGCCCATCATCCCTTTGTGACATCATTGTGTATACCTATGAAGGAGGATTGCTGAGCCATGGGCAGGATAGATCCAGAGGATGGTTTCGCTTGGAGCTGGTGGACGACTCAGGTTATAGTTCTTCCAAATTTTCTTTAGCTTACATCAATATAGAGGTGTTTTCTTGTTCTTGATGATTATGGTCTAACCATTATATCATGAATACGCTTCCTATTACTGTTGTTGTATATGATCTACTTGAATGATTTTAAGGTTTTAAAGCATTGGAAGAAGGAGAGGGTTTGGACCCTACAGGAACGACCTCAAACATAGGACCTCCGGGTAATACCTCTTATTCCTACTTCAGTAGTTTAAGTATTAGGACTGCCTATTTTTATGTCTCTTTATGCTCTATGCCCTCCACTCTGTTGGGGTTCTCAACCCAAGGCCCTAGGGTGATTCTACTCGTAACAGAATTGGTGACTCCATTGGGTATAACATTCTTGTTTTTTTAGATTAGGTTGTTTCTTCTTGATCAGGGCATGCTTGATTGATTTCTTTCTTTTACAGTGTCTGTGACCTATTTTCTTCCTAGGCATCAAGTCTGATCTTTTGGATCAGGCTTGGATTTTTTGTTTTACTTGACTGATCTTTATATGCACACTTCTCAGAGGATACAATAGCATATGCACGCTAGGTTCTTCAAATAGACTAACATATACGCAAGTTTCCTATGTTTTAGTTGCATATACATGCTTATATGTTTTTGCACAGTCGCATATACCTTATTTTGAATAAATTTTTCAAAACATTTGGCCAAATTAATATTGTTGCCTGGTGGTTTTTTCTATTTTCTGGTCATTCACTGTTAGTGAAGCTCTGCTTTCTTGCAAGTTTTCAATTTCTATTCTTCTTCTTGTTGAAAAACCTAGTTAACCTAGGGTTTTCTCCTTGAGTAAAGGTTCAATTTGGCTTTGGGTTCAAGGCTTCTTTTGGAAGTTCTTGGTTGTTTTGACTTTCTGGAACAAGAAACTGGTTGCAGTTTTGTCTATAGCCCAATTTTCAAATTGCTTTTCTTTTCTTTCCTTTTTTAGTTGACCTATATTGTTTTCATGGTTGTTGAGTACCTATTTGGATTTGCTAAAGTCCTTTATACTATTGTTTAGATCAATCTATGAAATTTTGTAGTCCTTTGTCATTTCGAGTCACATTATATTAATGATGTGCATAACTTGCAAATTTTTGGATTCTTTATGCTTGTTTTTGGTCTTTGAAGTTTAGTAGTCTTTGTGTTCTCAAAAACTTCTTTAGGTTCTTTAAAAAAAGAAAAAGACAAAGACATTGTTCTTTCCTTTATTTTCCTTTTCAGTATTTGTTTTTGGCTTCTTCATTATTTTTTATCAATTGTGAACCATTTTTCAATTGGTTTTGCTTGGTTTCAAGAGAAGTTTGTCATTGAATTTATGCCCTCATTATAGTCAAGTTGGCCTATTGATCTTGTGAAAGAACACATTTTCTTATTGTATGAGCACCTGTAGAATAGTTTGTATTAAGTTAGTTTGCACTAAATAATTTGAGTCTTTTTGTTAGATTTTGAGTGTGTAGAGAGTTTTTATGAGAAAGAAAATTTGTTTTTCCTTTTATAAGTTTATTTGTAGAACCTCATAGAAATCTCTTTTCATTGAAGAAAAATAGCTGCATTTTCATACAGCTAAGTTTCTATTGATTTCTTTTGTGTCAAAACACCATATGCTTCACTCTCATTTTACCCATGACCTAAAGAATAGCCCTTTAAAATCAAGCGCTTAATTAAAAAGAACTAGAACATTAATTTATTTGTCATTAATTACATCAACAATTCTAGATCTTTAGGGCCTTGGAATAGGTGAGTGTAGGGTTAACTCTCCAAGGCCACTCAAACTATTAAACATGGATGTTGAATAATGAGTGAAATCAAGTGTTGTTAGAAGGACCAGGAAAGCTCCGTTATTGGGAGTCAAGCACGAGGGAGAGTGAAGATAAGGAAAGAGAGATACCCTTCTCCTACTTGCTGGATCACGCCCTAAGACTGTTCCGCCCAACTTTTGTTACGAACTAGTGTCCATAGTTTCTATTCGTAGGGACCACATAGTTCACTACGTAGGGGAATCCCCTGGCACCTGAGGCAGATGTTGCATCACGCTCATTAGTACTTGTGGAGGGTACTCTTGCGAAGCTCAGGGACTTGCACCGACAAAGGCTTTTGTCTGGGGGTCAGCGTAATTGTTTCTATCACCTTCGCTGGTAATATTGGGTCGTAATTATCCCAAACTATCTTCGGATGGTCCCTTACTTCACTTTCTTGTATTTTGGTGTCTGTTCCTCATCACACAGAGTGGAAATACTTGGAATTTGCTTCATTGGTTTCACCTTTAGGGACTTTATATTGGAGTTCTCTTTTATCTTTGTATTTAGTTGGCTTTAGGTGGATTTGTCTTGTCACTTTTGGACCTTAGATTCTGATTGAATGACCAACCACTCCACTGGTCTTGAAAGGCTTTTGATCTTTCTTTTGAACGTTGTGGAGTTGCCTCCTTAAGGGAAAAGGTTTGATTGTGCATCTCTCTTCCTTGGAAAGTCATTTGTATGATCCCGTAAGGTAAGGATCTGCATATAAGTTGGGTATGGCCAATATTCCTGTGGATGCCAACCAAGGGACCCTTCCAAAAGGGGATCCTTGTGCTTTTCCTTTCTTTGGAAATGTTGGTACCCCCTTCATGGCCACATTGAATATTCCTATATTGAATGTTGGACTACTAGTTTGGCTGTGGTCGACTCTGAATATTCCAAATTTATTAAAGCTTCTCAGATGAATGATTTATTTCAAGGGCATCAAATGCGTGTTAATTGTTCATCTTCTTCAAAATATAAATCTATGATTCATCTTTATCCTCCTTCTTGTAGTAAGAGATCTAAAAATAAGAGAAAGAGGAAGAAGAAGAAGAAGAATAGTTTTATCCATGAATCATCACCAACCCCTGCAATTCATGTTGGAGATGAGCTTTCATCCGCTGCAAGTCACGCTAGGGGATAAGTCTATTCACTGCAAGTCATCCTAGCAATGGGTCACCTACCTCTATGAGTCATATTTCTATTGACTCACATGCTTCTGTGAGTAGGGTTGGGGGCACAAGTCCTATCTCTCTTTGGAATGAGTCACTAACCTCTACGTGTCATGTTGGGGACTCTCCACCAACCACTGCTAGTCATGTTGGCAGAATGGATGTTGACCAGAAACCTAGCGTAGAATATTTAAACCTAATCTCCCTTGTAAGATATCTAAGGGAGACCATCTTACTCATTTGTGCCTTGGTATTCCAGTGAGTCTGAATCAGAAGGTTCTTCTACTCCTGGATCTGCTATGTTTTCTCAACAGTCTCATCAACCATTGGTTGATGAAGTGGTAAAGCTAGTGTAATCTCTATCTGATTCCACTCCTCTTTTGGGGGGTGAAGAGCCTAACAAGAGATTTTTCTTGATTTATAGTACATATTCTTATAGCCTAGTGGGGTTTCCAGTCTCTTTGAATGTACCACCTCCAAGTTATAGGAGTGTCTCCATTGATTGGGATAATCTTGTCGAGCCTCATCTTCCTTCTGTTGCACCTTCCCAAATAAGGGTTAAAGTTAATTCCACAAATATCTATTGATGTATGGTGGATGAAGGATCCTCTACAAGTATTATATCTTCCTTGAATTGGAAATCTTTGGGTTTCCAAAGTTGTTGGTAGCTGATAATCAATTGTTAGCCTATGATAGAAGACGTGGTGAATCTATGGGTATTCTTCCTCAATTGCCTATTACTTTAGGTGGGAAGACTGTATTTATCGATATGATGGTGGTTGATTGCCCATTAAACTTTAATATGCTACTTGGGTGTGATTTTTTCTATGCTATGAATGTTGTGGTGTCTTCACTCTTTCAAGTGATGGTATTCCTCATAATGGAAATATTTTCACTATTGATCAGCTTGCATATGATAATCACCCCCCTAATTCAAATTTACTACAGAATACCCCTTGGTGTGTTCTAAGTGTTCGGGTAGACTCTACTCAGCCACGAATGAACTGTGTGGCATTGTATCGTCAATGTTAAATTGCTTCTGAGAAGGATCCTTCGAACTATTGTTTTCCTTCTCGGGACTTGATCCTAATAGTTGACTAAGTGATTTATTCTATGGGGATATGGAACCCCTTAATTTCCTCTTTTGATCCTTATGGTTCTCATGATTTCTTGGAAGTTGATTTGCCTTCACAGGAGGAACTTTTTGAAGCCATGAGTTTTAGCTACCAAAGGAGTCCTTAGCCTAAGACGCAGGGAGCTTCTCCTGAAGAACTATTATGCATAAGCTACAAGGCTGCGTGGTTCCCTGTACCATACTGTACATATAAGGTATGCATTTTCAAGTTTTTTATTCTATAACACAAGCTTTTATCTGAAGTTTATATATGGGATGTATTAACTTCTTGTCTAGTGTTCCTAATTATGTCTATACAACTTGGAAGACTTCTCCTTTGGGCAATTTTATGGTTGATCTGCTCTGACAGGTGTTGGTTCTCAAAACTGGCATACAGGTTAGGTTTTTCACCTGCATTATGCATTTATCAGTTTCCTTTCCCATTTTTTCCTTAGGATCGACCCCACCAAGATATGACGTAGAACCTTCTCATTACTTAGAAGTGTCATAACTTGTGTAGTGGAGCCTACTTTATGATGGGTGCCCTAGCTAGTACCTTATGGTCACTTGGCACCCATGCTGAACTTTTGTTCTTAGGCTCGAGAGTCCTCTTTAGTACCCTCATGACTTTTGCGATGAAGCTTCATTCTCTTACTTCTTCGCTATTTTTCTGGCTTTATACCCTAGAGGCTCCCACATGTTGAGTTGTATTGTTGCATTGGATTTTGACTATTTGTACCTTTTGGCCTTAAACTGGCTTCACTTGGATTCGTCTATAAGCCACTTTTTGACCATGCCTTTTGCAAAATCAACCTTGCAATCACTTAGCCTCTGCAACTTGACACCTTTTACCCATGGAAAGTGTTAGTGTCAATGTCTTCACACCACCATTAGTGATCAAAATATACTCTTTTGCATTTCATAGTAGGAGTCTCATCTCGATAAGTTTTCATTCCATTAGGTCATGGATTCATTGATGGTAGGGTTTACTTCTAGTTTTTCTCCTCATGATCTGCACTTGCTGATCCTTTTTCATATTCCAATCATGGTTCATGATTTACTGTGCAGTTTATCTTATTAGGTCTTAGGGTTTGGTGTCTTTAGGTTTTAGGGTTTTATCATGGTCAAAATCAGTTATTTCATGCCAATAATGATCAGCAAGGATATGAGGAGAGTAATAATAATTGTTAAAATCATAATTTATCAGTTTGAGAGCCAAATGTTGTTCTCACCTCAAAACTAGTTTTGAGGTCAAAACAGAGTATTATGTTTTTTTTATCTTTCTTTATAATGTAATTTTATTTTTTCTATATGTAATATTTGTTCCCAAGCTCCTCCTAAGCTTGTGAGGTTGCCAAGCATCTGCCACTGCAAAAAATCAAAGTGATCTAGAGCATTAGTCCACTTGCAAGCAAAAGAGAATACAGTTGAAAAACAGAGTATTGAAAGAAACAAGGAGACATTACAAAAGTGGGTTTTTTAAAAGAAAAATCAAAAGGGAGTTCACATATAAACTCATTCTTTCCTATTTTCATGCCATTGTGTATTAAGCAAATCCAAAGAGCCAAGGAGAGAGGAAAAATGATTTCTAACTGTCATTGACCGAAACAAAGGAAACCACTGTGCTTCTGGATGTTTTGGACTGACGCTGTGCTCCTAGCCTAGTGCTGCGCTCCTGGCAGTTTTACACAGTGCAAATTAACACTAGCACTATGCTCCTTGACCGGTGCTGCGCTCATGTAGTGGCGTTGCGCTTTGACCAGCAAAGCCCAAAAATGCTCCAAGCATCCAAATTTCGCCAAGTTTCTTCCATATTTGCTCTTAGCAAGTAAGTACTATCACTCCTTCTGTTGCTTAGTGTGCACATGTGAAGATTTTCTTGGTTTTTCATCCTCAAAATTAAAACCCTAATCTCTATTGTAAAACCCTAGTTTTCCTACCATTCATTTCATAAGCTAGAACCCTTATTCCATCACTACTATCACACTCTATCACTCACTTATCACTCCCCAAATCCCCTCCCTCATACATTTTTCCCACACCTTCATTTGCACCCATTCCTCCAAGTCATTGCCCATAGCACCATCCATACATTACCACTGTGCAAACTAAGGGAAACATGGACAGAGATAGTGATCAAGAATATGAGGAGGAAACATTTAGTGATAGTTCTATAGAGAGGCACAGGCAACAGAGGAAGCCCCATAAAGGAGGAAAAATCATCAGAGAGGAGCCCACCAGTTTGAGAGAATTACAGGCTTGCCCACTGGCAGTTTCTTGTTTCAGACACCAAGCATGTTTTGAATTTTGTGAACTAGTGGAAAGAGTTTAGTTTCACCATGAGTTGGCCAGACTTTTTGTGACTCATTTACATAACAATGAGGTGACACTTGTTGGAGTAACCTTCACAATATCGCCAGCTGTCATTTCAGAGGCTACTAGAATCCCTAATGTTGGTGAAAAATGCTACAAGGGTCATGATCTTGATGAGGATTAATATGAACCTTACATCAAGCCTCAATACAGAAACCAGGTGAAGAGCCTTCTCCCCTTTAAATTTTTGGAGAACAAGTATGTTCCTTTGATGAGGATTATCATCAAGTATTTCACTTGTCAAGGAAGATTCTCTTGGTTGTATGCTTACCATATCAGACTCCTCATGCACTTCACTAGGGTAAGAATGATGAATCTCCCATATTTCTTGTTTATAAATATTGATAAGATATCTTACATTGTGCGGAAGAAATCATACCCTCAGTAGTTGAATAGCATCTATCATTACTCTTTGATCAAAATCATTTTTCTTCACTATCTCAGTCTTCTTAACATTCCTTGGGAGACTTTCATTTCTGATGCGATTTTCAAAGGTCCATAGATCCCTTCACCAGTGCATCAAGAAGAAGGTGGGCCTTCTAGCCATGGAGAAATGAGGGAAGAGGTCAAGGAAACCAAAACTGCTGAGGTGCCAATGTACTTAACATATCAGAGAGGCACAAGGAGACATTTTTCAGCTGCTAGGCAAGTGTTTCCTCCACAAGCTGTGGAAGGGGCCTTGCCTTCATCATCCAACCACATGCAAATGTTATCTCTAAAAGGTGTGGAAGGGGCTTTTCCTTCTACATCAGCAAAATAGGTACAGGTTGACCAGTTGAGCAAAGGCAAGGAAAAAGTGCAAGAGGAAGATCTTGGTGATGAGGAGGAAAGAGATGTTGATATGATTGAGCATGAGGAGCCACAACATCACTTTACTCATCATGGAGTTGGCATCATGGAATTGGAAGCTCAGGATGAAGAAACTATCAAGGACATCATCATTCAAGAGAGGGAAGCTCAAATACAGGCTTTGGCAGACAATTTAGAGAGAGCCAAGTTCATCATCAAATATTTAGAACAGGAAAACGAACAATTGAGTGACAAGCAAATCCTCATGGAGCTGCAAATGATCCAAGCAAATAGGCAAATGGCTAAAGAGGCTCATGTCACATTTACTCCTATTGAGCAAGAGATTGAAGATGATAGGGAAACTTGGCTTGAGAGGGTCAACATACATCTTGAAGGACTAATTGAGAAGGCCAACAGGGATAAGAAAATTCTCTGCCACATGGCCTACCATTACATGACCCACAACAAAATCTGTAACATGAGGATTAGAAAATTGAAGGCAAGGCTAAGGAAAGCTTTGGAAGGAAAAAAGAAGCAAGATAAATTGAGAATGTTAGCTGAAGCCTCCCTAGCCCATCGAAGCAGCTGATGGTGTTATTCCATGCCAAATTTGGGCAAATTTTGGAAACTTTTTGCATTTTTGGAATTTTGTAATTTTTAACACAGGAATTTTGCCTAAAAGCGCAGCACCACTGGCCTTGCGATTTTTCCTGGAGCATCAGATGGAGAAAAGGTTTGTATATTTGGATTCAGGATGATGAGGGTATGCACCCTGGAAATTTTCACAAGTTTTGGAGCAAATCTTGGTCACCAAAAGGTCCAAAAGATGACCTCTCTGACTCTTTTTGGACACAAATAAGTAGTCTTGGGAGATTCAAGTTTTGAGGGTGCAAATGACCTCCAAATTCAAACATTTCAGGTATTCTTGAAACTAGACTTGAAGACCTTTTCAATGAGCTATCATGGGATCAATTTTGCTAAGGGGAAGGCCTCCAAAAGTGTGCTGAAAGTGGCACTACGCTTCTGGCCAGTGGCACTACGCTTTTGACCATTTTGCTCAGAAAATCAAAATTCACTTGTTTTGACTAGAATCTGGTTTCTCTCTCCTCATGGATGTTTTTACTGATGTAATTGATGACATGGTATGTAATTGTAAGGGTAAAATAGTGTTAGAGGGTAGATTCATTAGTTAGAGGTGGTTTTGAAGTAAATGAATCAGTTTCCCTACTTATAGAGGCAAGTTGTTTGACTGCCTATATTCCTGGTTCTTGTTTGGAAGTGGTTGTAACAACTCTTCTCATGGTTTCGACCCCTGATGGTTAGGATGAGAGATTGTAATGTCTATATTATTTTTTTTCTTTCTCATTTGCAAGGGTTGGATTCACTTGGATGCTCTAAACTATATTGTACATCATTGTAAGCAGTTTGGCGAGGAAATTAATAGGAGTTGCAGCTATTTTTATGGGATACCTGTGGTATGGTGCTTTTGCATAGTTTCTTCTTTTTTATCAATTGTTTACATGTTTTATGTATTCCATCATCTATTTCACTGCTTCTAACTGAATGATATCAAGATAGATAGGTAGAATTCATTGTTTGTAGTGTGCTACCTTGGGAAACCATTCAGTATTCTATGTTTTCTACTATTTGAGAATGATACATGATCGTTACATGCCCTCCTTAGATCCTCACCAGTCTTAGACATCTCACCTCACTCAATTTCAAGTGTTGAAGCCTATACCTACCTTTCCCCATAGAACACCCTGCATTCTGACCTAAATTTCCCAGCTCCATCTAAACCAGCAAAAAAAACAACAAAATCAATCAAAACCTTTGAGCTACTATACCTAGCATAAAATCTTGTTCATGATTCAGTCATCTTGACTAAAATTCATAAGGAGAGAGCCCTCTCCCGACCTAGTAGGGCTAGCTACCAGGTTAAGCTTGGTTTGTGGTTACCCTAGAATTTCCTTCCTTTAGCCTGAGGTCAATCTAGGCTCTAACAAAAATAACATTCCTTTGGGTTTCATTGACCAGTTTCATCATCTTACATTGAGCATAAGAATGTTCGCCTCCCAGGAACTAGTGCATCTGTATTTGGACACTCGTTCCTTCCACTGTACCATAGCCATTCTTTTATTCTTTTTCATACTTTCTAAATATGAAAAAGACAACAAAAAAAAGAGCGGGAACGAGACATTACTTCCACGATTGATGGCAGCTAGAGTCAATTCTGTCGCCATTGAACAAAGCACTCAAAATTAAGTCTTTCCTCCATTGGGATGGGCTCTAGTTTGACTTAGGAAAGCCTTAACCTTGTTATTGAGTCAGTATTCCTCTAGTTGGTTATCTCTTCCAATCATATAGAGAGTTTTTGTGTGCCTCTTGTATGACAAACTTATACAAAGTTATCATATGTTGCCATATTGTCACATTTGAATTGTGCTTTTGTCCAAGGGAAGTAAGCCTAAGTCGGCCTTTTTGTGGTGTCTGTTGACTTATTTTCAGTTGGCCATCCCTAGTTGTTAGATTCATGTTCACTATCACATCATTTATTTGGTCCTTTGCTCCTGTTGGTTTGAGAAGGTCTCCATTGACTTCTTCCTGGAGGGTCTTTCTCTTATCGACTACAACAAATTTATCTAAGAGTAGACCTAGAGCCGCACCCTGGCCCTATTTCCATTATTGATAGGTGACCTTGTGCTCAACATCGATCAATATCATGGGTCTTTGATTAAGTGTTTTCCCTTGTGTTCGACGTCAGCTTTCATTATCACACATTGGAATTCATGCAATACCTTGGTTTCCATTTTATCCCATTGGTGGCTTCCTCGCCTCTGTGTCAACTTTCATTATTGGTTGGTTCAGAGGGTTTCTATCGTGCGCTAGCCACATCTTGTGTATGTCGGAAACGTGCTTCAGTTTGGTTACTACATCTTTCTTTGTCTGATTCCTTCCACATTATTGGCATGTGAGTTACACTCGCGCTGGATTGATGAAGGATTCCTTAATTCCTTCCTTCCAACAGATCTTTTCCCATCGACTTCAACTCATTTCTCTAAGAACAAGGTCTAGATTCCATTTGGAAGTACCTTAGGGCTTGCAGCCATCAGTGGCAGACTCCTTCGCTATCAACAGTGGGAATACATCGTTATCTCTTAATTGATAGATTCTTCCAAGTGTTAAACTTTAGATCATTTATTTGCACTTGTTATATTATGATGGGTACCTTGGCTCTGATCATCATTATCGGTGAGTAGTCTCATGTTTGTAACGGTATAAATCAATGATCGGTAATCAAATGATTTCTCACATGGTCAACTTCAGATCATTTATTCCCATTGTGTAGAAATGTACCATGACAATCGATGAAGACCTCGGGTTTCCATCAACATTTGTTGGTTCACTTGCAAGTTCCTCCAGTTTCTCCCAGTGAAACCATCTACCTTATATGTTGCAGTTCATCATAGTGACATCCTATATGTTGGAAGTCGAGTTGCGTGTAGTACCATTTGTTCCACTATTTGACTTGGTAATTTTTGGATCAACTTTATGACCTCAGTGATCAACTTTCTACTTCAACATCATTGATCAGTTCTTTATATGTGATATTGTGGCATGTACTTCTATGGATATGATCAAATTACTCGCTATGTGTTTTTAGTCCTTTTATACTTGTATACATATTGGATCTGCCTTTATATTTGATATGTAGACATGATTTATTATCTCTGAGCATGGGTATGCCCGCCTTAGACAATAGCTTTCTTTCTAATCTCTTTCACTAGCTTGGCAGGCTGAAATCTAGTGAACTCCTCTCAAGTCTTGGCATGAATATTTCTATACACTTAATACATTTCAGCCATTATGTACCCCTTCTGACCTCATATATTAGGGGGCATTTGTTATAGCACCATTTACCACCCTTGGTAGATTTTATGCTCTGTGATATGGCTTAGGGCAACTCTTCCCTACCAGAATTGGTCCATTATTCTAAAAAACAATGTTTTAAATCCCATACGTGATTTTTCCCTATATAAAGTGTGTGTACACATGGGTCAATCTATACCCAACCCACGTATATGTGTTAAAGCATTAAAAATACATATAATCTCCCTTAATTTGGGTAGATTTTATGAGTTTGACCTGATACTCACCTACTATAGCCCGTGGCCCAACTGTTTCCCAATTGAAAAAACTAATTTGCAGAAGTATAAATAAACCTCCATGGGAAGGCTAAGAGAGAAGAAAAGACTAGATGTTGACATTATAGTTTATTACATCCCTGATCAAGTATGAAGATATCCTTGTGCCTTCTACACTCCCAAGTCATAGGAAACCCTTGTTTCCTTCTTGAGATGTCCATCATCCCTTCATGACATCCTTGTGTATACCTATGAAGGAGGATTGTTGAGGTCAGGGCAAGATGGATCTGGAGGATGGTTTCTCTTGGAGCTGGTGGATGACTCAGGTTGTATTTCTTCCATATTTTCTTTAGCTTACATCAATAAAGAGGTGTTGTCTTGTTCCTGATGATTATGGTCTTTATGCATTAATTTATGTTATGACTTGCTTATAAAATCTTATGTTAATACTTATTTTCTTATATGCTTATATGATCTAACCCTTATATCATGAACATGCTTTCTATTACTGTTGTTTTATATGCTCTTCTTGAATGAGTTGCAGGTTTTAAGGCATTGGAAGAAGCGGAGGATTTGGACCCTACGGGAACGACCTCAAATGTAGGACCTTTGGGTAATACCTCTTCTTCCTACTTCAGTAGTTTAAGTATTAGGACTGCATGTTTGTATGCCTCTTTATGTTGTATGTCCTCCTCTCTGTTTGGGTTCTCAACCCAAGACCCTAGGGTGATTCTACCCATAATAGTCGACCTATAAATTTACTGCATAATCAATCTTTTTGGCTTTAAACGGGGAAAATTTCGTTTCTAGCTGTTGAAATTTGTCTATAGAGATTTGTTTGATTGTAATTCAAAGCTTTGTGTGCATTTTAATGGTGAATTTCACTTTTCATCTTTCAATAATGATATTATCAAGTTATTTGAGTTAGAATTGTTAAGCAATGGTTTTTCGGAACCTTAATGTGTTCAACGACATGCGTTCTTTGCATAATACAACCATTGAGTCATTTAATGGGGCATTTTTTTTGTTTCTTCAGGGACTGGAGTGTGTTGAATTTTAATATCATTTATTTGCTTCAAATGTTGTTGTTTCCTATATTTCTTTAAGCTGAAACTGTGGAGATATGTGTGTTCTGGTCTCATTCTATCTGATATTTTTTTCTTTTGTAAAGTATACCCTTCACGAGTTTTGTAAAGGTTGATGGAGTTTTAGAGTCGTTCATATGCTGTTAAATTTTCACTGGTGCAATCTATTTTAGGATTTAGACTATAGCCTACAGTCATTTTTCCGATTTTCGATGGTGAATTTGATCGACATATCATTTATTGACCATTGGATTGATAAATTTAAATATGAGCCAAAGCGTTCACAAATTCTATTTATTGTCACATTTGATTAGAATTATAGTTGAAAATTTATTAGCAGGAGGAGGTTTTCTACCATAAAGATGTTCTTAAAGGCGAGGTATCAGATTATTTGGTTGTAGGTTTGAATTGGACTAATGACCTAGGGTGGGAAAATTTAGAGAACACCATTTTGCATGGTATCCTAGGGTTTCAAATACTGAACATATTCCATAATTTTTCAATAATGGATGATGAGTTAGTTGGTATTGCATCCCTCTCCTAGAAGGCTATAGCATCATGACTTGTTTCAGATATTTAAAATATGATAAACGACTTTATTGCAGGAGGCAGTGTAAATTTACAATAGTTCACTATTGTATTGTGTTTTTTTTTAAATCAAAGAAATGTTAAAAATCGACAATTTTTTGATAGAGTTCATAAATAGGATAAGGGTTGAGGCAGAGCTATAATCTGGAAAACCATCTCTGGTTATGATTGATTTGTATAAGAGGACCTAGGATGCAAATTTTTCTAGAAAAAGAAGAAGAGTTGTATTAATTTGGAGATCTATAATATATTTTGAGATCCAAATTATATGGTGTATTTGAATCTTGATAGATAAAATAAGGTCCAATACTAAACTATAATTGTCTTATAATTCATTAATTACATTTTTAAAGTGCTATAGGACACACTACCTAAGTAAGGGTAATGTGACACCGTATGTGGAACCATGTATTGCAGCATTATATATATATCATGCGCATTGATAAGTGAGAACTGCTAATGATTATTTGGTGTGCTATTGCAAATCATTAAGCTATATAATACTTGGAAAAGGACCAACTATTATATTAAACAAGTTGGGGTAAATGAGAAAAGCTATATAAAATGAACAAGGTTTGATTTAATCCTTAATACCTATATTAAATATTCCAAGTCTCTGGATAGCTATAGTAGCAATATGGAGAGGAGAAAACTGGAAAAGTTAGATGGGAATAAATAATTCTGCAATGTGGTTATATAACACAACACCTTGCAGTGATGTGGTGGAATTGAGAGTAATGAAAATACTAACAACAATTAACATATTGATAAATTTCAATAAGTAGAAATGGATAAATTGGTCACTGTTTTATTTTGCCTACTTATTAAGTGTTGGAAATTATATGGAAATTAAATTTTATTTCATTATATGTTCTCCAAAACTAGTTATTGTTGAATGCCCTTGAAGGCCACTAAGACTTTATACCATTATTCAAAAGTGGTTTAAAATACTTTACATGATAGACCTTGTTTTAATGTTCATAGTCACACTTGATGAATGAAAAAACTATAAGGTATATTATTGTATTAAACGTTTGGATAAGGAATGCTAGTAATGTGGTCATCATGGCTTATAAATAAAAATGTAATTTTTGAAAGGAGTAATGATGGGTAAAGAAAGTTGAATACTATGTTTAATTTTGTACCAATAGGTCTCTTCTACCATACTATCACCATATTACTTTACTCATATTAAAATTAAAATTATGAGTTGCATGATTGCTATGCAAGGACATACCTTAACTAGAATGTAGATGATACTTATAAGAGATCTTAAGGGAAGAAATGTTGAACTCTTATGAGGTAAATGGAAAACAGAAAAGATAAAATGACAAGTACAATTTCCATAGATCATGGTCAACACCAAGAAATATTTCAAATAAAAGTATATAAATGAAAACTATATAAATCATCAAGTAAGAAGTCCATGACAGACTATCAACGATAACAGAAGTTGATGACTAATTAAGTGGGTTCCATCATAGAATAAATTCTAAAGTTTTTATTTAAGGATATCTATTCATAAAGGTTCCCACGAAAAATTGTTAAGCTCATGAAGGACAGGTTGTTGTATGAGACTATGTATTTGTAGAAAAAATGTCTTTCAACTTAAATAGTTGATTGGTGCATATATATGTAATGATGAAATCCATTTTGGAATGTAATTTTTATGTTGGGGAAAATGCTATTGAAGGGAACTTAACCTTACCAGGTTATTATATTCAGTAACATATGCATATTTCGTTGGACATGCATAGTTTGGACCTACAAGTGTCTTTGAGTAAAACAATATCTAAATAATTGTAACTAATATAAATAAGAAGCACAAATTATATGTTCAAATCTAGACTAAAATAGGGTTAGAGTTGTGAAGAGTATGCACACATGCAATACAACTTACTGTATGCATGAAGACATCATACATTAATAATGGTATGACCTTCATAAGTAGGTCAATGGGACTGTCACCCAAAAGTACCAATACATAATGGAAGTGTAAAAGAAGCTCCTAAGGCTCACAATTAATATTAGTAAGACAATATTAAATACAAGTTCAAGGCCACATTCTTGAGTCTACTCAAACTCCAATGTGTCAACTCAAAGCATGCAACCACAAACTTCACAATCTTGATGTGCATACCCATCTAGATATGGATGGAGTTCCGCTGATATCTTACAATAGGAATATTTCCAATCTAAAGCAAGAAAAAGATGCTTTTAGTAGAAGGATTGTAGATCTGGAAAAGGTACTTCATATGGGAAGTGATAAGATTAAAATGATCTGTGTGTATATATAAAATTTATATGACAAACAAATTGATATGGTGGTGTTGATGCACTTGAATTAAAAATAGAGCAATTCAAATGTAGCCTAATGACTAGTAAGAAGTACACTAGATTCAGAATATGATTGATCCGAATTAATAAACCAATATATTGTAAACCAAAAGGTTCACATTAATACAACTTATGATAATAAAAGGATCTTAAGCTGGTAGTAAAATAATGCATGCAACAAGTAAAATGGAACATATAAAATGTTCTAGACGAGGAAGAAAAAGGATAATAAATCATGCAACAACTTGTTGTTAAATGAAGAATGTGATGATTAAGTGACACTGGTAATCAGGATTGTTGTGCATAAATATATTGGGTATCTAGAAATATATTCTAATAAATGCACAACCGTATAATATGAAATGCATATTTTGTACCACTAATTCCTATTAAACACTCTTGAAAAAGTATGCATGTTAGATTGCATTAACAATGTTATCTAGTTTTTAATAAGACAACATAACAATTGGTGCGTAAGAGACACGGGAATTCATGTTAATGAATTTGATAATTGATAAATGAGTTATATTCTCTTGTTTTCCAGGGGTGATTTAATGTTAAAATGAGGTGTTAACATGTAAATTCCCTAGGATCACACCCTGGTACACATAGTGCATAAAAACTTAGAGGGTGAGGAATTGAAATCATTGTAACTTTAATTTATAACTCCTAGGAAGTTTATGTACTTACATACTAATTGTTCGATTGATTTCAAATATACACTGAATTATTCAAGGCCAACAAGGAGTTGGAAGTAGAGTTAAAAAGAGCAACAGTAAAGCATAGGACATGACTACTTTATGTGTAGAGTACTTTTAAGTACCAAACAATTATGTTCTTGGTTAAGGATGAGTCAAGTTTTCTATTAGACTTCAAAAATAACATTGAAGCCCAAACTAGACTAATTATCATAATCAATAGTCTTCTTTATGAGAAAGCGGTGGTCATATTACACTATTATCAAAATCTTATCTAGGGACATATTGAAACCCAAAACTTAAAGTTATTGGTATGATCAAGTTCTCCAATCGAAAAACTGAACACAGTTGGTCAAACTTGCCTAAAGGCAATATGAATCATTGAAGACATTTTTGACATAACAGTAACATGGTGGAAAACATGTGGATGAAACATATGTCATGCAAGTGAGGCTATGGACAACAATTTTGTGTACACGTGTACAGGTGGTACTGTGTACAAACGATACATATTGATATGGTACATGTATTGATGTAGGTATTGCATATATAGCTATGTGTGTGGAATGCACACTATGTGCAGGTGCACATGGTAATTTCTTGGTAAGGCAACCGATGTCAAGTGTGTACAGAGGTGGGATAAAAGTGGAAGATAAGAATTGGTATTGGAAACTAGGGATATGTATTCATATTTTGCTTCATACTTAGTATACATATGAGATATGGTTCTGCTTTATGATGGTTACATATGAGTTATGATTTTGATGGTTATGTTTGAGCTAACCTCACATGATATTTTATACATGTTGATTAGTCAAATGTGCTAGTTTGACTTGTTGTGACTAATGCAGGGAAACTGCAGGAAGCAAGTGTTCGGAAAGAACACAAAGGCATTGGAAAATTGCATTTTAAGGACATGCATTTATTTCATGACAGGCGACATAAACCATACTTACTCAAATAATAGTACTTTATATCAAGATATGATATTAAATGTGGTAAACAAAGTTGAGTTTCTGCATCTAAAATCTCTCACAAAATTTATTGAAACAAATGTTACAGGTAGCAATGGAAGGAGAATGGCTAGTAGAACTTCTTTGTAACTGATACATATCAGAAGATTTGATTCAGATGGCAAGGACATGGGACCCTATAAAATTAGAAACATCTATCTGCAAACCAGGAATAATATTATAAGATGTAGTAATACATCGAGGATGTAGTAAATTTAAGGGGGGAGTATGTAACACCCCTCCATTGTATGTAACCCTCTACTAACCTAGTCTAATAAAATCTAGGTCCAAGATGAAACAATGAAAGTAAATACTGTATTATCAATAAATAAAAATAATGTAAAATTCTTGGAAAAATGAGACACCGAGAGATGAGGTTTTTGCCAAATAAAATCCAATTGGTGAATGGGAATGGATAATTATTTCATTATAATACTTATATATAAAATTATAGATAAGCTTAATGGATTGGGAGATAAATATCCATTAGGTTTCTTAGCTGTCAAAAGATATTAAGTTTAACATAAGAGCCTTGCAGGAGAAAAAGGAAATTTTTTTTGGGAAAAGCCTCGCAAGAGAGAAAGGCGAGAAAGATAACATAAAAGCTTGGCAGGAGAGAAAGGAAATCTTTTATGGGAAACTCCTCGCAGGAGAGAAAGGCAAGATTTTCCATGAAAATACTAGGCAAATGGATAAAAACATCCACCTAAAAGCGAGACACTACTATAGGAAACAATATCATGAAAGAGTGTATTAAATACCCATTGAAGGGATCAAGAGAGGTAGTTTATCCATGGCAAGAACTCTCGGCTCGGGGGTGAACTGGAGGAAGTTAGTTTCGGGTTGGGTGGAGGTGCTTGATTTTCCAAGTGAGTTTCTTTAGCTAAGCTAGTTTACTTCAATTACTTGGGATGTATTGTATGTGTCTCTTACTCTTTTTGTTGTCACATCTTTAAACTTATGAGTACAATTGCATGGTGCTATCTTATGATTTATTACTCTTGATGTTGTCAAAGTTGTGAGTGTATGATGCATGAATAATCTTGGTTCTTGAGATGATGGAATAATGGTGAATATTTATGCATGAGACAACTATGTATGAGAAGTATTTATGTTTTAAGGTGTGACATTGTATATTCTATGGTTCAGGTTGTGTATGCTATGCATTATGCTTCATGAGGTGAATTGCATCCAATGAGGCTCATTTACCTAATTATTCATATCCCATAAGATATATGTCAGTAATAATTTCGTCTATGCTAGTAGGAATATGATCATGATTATGGAAATGTTGGTCACTGTATATTCGTGATAACATTCCATTAATGCTTGTGTTTATTTCTCATAGAAATGAAGTCCATATGCTCAAATATTATGGGTTGAATGCCATGATTACTTTTTTTCTCCAAGTTGTAATTTATACTTAAGGGTTGATCTAGAATGTAAGTTTATTAATTGACTCCACAATTCCACATCAAGGATCCCATAGAGCATAGAAGGAATTTGTAGTATTGTGCCTAGGGGGTATGTGGCAGTGCACTTGGGAAAATGAAGAGGGATGAATTTCCCTATAGCTTAAATAGGAGAAAGAAAGATATACTCTAACTTGTGCATACTGATATATGTGGACCCATGCAGACAAGGTCCTTAGGTGGAGCTTATTTTTTTTCTATTTATTGATGATTGCATAAGATATACATGGGTATACTTTCTTAGAACGAAAAGTGATTCTTTCAAATATTTTAAAGAATTTAGAAATATGCTTGAAAAGGAGATAGGGAAACTCATCAAAATTCTCCGCTTAGATCAAGGGTGAGAATACAAGCTTGAAAAGTTCATCCAATATTGCAGAGATCAAGGGATAGCACAACAATCCATAGTACCCCACATTCCACAATATAATGGGGTTGCAAAAAGAAAGAAAATAACTCTGGTGGAGTGTGCACACAACATGATGAAAGTTAAGAACATATCCAATGGTTTTTGGGCGGAGGAAATTAGTACTGCAATTTACTTAAAGAACATAAGTCTAACTAGATGTATTGATCTTAAGACGCCATTTAAGGCTTTCTATGGTTCCAAACCTGCAGTCCATCGCTTGAGAGTATTTGGATCTAAAGCTTTTGCACACATTCCTAAGGAAGATAGGAAGAAATTTGATGCTAAAGCTATAAAGTGCATATTTGTAGGGTATTGTTCTGATTTCAAATTATATAAGATGTTTAATCCATCTACTCACAAGGTGTTTTCCAATAGAGATGTTATCTTCCATGAATAGGTTGATGAAGGGAATAAGGACAGAAGTTATGAGGAGTGGCACATGCCTTTATTAATTGATGGCATTAATGGTGAAGCCAAAGACAGTCATTTACAGCAGCAACAACAATAGCAAAAAGAAGAACCTATTGAGGTGGATAGATTCAGTAGTCGAAGTCCATTTAGAGGTGAGAAGGAAATCACACAAGACAGAATTGAGGCAAGTCCATTACCAAGGAGATCATGTAGGCAAACTCACTTACCTGCAAGGTACAAAGATTATTCTCTTATGACTAGTATTTAAATGTTGTTGAGCCCGTGAATTATAATGAATAACATCAATATCATGAATGGAGGTCAACTATGAAAGAAGAGTATGAGCCCATAATTAAAAATAAAACTTGGGAATTAGTTGAACTGCCAAAAGGAAAAGAACCCGTAGGTTATGAGCGGTTATTTAAACCTAATTTCAAAGCAAATGGTAGTGTAGACAAGTATAAAGATAGGTTGGTGGCAAAACAATACTCACAAAAAGAAGGAATTGATTATGAGGAGAAATTTTCTCCTATAACTAAGTTAAATACCATTAGGATGTTAATAGCTCTAGCTATAAAGTACAGTTGGAGTTTACACCAGATAGATGTGAAATTTTCTTTTCTAAATGGAGAGTCAAAGGAAGAAGTGTATTTAACATAGCTAGAAGGGTTTATTAAAAAGGGGTAGGAACACTTTGTTTGTAAATTAAAGAAGGCAGTGTATGGATTTAAACAGGCTCCTAGATCTTGATATGAAAAGTTAGAATCTTTCTTCTTACAACATGGTTATAAGAGAAGTAAAAATGACCTAAATATGTATACTAGATTTGATTCAAAAGGGCATATTATGTTGATTTCCTTATATTTTGATGATTTGATTGTTAATTTAAATTGTAATGAATTGGTTGAAGGAATTAAAGTGCAGATGTCACAGGTATACGAAATGAAATACCTTATAGAACTGCACTATTGTTTGGGTCTAGAAGTTTGAAGGGACTCTGGCTAGACTTTGGTTACTTAAGGAAAGTATGTCAAGGAATTATTGAAGAAATTTAGAATTGATCAGTGTAAGGTTGCTTCAATACTTATACAACAAAATGTTAAATTTTAGAATGATGATGGTTCTAAAGAGGTGGATGCTACATTATACAGAAAACTGGTTGGAAGTTTGATTTATTTGACTACATCCAAACCTGAATTAGCATATTCAATCAATATGTTGAGTCAGTTCATGATAAAACTTCTTGAAAATCATTGGGTGGCAGCAAAAGGTGTCTTAAGGTATCTTTAGCAAAGTAAGGCATTTCTATTATCTACAACAAACTTAAAAATACATACTAAGGAACCTCAATCCACCCATATGGGAAACCGGATCTGTTGGTTCCTCTTCATCAAACATTCGATACTATTTTTCGTTTTACATACTGTCAGAAAAAACTTGCAAGACATTAAACCTTTGTAATCAGAATGTTTCCAGAAACTGTTCTTTCTAAGATCTACTAAAAGACCTATCTTCACTACTGGTTAATGAGGCATGCAATCGAATTCCCAAAAAACATAGCAGTAGCATCAAAATTCAAAAAGAGATAGTTAACAAGCCTCTCAATTCTCCGCACTTCCCCTTTTGATTTCATTGTTGTCTTTGGTCTTTACCAGCTCCTTCAGCATCTCCCGAATCTCCTTAATCTGTTCGTTCTGTTGACGCATTATACCTTCAACATTTGCCACTTCCTTTCTTGCTGCCATCGCTTCCTGAGCCATCTCCACCATTTCAACAACGACTTGTTCCATTGCCTTGGCTAAAAGGTGCTTCAGGACCCAGTACGTGTGAAGAGCTCGATGGTATAGGGTTAGTCTGCCTCTGGTATTGCCTGGATCAGGCATCTGGGTTGTCCATTCTTCCATCTCAGGGTCCGACGGTTCTTCCAGGACTCTGTTTTCGATAACTTCAATGATTTTCCGGATGTCTTCATTTGTTTCTTGATTGTAAGCCTGCTCTGCCTCATGAACCATCCTGCGGATAGATTTCCTTCCCCTTTTTTGCCTTCCCTGAGGCTGGTTTCCCTCCTCTCCGTTGTTTGCTTACGGGGTCGACCTCTACCTCTTTGTTCACGAGCTTTCCTTCTTCCGTCTGTTCTACCTCGTTTAGCACCTTTGCTACTCTGTCCTGTTTCAAAATTCTTACTCTGAAAACCCTCGTCCTGGTTAATCTCCATGTCTTCTGAGCTTTCGACTTCAATTTTTATTCTTCTCCACTCAAATTTTCTGTCTCCGAATTCCTCCCGCTCTACCTGGACTCCTTTATCCCAGCTCGCTGCCATCTTGATTCGTTTAAGACGTTGATTTTGGTTCCTCTGCTAGGTCTCTCCTTTCCTCACCACCTTCTTCAACTTCTTGTTGTCTTTCATCCTTCTCTTGTTCCGCCTTATAGATTTCTCGCCACCTTTCCATTTATGATGAGTTTGTCCTCCACTTCCTTTCTTTCTTGTAACTTGAATGATGCTCTCTTCAGTGTTTTCCGAGATTTGTTTTGGATTGCGTACCTGCTGCTCTAAATTATCATTAATTGCTAGTCAGGGAGGTTCCTATCTTTGCTGCCGAATACACCTGCCTTATCTTCCCGCTCCGGATCTTCTTAGTTTTTTTATTACCATTATGTTGTTTCATGGTTATCGTTGTCTATGAGTTGTTTTAAACTATCCCATCTTGTCATCACCATTTGATTTGTCCAACTGTCATCCACTTTCCCCATTAATTCCTTACTTCCCCAATTGGCCAAGCAATCCGCAGGCTTATTTCCTTCTCTCCTGACATGAGAGGTGATCTTGTATTCAATGTCTTTCAATGTTTCTTCAATTTCTTGGACTATGCTCGCTATTCTCCAACTTTTGACAACCTGCTCCCACTGTTTCCCTTGTATTAATTTTTTAATGGTGTTTATGACCAGGGTTGAGTCACCTTCGATCTCTATCTTCCTATATCCGTTTCTTGTCGCAATTTTGAGGCCCTGATAAGCCGCCATAAATTCCGCTTCGTTATTACTCATAGTTCCTCCATGTTCTGCATAAATCCATTCTACATCTCCTTGTCTGTTTCTAAAGATTCCTCCATATCCTGTTGGATCTGGATTCCCCTTAGCCACTCCATCAAAGTTAAGCTTGATAAACCCTTCCTGTGGCCTTCGGAAGACTGCAAGACTTTGGGCATCGATAGGTTGTTGTTGCTTTGTTTTTTGTTGAAAGACCATCCCTTGTTCCAGGTTTAGCCTTCTTAGGATTTCTTCTTCTTCCTCAGAGGTCTTCCAATCTTCCTCTGTCCAAACTTCTGCAAGGATTGATTCCCTGATTTGTCTCAGGGTCCTTTGCCAAACTTCTTTCAGATTTGATATTTTCCCTTGGAAAATTCTTCCATTTCTCTCTTTCCAAATATTCCACACATTGAAACCTACCACCATGTTCCAGGCTCTTCTTACCACCGAGATTTTAAACTTTCCTTCTCCCCAATTACACAGAGTTTGTATGATATCCTGTGGATTTCGTTCAATTGTTGAAAATAGATCTTTAGTCTTATCCCATTCGAATTGGGCCATTCTGCAACCATTTAGTAGGTGTTCCTGGTCTTCTTCATCTTGGTTGCAGAGACAACATCTTGATGGGCCCGAGAATCCTCTTTTTTGGATTTGATCCCAGGTTAGAATATGTTTCCTCCCTACCAACCACACGAACATCTTTATCTTTAGCCACCATTTATTTTTCCAAAGTTTCCTCCATTTCTGCTCGTCTTCCCTCTGCTCTTGCTGGATTTTTATATTATAAGCTTCCCTAATAGTGAAAGTTCCTTTAGTTTCTTTTCCCCATCGTAGAATATCATTGCCTTCTCTGTTTTTTATTTTCCTGGACTCTAATTCCTTATTAAACAAGGTTTTTTGTTCCTCCGTTGCATTCCTGTTCCAGTCTTCCATTGTTTTCCATTCCCTCCATTCTTCATTTTCTCTTCCTTCTATCCAATAATCTTTGACCAAAATGAGTTCTCTGTCCATCCCTGTTCTGTAGATATCCTGCATTCCCTGTAGATTCACCATTTTCTCCCTTTTCTGCCACGCTTCCTCCCAAAATCTCGCATTCTGGCCCCCTCTGATTTCCCAAAATATATTTCCATCAACTAAATCTCTGCTTTGATTAGTTAGGTTCCATATGTCTGATCCTCTTGGTGTTTCTTGTTTCCTTAATACTTCTTCAGGAGTTGATGGCATATTATATTTTATTGTCCATATTTCTTTCCACAGGTCCTTCCCTCCTTGCATCCATCTCCATCTTAATTTGGTTGCTAGAACTTGATTTAGAAAAGATGGGTCCCTTAGACCTAGTCCGACTTTTTCTTTTGGTTTAGTTAGGCTATCCCATGAGCAGAGTGCCCATTTCTTTTGTTGCTTAGGCCCTCCCCATAGGAATTTTCTATATATCTCTATCAGCTTATTGCATATCCCTTTTGGTGCTGCCATTACTGATAATGGATATATTGGGATCGCCTGAATGGTTGATTTGAGCAAAACGACCCTTGCAGCAAGATTCAGGGTACGGAAAGACGAATTTTCAAGTCTTTTCATGATCTTTTCCAAAATGGATCTCCAGTTTCCTATTTTTAGGGATGATGAGTCTAGCATAGTTCCTAAATACTTTGTTGGAAGCTCCCCTTTTCTATAGCCCAAGGTCCTGGTTAAGTGATTTTTGATGGGTTCCACTGTATTAAAAAAGAGCGTTCTTGATTTTTCATTATTTACCTCCATACCTGAACCTTTCAGAAACACCTCTAGAATTCTCTTTATCCTTCTCACCTCATTCAGGGATACTTTACAGTATATCATGATGTCGTCCACGAACTGTTGGTGAGTGACTGTAGTATGATTGCCCCATAATCTCAGACCCTGGATTTTCCCTTCTCTTAATTCTTTTTTGAAATATCTACCTAATCCTTCTGCTGCTATTATGAAGAGAAAGGGGGATAGGGGATCCCCCTGTCGAAGACCTCTTGAAGCATTAAAAGTAGTAGATGGGGCTCCATTTAGCAGGATGGAGAAATTCAGCGTGGAGATCATACTTAAGACCCACTTCACCCATCTGTCGCAAAATCCAAAGGCTTGAAGGATGGCTTCTAAATATCTCCAATTTAATCTGTCATAGGCTTTTGACAGATCTAATTTAATCAGCATTCCTTTTTCCTTTTTCATTTTTAGTGTGTGGATTACTTCCTGAGCCACCACTAATCCATCCAGAATCTGTCTTCCTTCTACAAACTTAGTTTGTTCTGGGGATATTATGCTCGGGAGAATGGATTTCAGCCTCTGGGCCACCACTGATGCCACTATCTTATAGATAACGTTACATAAAGCTATAGGGCGAAAGCCTTCAGCTTGATCCGCTTAGGTAGTTTTAGGAATGAGGGTTAACAGGGTTGAATTTATACCTGGCCATATTCTTTGATGGATTCTAGCTTCCTCCACCACTTCTAGGACTTCTTCAGCAAGGAAATGCCATTTTGCTTGGTAGAATTCTACCATGTACCCATCTAGCCCAGGGGCTTTGTTCCTTTTCATATTCCTGACTGTTTCCTCCACTTATTCCATAGTAATTTTCCTCATCAGTGCCAAATTCTGTTCTCTGGTTACCAGTTTAGGGATCTCCTTCCTTATCTTCGTTATAGCCTCTGTTCTATTATCTTGAGTTTCATTTAGCAAATTTTTGAAATGATTAACTAGAACTTTTTCTCTTTCCTGATGCTGGAGGACACATTGACCTTCTTGGTTCTTAATGGAGAAAATTATGTTTCTTTGTCTATGCTGTATCATTGCTTTATGGAAGAACTTAGTATTCCTTTCCCCTTCTCTAAGCCACTGTACCCTTGACTTCTGTCTCCATAAGATCTCTTCTTGTTTCCTTCTCTCTTCTAGTTGAGTTATTATAATTCCTTCTTCCTTTATTCTATCTTCCTGTATACCTTCTAGAATATCCATCTGTTGCAGCTCTTCCATTCTTTGCTCTAGGCATTGTTTCTCTTTCAGTATATTTCCAAATTCTTCTTTATTCCACTTTTTTATTTTGTCTCTCAGCTCCTTTAATTTGAGTTGGAAGGTGTGCATTTTATTTTTCCCCTTTTGTTCACTCTTCTTCCACCATTCTTCAAGTTTCTCTATCAGGCCCTCATTTCTGAGCCAAAATGCTTCAAATCTAAAGGTTTTGTTATTTGGTCTTTGTGTGAGATCTATTTCCATTTTAATCGGCAAGTGAGCCGATCCTGCAACCGATAGAATTGTGGCTTCTATGAAAACATCTTTCATCATTATTTGTTTGGAAATTAAGAACCTGTCAAGTCGTGAAGCAATTTGATTAACTCCCCCTCTTCGGTTGTTCCAAGTATGATTTCCATTTATAGTTTGAATATCGATCAGTCCCTGCTCCCTTATCATATCTCCGAACTGTTCCATAGCTGTATCCATTCTCCTTAGCCCTCCTCTTTTCTCCGCTAAGCTTTTAATCAGATTGAAATCACCTCCTACTATCCACTGTTTTCCAGGGATTAGAATCCTCACCGCTTTTAGATTTTGCAGAAAGTTTTCTTGTTCTCCTTGGGTATGGGGTCCGTAAACACCTGTTATAATAACCTCCTCTGTTGTTCCTATAATCTTTGCAATTCCTGTTAGAATTCTTGGGAAGCTTATCCAATTGTCTAATTGTATTTCTTCAGGGTTCCAAATTATTACCAAACCCCCCGCACTCCCAATCGCATCCTGTCCCATCATTTCATATCTATTCTTGTTTCTATTCAAAATATCTCTCATTTTCTCAGTACTTATTTTTGTTTCTTGTACTATCATTATGCTAGGCTTATCTTTTTTCAGTCTGTCATTTAAATACCTCTGTTTGCCTCTACTGTTGAGGCCTCTTATGTTCCAGCTTGTGATGATCATCATTTTCGAAGGGGTTTGAAATACCTCTAAGAGAGGTATAACTCTTCCTGAATTAACTAACATTTCTCCAACTTCTTGAATTGTTTCACTCATTGTTCTTCTACCTCTTTTTTTCCCTCCCTTGCCAGTACTGCTCATTCCTAGATTTTGGGTTTCCTGCATCTCCATTTTCCCACCTCTTCGATCTTCAGTTCCTTTTTTCTCTTTGTATCTTTGAAAGGCTTCTTTGGACATCTGTTTCTGATCCTCTGGAATAAATCTTTCATTGAGCCTCTTCCATTCCTGCAAGAGCTTCGTCATTACTTGTTCTTCTTCCTCCCCTTTTGTTTTCTATGGGTCTATTTCCATTCTTCGTTGATCCTCTTGGCTTTCTATTGGATCCTCTGTACCCTCTTTCCCTTTATCTATTTGATCTGCCTCTTTATCTTCGTTTTCCTTTAGGACTTCCATTCCTTCTATTTCCTCATCTTCATTCTCCTCTATTTCTACTTCTTCATCCTGTAATACTTGGAACTTGTTTTGGGATTCTATAATATGGATTCCTTTTTTTTTTCCATCTGTGTCTTATTGTTCCCTCTTTTTTTCTTCCTCTGCACTTCTCTGAAGTTCTCATCCTCCTTTCCTGATTTCTTTGCCGCGTTTATCCTCTCATTTTCTGCTTCCTTTTCCTTTTCAGATAACGTGATAGGGCATTCTCGGTATAGATGTCCATACTCATGGCATCTTTTGCAATGAAAGGGGATGTGCTCATAATCAATTGGTTGATACCAGATCTCATCGTGATATTCCAACTCTATTGTGTCTGGAAGTGTCTCTGTTATGTTCATATACGCGCATATTCTTGCGTATGTTGTATATCTACCCCTCTTTGTCGACTCTGCCACTTTCACAAAAGATCCTATTGCGATACCTATACCCTCAAGGATCTCTGGGTCCCAGAATTCTGTTGGTAAGCCAAAGAGTCTGATCCATACTGGGGCTGCTAACATTCTTTCCTTATCTGGGTTGTAGCAGTCTACCCACTGTCTCATAAATAATCTAGCATTGTTCATGAAGTAGGGTCCTTCCTCAAAGATCCTTTCCCTGTCTTCTAGATTGGAGAATATGACTGTAAAAAAGCCCTTCGCCCCCAGCTTTATTTCCACATGTCCTTTTGGTTTCCACCTTTGCTGGATCCATCTGAGAAGATCTTTCTCTACTAGCTCTACAACCTCTTGGCCATTGTTGACTTTTGTTGAATGTTTGTGATGGGATTATCACATTTTGCTTGACCCTTAAGTAAAGTGACCAAGGGTGGAACTAAATAAGGTTTTCTTGGTTTGAATAAAAAGCATTTGATGTCATCTGAAATGTTGCCCCTATTGTACACTAGTCCTCAACTTGCTAGACATGCAACAACCATCTGAGATTGAGATAGATGCATCTAACTATCATATTAATGTACTCCTCACTCAACAAGTAAAGTTGGTTGCCTATTAGAGTGAAACATTGTCTAATAGTATCTAGAGATACCCCGCCTATGACATAGAGATGTATTCCATTAGTGGAAGCATTGTATTATGGGGAAGGAGACAATCATTCACACCAATAATAGGCCTCCACAACTCATGTAGACAAAAAGAAAGTTAAAGAATGACCACCATCATAATGGTCCACATACCCACAAAAATTTCACTTGAGCATCAATACAAGAAAGGTAGCACTAACCACATTGTACACTACTTAAGTCAACCTTTGATTGTGGAACGCAATTTTTAATTCCTAGGCATGAGACCTCCAGATGGCCATAATTATACAAGAATGGTTCTAACTTCACCACTACATACTAGATGTTGATCACATGTAAACACGTTCTAGAATTCTACCTCCATAATGCACCCTTTTGATACCTAGATCACATTTGTGTCTAATTTGGGAGGCACATTACTTTTAGAAAATAAATCACTTTGGTGTGGAGAAGAGAGTGGTAAACCATCAAACGTATTTATATTAGTCAAAACTTCGACATGCCATCCATAGACATATCAAATGATGCACTATATATTAATTGTTAAATGCCAGAAGGATTATATATATATATATATATATATATATATAAGCATCAAGGCCCCGGATGCGGGTGCCAGGGACGCTAACAATGATGGGACTGTCCAGGGACCTGCATGACTGGCACATGGCCAGCATGCGCACCGGACAGGAACGCAGGTGGTGTAATAAGGACAGGCAGATGAACGTCTGCGCGAAGGTAAATGAGGCAGGACGTTGCGCGGTGAGCATTAAAGAGCAGCCCGTCTCCGCTCGCTTGAAAGGATTCTGGTCTGATATGACTTGGTTGGACAGAGTAATGGAGGGGGAGTCTCGAGGGTTCGGATTTCAGTTAATAAATATCCACAATGCCGACTCGCTGAACCAGAGACAAATTCTGTTTGGTATATCCGGGAGATGGGAGAAAGACTGGCTCTGGGGTTGCTCTGTGGCCGAAGAGGGGTGTCTTTCTGCGTCTGAGGCCAACATCATTTCGTGTGGAAGCATAAAGGGTAAAGCTCCATCAGCCGTTGGTGACATTGTTATCGCAGTTAATGTTCATTGCCACAACATGACGAGACCTCGACAACGTTTACTGAGCCACAGAGACTCTAGTCGCGGCAATCCGGCGAGGCCTCCTGCTGAGACGGAGTCCATTCAGTCTCCAGCGCATCTAAGGGGATCAACACGCCTGCTTATCCCAAGCCAATTCCTGGATTCGAACACTCAGGAATCAGACAATTCCTCGGCTTTTGGCTCAGCAACTTTTTCTTTCAACTGCTCACTCCTGCACCCTCGTATTATGGCCCATGTGTCTGTTCTTTTCACAGAGGAAGCTCAGAACGAGGGCGAGTCCAGTGCTCCTATCCCCCAATCTGAGGAAGTCCACAATCTCAGTTTTACTCAGCCTACTTCCGAAACTAATCAGGGGCAGCCCCAGCCAGCCAATGCCATCAATTTCATGCCAGAGGCGTATGATCAGCCAGATTTGTAGGAACCAGAAGAGGGCTGGTGTAGAATTGTAGAGGAAAAGCCGCCCGAGTAATCCAAGTTCCAGTCCTCCACTTTTTTGAAGGCTCACTGCAACGACGGAATAGCGTACCAATGGTTCGGTCTGCAAATCTTTGGTCAAGTTTTTCTGTACCTATCATAATGTCTATTGTCTGGTCTGTTGTTTGTCTAATGTGTGGCGATAATGCCTGTGTCTGGTCTGTTGTGTGTCTAATGTGTGGCGATAATGACTGTGTCGTGCAATACTCTATTTCCGGCTACCTGCACCATACTGTTCTCACATTAGACAAACATTTATCATGTAATGTTTAACGTTTAACATTTTTAATGCCATACTTAAAAATCAATCTAATTATTATTATCTATAAACACAATATAAATTTAAATATAAAGAGCTTTACAAACACTCAAAAAGAGATATGGTAAATAAATAAAAATATAAATAAACTGGAGGTATGGTAAATAAATAAAACCTTTGTTTATATTACTCCATAAACCTCCTTATATTTACTAAAACTCAAGAAAAAAAATAGAAACCTATGGTCCAAATAACATGGGATAAATACCATGGTCCAAATACCATATTTATCAAATAGGATTAGAAATCAATATTTAATTATATACCAAGCCTATGGGCCAAATACCATGGTAAATAAAATAGGCATGATAAATAAATAAAAATATAAATAAACCTCTTTTTATATTTACTCCATAATCCACTTTATATTTATGAACACTCAAAAAAGAGATTTTTATTTTGGTGAAGCCTATGGGAAAAATAATTATTAATACTATGCAAAAAAAACATCATTATCCCAAAAATTAATATTAAATTATTATTATTATTATTAAATCTAATTAATATTATTAAATTTAATAACTTTAGATTAATACAACATTAAATATGTTATATTATAATATATATTAATATATCATGACATATATTAACTCTAGATATATATGGGAGTGAAAAACAAAAACATAGAGTGATAGAGGTGGAGAGGTAGGGGGAGTCACAAAGGCGACATGGAGATAAATTAAAGGAGAGGGGAGAGGAGGAATGAAGAGAGATGGACGAAGAGGAGTGTGAGAAGGGTAAGAGAGGGAGAGGGAGACACAAAGATGGAGAGGGGAGAGAGAAGGAGAGAGGAAGGGAGATAATGAGAGGATTGGAGCGTAGAGAGAGAGAGAGAGATGGGGGAAGAGAGAGGGAGGTAGGAGATAAGGGAGAGAGAGGAAGGACGAGAGAGAGGACTTGAGAGACATGAGGAGAGAGGGAGGGATAGAGAGATGGAGTTGGAGGGGGATAAAGGGAGGCAAGAATAAATACATAGAAAGTAAGAAGTGGAGAGAGAGAGAGGGAGTAACAAGGGAGAGATGGAGAGAAAGTGTATATTTAGGGGTGATATACAGAGACAAAGAAGGAGAGAAGGGGGGAGAGAAGGATAGAGTGAGGGATAAAGTAACATATTTTGGGAGAGAGAGAGAGAGAGAGAGAGAGAGTTGGAAGGGGAGAGACAGAGGGAAGAAGAAAGACATAGAGAGTGAGAAGTGGAGAGAGAGAGGGAGTGACAAGGGAGAGACGGAGAGAGTGTGTGTATATTTAGGGGTAAGATAAAAAGAGACAAAGAAGGAGAGATGGAGATAAGGGTGAGAAAAGGAGAGAGAAGGAGAGAGGGAGGGATATAGTAACAGAGTTGGAGAGTAAAGAGAGAGAGAGAGAGAAAAAAAGGTGGGAGAGAAAGGGAGAGAGAGGAAGGAAGAGAGAGGATGTGAGAGAGTGGAGATAAGGAGTGAAATAGAGATGAATTTGGAGGGGGAGAGAGAGGGAGGTAAGAAGAAATGC
Source organism: Pinus tabuliformis (assembly GCA_031772625.1). NCBI lineage: Eukaryota > Viridiplantae > Streptophyta > Pinopsida > Pinales > Pinaceae > Pinus > Pinus tabuliformis. The sequence continues at coordinate 75,932,568 of CM062820.1, read as the reverse complement.
ATATAGAGATAAAGGTGGAGAGAGAGAGAGAGGGAGTGACAAGGAAGATGGAGAGAGAGGGAGAGAGGATGGTAGGAGGAAAGAGAGAGAAGCAGGGGAGAGGAAGAGAGAGAGAGGGGGAGAGGAGGATGGACGGATATATAGATAGACTGGAGAAAGAGAGTGTATGTTTTGGGGGTGATATAGAGAGACAAAGGGAGATAGAGATATTGATGGAAGGTGAAGAGAGGGAAGTAGAGAGAGATGGAGATAGGGAGATACAAAGACATTGATAAACATGGAGTGAGAGAGCGTGTGTGTTTGGGGGGGTGAGATAGAGAGACAAAGAAGGCGATATGGAGAGAGATATAGTTATAGATGGAGGGGGAGAGAGGGAAGAATATTTATTGCACTATATGCATTGATTTCAATGTAGATGGTGATTTCTAATCATATTTGATTTCTCGCACTAGATGCATTGATTTTAGAGTAGATGTTGATTTTTAATGATATTTCATTGCTTGCACTAGATGCATTGATTTCAATGTAGATGATTTCTAATCCTATTTGATTGCTTTCACTAGATGCATTGATTTCAATGTAGATGTTGATTCCTAATTATATTTTATTGTTTTCACTAGATGCATTGATTTCAATGTAAATGATTTCTAATCCTAATTGACTGCTTTCACTAAATGCATTGATTTTAGTGTAGATGGTGATTTCTAATCCTATTTGATTGCTTCCACTAAGTGCATTGATTTCAGTGTAGATGTTGGTTTCTAATCCTATTTGCTTACTTGCACTAGATGCATTGATTTGAGTGTAGGTGCTGATTTTTCTAATATTATTTGATTGTTTGCATGAGATGCATTGATTTCAATGTAGAAGTTGGTTTCTAATATTATTTGATTTCTTCCATTAAATGCATTGATTTCAGTGTAGATGTTGAAGTTTGATTTGATGTAATTCAATGAATGATGGTACATTAATTTTAAATTGATTGGATTAACAATGTGCATTGATTTCAGTGTTGCACAAAAAATTATTGGCAATGTACTTTGATTTGTGTGTTATAGTAATTCAACTTATTAATATTGGAGAGCAAGAGAGATAAGATATGATGTTTAATACAATAGTTTGAGCTAAAGATTTAAATGGTTTATGATCCCAATTGTCCTTTTCATATAATTGATATGAAAATATGGCAAAACTAATAAGGGCGACAATAATAATAGTAGTAGAAGAAAATGGTTTGACATTGATTACAGTAAAGACTATTTGTAATTGATTACATTCTTATTATTCATATTTTCTATCATTCATCACTATTACATTGTCACTTTGTATTCAAAATTTTTATTTCAGCATTTTTCATCATTAAAGTTATTAACAATATTTATCATCTCAACAAACTTAGTTAAGTAAGAAAATTTAAAAAATAAAATAATCTTAACATAATTAAAATGATTATATTAATATTAAATGTATTTACATATTATTGATAAAATTAATCATATCTTCGATAGATTTTCCTTGCCCACACACCATTGAAACCAACCTAGATCCATTTTAACTTTGGATCTATAAAGAACTGAGAGAGATCAAATCTCTCGAGGTGCAAACCTTTCCTCAAATTTGTTGAGATTAATGATGAAATGTGTTAATGTAGTAACAATTCAACTGAGCCTTAGATTAGGAGTTTGTTCCTGATTTCTAGGGTGTTGTTTCAACTTCCCTAATTGTGTGTAAATTATATATTTTTCATGTAATAATTGTAATGGAAAAACGAGTTCTGTAGAGGTAGTCTCTAGGTGGTGTTCCACACCTGTGAGATTTCCATGTTTAATTAGTAAATTTGATTCTTCTTTTTTTAACATGGTATCATAGCTACAGGGTTGAGGACTACATGTAACCCTGAATGGAGGAGTTATAGTGAAGGCTAAGAGACATAAATTAGACCATCATGTTTTTTAAGAGTGATCAGCGCGAGATCTAGTGCTATAGTTGCATCAATCTAGTCCTGCCCTTATAGGATTTTATTTTCCAGAACAATGTGGACATGAAGTACTCAAAGGGTGTCGACTTTGTGGAGGATCTGAGCTCTGTGCGTAGTGGAGGGGAAGTGTTGATCACTATGGTTGACTTTTTCTCGCTCGGCAAATCGAGGAGGCTGCCATTTTCAGAAGAGTGGCATGTATGAGGCTTGTGTGATATAATCGACTATAAGCTGTCCATCTGAAAACCAACCCGTTGGCTTGTGAAAATATGTTTTGCCATCGGGCAGATTGTCGAATAATGGTTTATAACTAGAAGCTGTTGATGCTAACAAATTCCGGTGGAGTCTGCGGTGACGAGGAGGAAGCCTCTGTGATTGATCTACTACGTGAGGAGTCTCCAGCATGAAAAGCGCAGAGGTCGACAATTAGATTGTTGCATGCTGCCTGCGAGGTGGAGTTAGTATGCTAATAGTCTCAATTATTTGCTTGCAATTTATTGGATTTCCTATGTCGGACTTACTAGCTATGTCGGTGACAATTCTCACCTTCGAGACTCCACTGCCAAGCAGTTGGTAGCAGGGCTTCTTGGTATGGAAGCGGAACAGAATGAGGAGAAGGGGGTCGTGAGAAGCTGTGGATCTATTGAGAAAACATGAAGTGGTAGTGATAATAGGACCACAAACATCGCAAGAAGCTGTGTTCGTGGTAGATTTATGTATTGCTTCAAAGGTGCCAATTATTTCATTATCTGTAATGGATCCACTGTTGTCTGCCCATCAGTCCCCATATTTCATTTCCTTGCCTCATACTGACGTTGTTCAAGATGATGCTATTGCATTGCTGGTTGAATACTACGGCTGGAGAAAAGTTGTGGCCGTGTACGCTAATAATGATTTTTTTAAAATTAAGATTTTAATTAAAGTTTTTAAATTAATTTTTTTTAATTTAATTCTTTAATTAAAAAAGGGGCTCATTATTTGATAAAGGGGGTGAATTTATTTTTTTTTAAAGGAATTTGGAATAGTCTCTTAAAAAAGGGACCTGGGCTCAATTTTAATTGAAGTTTTCAATGGATCTAGCATGTGCAGTAGTTTTTAAGATCTGGTTTTTTTTTAAGTTGTTAGGGTTGAAGTTTTTATTATTATTCAATATGAATAATAAATTAGCAGAAGCATACCTCAATGAGAATAACAAGCTGGATGGATCCAATTATTTTGGTTGGAAATTTAACTTGCAGACCTTGCTTGACGAACACAATGCATGGGCAATCGTGAATAATGATGAGGTGAAGCCAAACGTGATTGCAGGAGGAACAACAACAACAATCCAATATTGGGAAAAGTGGGAGACTAAGCGAGAAGGCTCATGAAATTGTCAGTCAAAGATTGCATTATTCTCCATATCCGTGATTGCAAGACTGCACCAGAAATATGGAAGACACTCAAGGATCTCTATGAGATCAAGAACACCAATAGATTGTTGTTCTTGAAGAGAAATATTCTTTCCATCAAGATGGACGAGAATGAGATAGTTTTAACATTTATTTTGTGGATCAAGGAGCTCAAGAACAAGCTGGGTGACATCGGTGAAGTTGTGTCAGATACAAATTTGGTCACGATTACTATGAATGGTATAATTGATGAGTATCAGATGTTCATCACTGGCTTGAATGCAAGAGAAAAAGCACCCGTGTTTGAAGAACTAACAGGGATCCTCATGCAAGAGGAGGAAATGCGGCTGACTCATAAACCTTAGAGTTTAGATCACACCTTAATGGCGAAGAAGAAGCCCTTCAAAGCAAAGCCAAATGCAGCACAGAAGACCAATGCAACCCCACAGAGAAAGATGCCCCCACCTCAAGGTACGTCTTTCAATAGAAATGACTCTGCGATCAAATGTTTTTATTGTGGTAGAACCGGCCATATAGCCAGATATTGCATGAAGAAGAAGTCCAATAAAGGCCGAAAGAGACATAAACAGCATGCAAGTCATTTTGTTGATGAGGAATAGAGTCAGAACCTCAAAATGTTCATATTTGACTCTACGTTTTTGGCTAAGGATGATGAATCAGATACCTGGTTTGTGGACTCAGGTGCATCCATCCACATGATAGGGAACAGACAGTGGTTTGAAGACTTCAAAGAGACCAGCAGTGGAGCAAACATCTATCTTGCTGACAGTAGAGGGTACCAAATCAAAGGTTATAGTAATATTCCAACTATTTTGCCTGATGGAAATATTAGACATATTCATAATGTAATGTATGTACCTAGGATAAAAAAGAATATGATCTCTATCTCTATGATAATTGATCAAAATCTCAAGGTAGAATTTTATAAATCATATTGTGTTATTAAAGACCTGTTGGATCGTATGAAGCCTATTACATCAAGTATTCATGTGGGAGGATTGTGCAAGCTAAATGTCAAAAGCGCACCACATAAGGCATTGACATCATCTGCCATGACTATAGTGGACTTATGGCATCATAGGTTCAGCCATATTAACTTCAATGATCATTGCTATTACAAAAAAGAAGTATGGTCGAAGGTCTTCCTGTTTTAAAACATGTCCATATTGATTGTGATGCATGTGCACTTGGAAAGATGCATAGAGATGAATTTCCTGTGAATGGTGATAAAAGGAGGAGAGATATACTCGAGTTGGTACACAGATATTTATGCGGGCCTATGCAGACAAGATCATTAGGTGGTGCATACCATATTTTACTATTTATTGATGACTGTACTAGATTTACTTGGGTGTATTTCCTGAGGAAGAAGAGCCATACTTTCGAATACTTCAAGGAGTTCAGAAGTATGTTTGAAAAACAGACAGGTAAATGCATGAGGATTCTCTACTCGGATGAAGGGGGAGAGTACAAGAAAGCTTTTGTCCTCAAATACTGAAAATAGCATGGAATACAGCAACAGTTTATAGTACCCCACACTCCTCAACAAACGGGGTTGTAGAGAGGAAGAACATAACCATTGGAGCGTGCTCGTAGTATGTTAAAAAGTAAGAATCGTTTTAATGGGTTTTGGGCTGAAGCAATTAATACTACAGTATATCTAAAGAATAGGAGTCCAACAAGAAGTTTGGATTTCAAAACTCCTTTTGAAGTTTTATTTGGCTATAAGCCTTCAGTTAAGAATTTGAGAGTTTTTGGCTCTAAAGCCTTTGCTCATGTCCAAAAGGAAGATAGAAAGAAACTGGATTCAAATGCCATCAAATGTATTTTTGTTGGGTATTGTACAGAAATTAAGGCTTACAAACTATTTAATCCCTCTACTCATAAAGTTTTTTTGAGCATAGATGTAGTGTCTCATGAGTAGGTTAATGATGGAAGCCATGAGAGTGCTAATGAAGAATGGCACGTGCCCTTATTGGTGGAAGAAGGAAGTGATGAATCAGGTGACAGCGATGAGTAGCAGCAGCAGGAAAGGGAAGAAGATGATGTAGTTGTCAAGCCAACTCCACAAAAGGATGATCAGACAAGGTTTGAAGCTACCCCACCACTCAGGAGATTAGGTAGGAAGGTTTAGTTGCGAGCAAGATATAGGGAAAATGCTTTTATAACTAGTATGATGAATGTTATTGAACCCTCTAGTTATAAAGAATCCAGTCAATATAGTGAATGGAGCGCTGTTATGGAAGAGGAATATGAGTCAATCCTAAAAAATAAAACTTGGGATTTAGTTAAACTACCTAAAAGCAAACAACCCATAGGATGCAAATGGCTGTATAAGCCTAAATTTAAAGCAGATGGGAGCATAGATAAATATAAAGCTAGGCTGGTTGCAAAGGGGTATTCCCGGCAAGAAGGTATAGATTACGATGAAACATTTGTCCCTATAGCTAAACTAAACACAATCAGAATGATAATTTCTTTAGCTACCAAACACCGTTGGATGATTCACCAGCTAGATGTTAAATCTGCTTTTTTAAATGGGGACTTAAAAGAAGAAGTCTACTTAGTGCAACCCGAGTGGTTTGTCAAACAGGGTGAAGAACGTTTAGTTTTCAAGTTGAAGAAAGCTTTGTATGGACTAAAACAGGCACCTAGGTCATGGTATGACAAAATTGATTCATTTTTCCTGCAACATGGTTATAAAAGAAGCAAAAATGACCCTAAGATTTATACTGTCATTGATAAAGAGGGAAGAATTGTTTTGACTTCTTTATATGTAGATGATGTAATCATTACAGAGAATGTTGATAATCTCATTAATGAAATCAAGGAGTAGATGTCACAAGTATTGGAGATGAAAGACATTGGAGAGCTACATTACTGTTTGGGTTTGGAAGTTTGGGGGGATTTTGGACAAAATTTTATGTCAGGAGCAACCTGTAAAAGTTCATAATGGATCAGTGCAAAGCTGCAACAGTACCTTTACAACAGAATATAAAACTTCATAATGATGATGGATCTAAGGAGGTAGATGCAACTTTGTATAGACAGCTGGTCTAATCTACTTGACTACAACTAGGACAGATTTGGCTTATGCAATCAGTGCGTTGAGCCAATTTATGTCAAAGCCCCTTGAGAGCCATTGGGTCACAACAAAAGGTGTTTTAAGGTATCTCCAAGGAACCTTAGATTTTGGTATTGTTTATATTGATTCATGTGATGTTATATTGACAAGTTTTTCAGACTTCGATTGGACTGGAAATGTAGATGACAAATGATTCATAACAGGCTATGCATTTAGCATTGAATCTGGGGTCATTACATGGAGCAGCGAAAAGCATAACAGAGTATCCTTGTCTTCTGCAGAAGTTGAATATCAAGCCATGTGTGTAGCAACATGTGAAACAGTTTGGTTGAGGAGACTTCTCCTTGATGTTGGAGAAGAATAGAAGGTTGCAACAGTGATCCAATGCGACAACCAGACCTCCATCAAACTTGCAATAATCCAGTATTTCTTAAGAACACAAAGCATATCAATACACAGTTTCAATTTGTCAGAGAGAAAGTTCAGTCAAAAGAAATCCATATTGAATATTGTAATAGTTGTGACAATGGTGCTGATATTTTTACCAAACCTCTTTGTAGAATCAAGTTTGAATTGTATTATGAAAGTGTTAGGCATATGTGTGGATCCATTTCTCCATTAAGAGGGAGTGTTGAGATTAATGATGAAATGTATTAATGGAGTGAGAGTTCAACCGAACCTTAGGTTAGGAGTTTGTTCCTGATTTCTAGGGTGTTGTTTCAACTTCCCTAATTGTGTGTAAATTATATATTTCTCATGTAATGATTGTAATGGCAAAACGAGTTCTGCAGAGGCAGTCTCCAAGTGGTGTTCCACACCTGTGAGCTATCCACGATTAATTAATAAATTTGATTTTTCTGTTTTCAACAAAGTTTTACACTCAAAAAATAGGTTTGCACCTAAAGAGATTTGATCCCTCTCGACGGTTGATAGATCTGGAGTTAAGACGGATCTACGTTGGTTCAAGGAAAACCATGTCACGCCACATGGAATAACCCACTGGTGGTCCATAAGAGGGCAGGCTTTCACTCGTGCCAGATACCTCTGAGTCATGGGCCGTTAACATGTTTCTTTATGTCCAAAGAAAATGAGTTCTTAAGCAAACAAAATAATTTTAAAATATAATTATTATAATCAATTTAAAAATAAAACAAACATATAAATGATTTTTCCATTTTAATAATATAATTATTTAGTTCTTCCTTTCATTCCACAAACAGAGACTATCTAGATACTGTCTAAACAGATATCGTTACAACTAAAATAAATAGCCTATACCGGGACATTTATGCAAAATACATAGACATCATTGAATCTTGAATCTGGAATGAAAAGCGTCCATGCACTCTTAGGCCGCATTTATGTCTTCCGCAGGGTGCTTAAACCCGGCCTAAGAGTAGATCGATCACCTCAGGGTTTGTTCTTATTTAGTACGATTTCTCACTAACATGCTCTGCTTTAACGTAGTTTAAACTGCCATTCAACATGCCAAATATCACACGTGCTATCTTGGGTCATCGATTAGTTTATTGATTCCTTTCGATAGATTAGACCAATCGGTCTGTTACAATGAAAACATTAATAGAAAAGCAAGAAGGACATAATCGAAAAGCCGGGAGGACACAATGTTTCGTGATATTAATTGGACTTCCTGCAGTTTTTGCGGATTTCTCCGCCAGTGCCAGTGAGAGGACTGATATTGCCCATATTCACCATGGCAGCTGCGAAGTCTGTAAAGAAGGTGTTATGATCAGTACTGTAGGTAGTAACCTGAGAATCTGTGGAACCTCCATTAAATAGTTGCTGGTCGGAGTGGAGAAGCCCTTTTTGGCTTCTCAAATTACTGTAATAGTCGCTGTCAAATATGGTAGGGGTGGCCACATCCAAGGGCGAGAGGTTGTTGTGGCCACCAACGCTTGGACAGCTTGCCTTCAGAGAAGTGGCGAACGAAGAGTCAATGTTGGTTTCGTTGTAGATGCGAGCTCTGAAAGAAGTGCACCGGGCTTGACCAATAGTATGGGAACCTACACAAATAAAAACCACATGATAATGGCTAAACAAAGGCAATAATGGCTCAATTGCTAAAAGTATTTTATTAATAAGCCCACTCGAAGTGAACGATACACTAAAAAATTATATATGCCATGAACGATACATTAAAAAATTATATATGCTATTGTTTCTTTAAGGAATGAATAATAATATACCTTCTTATATGTTATAGTTATACATTCTTTATGTTATAGTTTCTCTATGTTATGTTCAGAGAGAATGAGTAATGATATAACTGAGAGTGCAACCATATCTTTGGTAGACAGTCCATGAGTTTGAAAAGATGAGATAAGTCCGCTGAGACTCGAAGTGGGAGGCGGAATGTCATTGTTCGCAGCGCTAAAACTAGCAGTGGTCCAGTCACGCCTTCCCAGCAACACCGTCCATGTTGGGCCTCCCAGCTACCAAATTGCAATCACACATGAGACAACAACATTATTTGATTCTATGGGACGAGATATTGTATTTGGTTAAATAATTAAGGAGATAAGGGAGAAATTAGTACTTTCACGACTGAATCACGGGCAACAATGGCGAGAATGTCTGCACACGACACGACACCACAGCAGGCTGCCTCCAGTTGAGATTTGATGGTGTCTATTTGGGGCTGCAGTCTTTTCTCCGGTAAACGTGGAGTTGTCATCCAATAGTATAGAGCCATCGCAACCCTGCAACAAAATTCAACATCATGAATTAAACGGGGCCATGGACAAGTCAGTTATGATCAGCTGAATGAAATCCTGGTTTCACTTTGTTACATTGACGAAGCAGTCGTGAAAGTGAAGGCGGAGCAAGGACGCCCCCATCCTTTTCTCGATCGCCACCGCCTGCTTCACTCCGGCTTCCACTATCGAGAACGCCATGGGACACGATTTCTCATAAAACGTTGAGATGAGCTGCCCATGCACAGTGTTATTAATGGAGCATATAATAAACAGTACAAGTAGAGCATTACATGCGAAAGTCTTCATGATTAATGCTATACTTGCAAGGGCAGAGAATAGGAATAGAGGGGAACAGACTGTGGGAAGGCAATGTGAGCGTGGAAACTTAGGCGAGACATGGGGGCTTCTTATAGTGAGAGGCGAAGAACTGAATCGAATTGAAAATTATTTTGTAATACAGTCAATGTGAAAGAAGGCAACAAAATGAAAAAGATATGTTGAGAGTGGTGGTGACAAAGAAGATGATTGCGTAGGGGGCCGGCGTTAAGAGGCAATTGAGCAGGTGAGGTGCAGAACTGGTCCAACGTAAATAAAATTTAAATCCGTGTGTAAAAGCTAGGCCCACACACACCTACCTACTTTGTATTTTGTTTTCGAAGTGGGTGTCCGCTACGAGATAAATAACTTGGAGAAGTCTTTGAATATTATTTAGAAAATAAAAATAAATTAATTTTTTTTAATTAATTTTTTTGAATGATTTTAATATTAAAATAGTAAAATTATATATTATAAAAAAATGTTTTAATTATTTTTTTAATAATTTTAATATTTAAAATATTAAAACTATATATTATATGTTCAAATATTTAAATAAATTTGATGTTTTGTATGTTTGAAATGTTTCGTTTAATAAACATTTTATATTTATATTCTCTTTTAACTAGAGTTTTTGCAAAATCAAAAATTTATAAAAGAATTATAATTCATGGGGTTTTAGATTTTTGTTTTATCTAAATTCTTGAGAGTAAGTTCATTCAAAAAGTCAAAATTATCTCTAGAATGTATGACATCACTTAGGTTTTAGAGTATTAGTTCACTTAAAAAGTCAAAATTACTTTTTGAATGTAGCACATTACTCAAATTTTATACTATTGAGGTAGGTTTTTGAGTGATTTTTTTCCACTATGTAGTTTAAGCTAGGAGGTTGCAACCAAGGTATTTATTAAAGGTTAATTTTTTGGATTTAATATTGTTCTATTTATTTAAGATTTAGGTACTAATCTAAATATAGTATCAATTTAAACAAAATTTGTTTTAATGTTGAATTTATTTATTTCTAACTAATTCTTCGAGATTTTGTATATAATTAGGATGGACTTAGTTAGGACCTATATTTCTAGTTATGGAGACATAACTGTCTCCCTCTGATTTTGTTTGTATAAATACCATTTTCTTATCAATAATAGATCGCAGAATACCGCATTTTTTATCATGAAGTACCCCATGCCTATTTAATAGTGGTATCAAAGTGCAAGGTTTGGAAAGCGCGTCGAAGTCATTATGCCTGGTTGTGCCTGGTTCGAACTCCATTGCTGCAGACAAGTTCCTGTTGAGGTCGAGGTGAATATGTGAGATGGATGAGTTGGAAACACGTCTGCGAGACTCGAGAACCAGCAAATTGTTGACGTGGAGGTGTTGACAATGTTCGGGACCCTGGTGGTTTTGGCACTGGGGCTTCACTAGGGGAGCAATACCATGGCACATGGGTTCATATTAGGGGAATTTATTGAGGAAAAAATGACATAATATATTGGGGGATATATAGAGGGTAGAGGTTTTTCAAATTGATAGGTATAAAAAATGAAGCACAAAGTTAATGAAAAAATATAAAGGGGTATAAAAATGTTAATGAAAAAATGGATAGCTACAATAACTAGTAAAAATAGGGGTTTTTAAATTGGGAAGGTGTATTAGGTTTGTATTGGTAGGGGGTTAAATAATGTGATTTTTAGAGGTATTTTCCAATATGTAGTCAAATTAAGGGTATTGTTTAATATGCCATGAACACACGTGATATCTGAGGGGTTCATTGGGTGAAGCCCCCGTGGGTTTTGGAAACCACCCTCGACTTCACTTGCGATGGTTTCTGGAATTTAGGAGAGTGCCCCCAGGATAACTATGAATCGTTGATTTGAACTTGTAAAACCGCTTATTGGACCACTCACCTCATTAACGTGCAACACGCCTCGTGTCGTCGATCACCGTTGGATCCGTCATATACGATCCAGACCATTGATTTGGTTCGACTGTTACGTGCACACTGGACCACTACTCTTGAAGTGTGTACAACTAATTGATCAGCAAATTAATCTGGACCATTGATTTTGGTTTGTTCATTTTATTTTTTTGACCATTCTTGACTCTCACAAATGTTTAAGAAGAAAAGTCCTTGTTGATTGTGTAGCTAGAATGATATTTTATAATTTTACCTAGTCGAGATAGAACTTGTTAAGTCAAGTTATTTATCTATTTTTCATCAGAAGGTGTTTTGTACAGTCACAATTTTTAACTACAAAATTTGAGTATAAAAATGAATTCTCTAGTCTCCCTAGTTGGCATTATCCTTTCTCAAAAGGAAAATTATTAGGAGTGGTATAGAAAAATTAAAAATATACTTATTTTTAGTGATCTGTGGGATGGAGTTTGTGAAAGAAAAAATGACAATAAACTAGAGCTGCCTGATGAGGAAAAACAACTAGCAATTTGGGAGAGTAAGGATAAAAAGACCTATTCTTTAATCTATACTTCAGTCTCAGAAGAGCTAAGCATATATATTATTCAAAGTAAAACAACATATGAAGTAATAACAAAGTTAAAAGAACTTTATGATACACATTCAGAATTGGAGATCATTCAATTACTATTGAAGTTGTTTAATCTAGAGATGAAAGATAATAATCCATTGAAACTTGCTTTTGAAATTAAAGCCATCAATCATGAAATTGAATCTACTAGTGTTAAGGTTGATTTACAACTTATTGCCTTTATAAAATCCCTCTACCCTGGTTATTCACACTACTTGGAATCTCTCCAAGCAATTGGACAACTAAAAGATTTAGATTTTGATGAATTAGTAAGAAAATTTACAGAGAGAGATAAGGCTTTTGGAAAAAAAGAACCCCTACCGAGTTCTAATGCTAAAAAATTATGTCTTGCTCAAAAAGATCAAAAACCACAAGAAGAATCAACCAAAAAGAGTCTTCTTTATGGTGCTTCAAGAAAATTATGTCCCATACATTCAGATTTATGTGGACCTATGCTTGTTTCTACTACAAAAGGTAATAAATGAACATTGACATTCATTGATGATTATTCGAGGATGTGTTGGGTCTATCTTTTAAGACAAAAGTCACAATTTTTTGATGTATTTAAAAAAAATTCACATCTTGATTATAAATGAAACTCAACTTAATATAGGCACTTTGAGAACTGATAATGGTGGAGAGTATACTTCACATGTTTTTGAAAATTATTTTCAAGAGAATGACATCAAACACCAAAAAATAATTCCTTATAATCCACAACAAAATGGTGTTGCAGAACGAATCAACAAAACATTGCTTAATATAGTAAGATCAATGATGTTCTTTAAAAATGTGAAGTTGAAGTTTTAGGGAGAAGCATTACTTTGTACAACCTATATCAAAAATTGATGTCCTTCTTTTGTTATCAAAAATAAAACTCCATATGAATTGTGGTATAGTTGTCTTCTTGTTGTTTAATATTTCAGAGTTTTTGGTTCTTAGTGTTATGCTTTAATTCCTAAGGAGCAAAGAAACAAGTTGAGTGTAAGAAGTACAAAATGTATATTTTTGGGATATTATGTTACTTCTAAGGCATACAGGTCGTATGATGAAGAGAATAAGAAGTTTATTTTGTCAAGAGATGATGCTTTTCTTGAATCTAGTAAAGATACATCCACAGTTGATAGATAACTTAATAATTTAGAAAATTTTATGTCTAAGGAATTTTATTATGAATCTAATAATAATCTTCCACGTCATGAAGGGGGGATTCCCATTCTAGATCAGTCTATGGTATTTCCTTCAATAAAGTTGCCTCTCAATGATGATAATGGTTCTGCTGAAGAAAAATTGGATGATAGAAGTGTTTCTACAGGGATAGAAAGTACGTGCATTTCAGAAGATTTTGCTCCAAAAGATGAGCAATTCCCTCCAGAAGATGAACAACCACTATGAAAATCAACTCTTATCATAACATTTCCAAGAAAATATGATGATTTTTAAATAGGAAGTCTTCAGGTAACTATTCTCATGTTTCCGAATATAATTTATCTGTTGATGATGAACCTACTTATTTCGAAGAAGTTGTTAGTTGTAATCAATGGAAAAATTCAATGCAAAGGGAATATGATGCACTCATTAAAAATGGCACTTGGAGGTTGGTGGATCCTCCTGTTGGCATCAAACCCATTGGTTGCAAGTGGATATATAAATCCAAATACAAATTTGATGGTTCACTTGACAAGTACAACGCGAGACTAGTAGCAAAGGGATATGCACAAAAACAAGGTATTGATTACACAAAAACTTTTGCTCCTATAGTTAAATGGGGCATTATTAGAACTTTGTTTGCTACCATAGCTCAGAAAGGTTGGAAAATTCATACTATGGATGTAAAGAATGCTTTCCTAAATGAAGATTTTAAGGAAGATGTTTTCATGTTTCAACTAGGAGGTTTTATTTGTCAAAGGTAAATAACAAATGGTATGCAAGTTGATGAAGTCATTGTATGGTTTGAAACAAACACCTCATGTATGGTATGAGAAACTAACTGGAAATCTTCTTAAGTTGAATTATAAGCATTTTGACATAGACGATGCAACTCTTTTTATTAAGAAATATGGAAGAACATTTGTATATCTAGTTGTCTATGTTGGAAGATGAGTTGTATATCCAGTTGTATATGTTGTATATCTACTCATCCAGTTAAAGGATAGGTTTAAGCTTTATAGTTACAATTAGAAAGGTCATACACATGCACACCTTCATCCCCACCTATCATTCAAAGACAAGGATGACTTTTAGAAATCCCATTGGGCTAGGCTAAATGGTGGATGTCCCACACCAGAAGGTATTTGTTAACTAATATGGGATCCACCCATGTTTGAAATTCATTTTACTTGCCTAATGTGGATTGTGGAAGATTAAAATAGGCTCAAGAGTATAGGGCCAAACCCTTTGACTTGACCTTGGGACTCCTAAGTGATAGGTGATATGTCTATTGATTCTCCTGATATAAAAAGAAAAAGGGTGGCTTTTGGAAAAAGGGTAAATTTAATATGACTCATTGGAAATGCATCCATGGAATTTCACACAAATGCATAGTTCACCCTCCACTCCATAATCAGGAGAAGAGCCATTTAAAATTTAAAGTAATATGTGCATCTGAATATGATAATAGCCATACTCTAATTGTTTTAAGTTTTGTTTTTGAGGCCAGAATTCAAAAATACAATTTTTGGTGATATTGTAATTTTTAGTTGTTTAAAATGTGTTTTTGAATTCATAAATGGATTCAACACCCTTAAAACCCTTAGTGGGAGCCAGATTATGTAGACTTATGATTCCAAGAATTTCATATCATATATATAAGGTAAAATTGACTAAAAAATATGCCAAATAAAAAAGTCAAAATGTAAAAGGGTTAAAATTAGGATGTGGGATAATAATTGAGTACACAAATACATATATTATTCATCCTAAATGTGGCATATGAATAGTTAATATGTGCAGTTGCATATTTTATTAATTAAAAAATACTTTTTGAGCCCTAAATATGTCTCTTGGAATGTAACCTAGATAGTTGGGAGAACAAAATGTACTCCCAATCACTAATGCTACTAACATTTTTTTCAGCAATCAAATTGTTACTTAGATGATGTGTCCCTTATCATAAAAAAGAAAGTCACATACATCACTTTGATATAAGAATTAATCATAATTTTATTATTATTATATTTTTTAAATTAATTTTAAACTTAAACAACTCAATAAATAAATAAGTTATTTATAATATTATTTAAATTAAATTAAAAATTTATAATATATATTATTATTTAACTTTTATATTTTGTACGTAATCAAACAACTATTTTTATAATTTTTTTAAACCTCACATGTGCCTAATTCTTATTGAATTGACTAAGCATTTATACCCATCTACTTAATTGTGATGTATATCAAACATAACATATGTTTTCTTTTTCAATTCAACTTATGGACTTGACTTACAATTTATTAATTGATTTTTATAATTTTTAATTTAAAATAAATCTAATTTTTATTTATTTATTTTTTTTCTTTCTGAAGGTGGCAAAACCTATCAAACTCAGGTGTCAAACCAACAGTGAGGACAGCCATCTCTGGCTGCTATCCGCGAATGTCGGTTTGACTCATCACTGTTATCAAGGAAAACCACGCCGCCTGTAATAACCCGCTGGTGGTCCGTAAGGGAGCAGGCTTTCACTCCTGCCAAATGCCTCTGGGTCTTGGGCCGTTAACCTGTTTATTTAACTACAATTTAATAATAATTATTAAATTATTTATTTATTTATTATAATTTATATAAAATAATATAAATGTTTTTTTTTTAATTTATTAATTTATAAATGACCAATTAATCTGATATATATTTAATTTTTAATTAACCAACTAATTTATATAACCATGTGGATTTTATGCAAAATGACATCTATAACATCTAGTTTTTTCTTATTAGCTTTTTATTATACTAGTCAGCGTTGACTTATTCTTATAATAGCTGAATTTGAAATGCGCTGAATTTTTATTAAATAAACTAATTGTTTATAACAATTTACAATTATATGATGTTTATCAAAGCTAACCTATGGTTTTATTTAACGTATTCATTTGGAGTTTGGATTTGACATATTCTTACTTTGTTTTTAACCAGGATTCTGTATCAGCATAAATTCATAAGATTGACTTAGAAAAGCTTAATGTGCTTCCTTGGTTACTAAAAATGACCAGAGCGATACCATTACTTTTTATTTCAAGCGAAGAAAACAACAGGTCTTTCATTGAAAGTAAATTACTGTTACATGTTTAAGAGGAGCTTCAAAATAGCCAACTGATTACAGATATAACATCTAGCAAAAGAAACTAAACAATCATAGATTTAATCGACCATTTGTCCTGCAGGAATATTAAATAGGAAGATACCAGGCTGAAGAGTCCATAATCTGTTTGCAATGGTAGTTACTGCAGCGCGTAAACTATTTGATTTAGTATATATTTATATATTATATTATTATTATTATTATTTATAAGTTTGATTTATTATATATTTATATAACATTATATTATTATTATTATTTATAAGTTTGATTTATAGTTACCAAATTTCAATTCAAATTTGTTTGAAAAAAAAAAAATCTACAAAATCCAATACTTAAAAAATTAGAAAGTATTACAAATACTTAAATATATTATATTTTTTTTATTTCTTTTTTATACATTTAAATAAAGAATTATTATATTCAAAATTTTAATAAAAATATAGAAGTTATAGTTTCTTCAATATAGATGTTACAGTTTTTTATCTTTTTATACAGGAATTATTCATTTACAACCAATTCGCTATCTTATAATTTTTGTTAAGGTAGGAGTTATATTTTTATTAATTGCAATTTGTCATTTTATAAAATTTTCTTATATAGAAATGATTGTTTTTTATATTTTTTTCTATAAGAATTATTGTCTTTTTTATTTTCTTGGTATTAGAATTACCAATTTTCTAATTGGTATAAGAAAAATTATATAAGCTAATTGATCATTGCATTAGCTTTGCCTTTCTCTGCATTATTTCAATTTTCCACCAAGGCTACGAAGTACTAAGGTTGTTTTTTCGTTCCCTGCATTATTTCCACCAAGGCTGCTAAGGTCCAAACTTGTAT
Source organism: Pinus tabuliformis (assembly GCA_031772625.1). Taxonomy (NCBI): domain Eukaryota; kingdom Viridiplantae; phylum Streptophyta; class Pinopsida; order Pinales; family Pinaceae; genus Pinus; species Pinus tabuliformis. Next base: position 75,915,377 of record CM062820.1, on the reverse strand, counting down.
TCTTCCAATGCATCAACCAAGTAGAGTTGGACTTGAAAATTTACCCTTGTCAAATAGATGTTACGAGCTCTTGTCAAATATTGAAAATTTACCTTTGTGAAATAGATGCTCTTGTCAAATATTAAAAATTTACATATGTGAAATAGATGTTTTTTTCAAATAGATGCGAGAGTGATTTTGATTCAAGACTTAAAGGGTAAGTTCTTAGGTCATTGAGGTAAATTTTATTTTTTAACAAAATAAATAAAAAGAAAGTCCCTCAATACTTTTCAATTTACATACATACCACACTATCTTCTAAATTTATAAAATGTATTTAAACAATGTCTGAAATAATGTGAAATATATTTATGTATTTAGTCAACCCATGCGCGCACATATATATATATATATATATATAAACTTCCTGATTAAATAAATCGGGATATAACTTACTTATGGCCATTGATGAGTGTATTACTTGTACTCATTGAAATGTCATGGGGTGGGATTCATATTCCATTAAGGATTGTTGCTTAGCTCATTGTATTCCAAATTACCTTTGTCAAATAGATGCCATGACAATTCCTCTAGGCTCTTGTATTGTATATGTTTTGTACTGAATGTGTTCATGTTGAGTCACAAAGCACAGTGAATGTTGGAGGTGACAGGGAACTTGAGCAGGTGGAAGGTTTTGATAAAAAAGATATATAACCATACTGAATTGGAATTGTCTGAATTATTCACTGTACCCAACGAAATCTGTGAATTTACTTATTTCTTTTGCCATTACAGCCGAACTTAGTAACTATGGTTTGATTTAGTTTAATTTTGATGAATGAATACTCTCATTATAAAATGTTTAAAAGGTTTCATTCTAGGTTTAGTAGAATACAGGTATTTTGTGAGATTGTTTTATTATATATATAGAGAGAGGGGCAAGCAGAGTTTAACTTATAGACAAATTTATTTTTTATCTCAATCTGACTATACAATATCAAGCAAGATTGTGCATTTTTTTGTTTAAAAAACATGTTTGAAAAACCTGTTGGGCACTAGAAATCTACAACTTAAACTCAAACTCAAGGTTTTAAAAAATCTCTTTCGGGTTTTGATTAAAATTAACCAGAAAAATACTCAAAAAATGGTCATTTGGTCTATAAGTCAATATATATATATATATATATATATATATAGATATATATATATATATATATATATATATATATATATATATATATATATATATATATATATATAGTTTTTCAATTTAATTTTTTGAAATGTAAATAAACTAACATAGCTATACAAATTAAATGATTATTAAATATAGACTGACCAATTCATCATAAGTATCAATAGAGTTATTTTATGGATAAAATAAAATAAAAAACATAAAAACTAACTAAATTATAATTTTATTTTATATTATTATTATTATTATTATCAATTAAAAAAATAATTAATATACATGTATACAACCTTGAAGGTTAGTTTAGTTGGTCAAGTCCTTGTGTTAAAACACTTATACTCTTGAGAGGCAAAGAGTTTAATTCTCTTCACACTCTCGTCAGACTCCATGATTGAGCCCACAGGAAACATATATACATTTAAAAGTAATACATAACAATATTTTTAACTATGGAGATTCACCCAACTTTAACATAGAGATTGTTAATTGTAAACAATGTTTGTTACAATGCATGGGCCAATACCATGAATTAATTCTTTTAATTAAAAGGGCATAGGTATTTTGAAAACAATGAGGTAGCTTAGTCCCTGCCATTCAAGTTACAAATTGTGCTTTCAAAATAATTGCAAATTAATATATGAAGTGGAAAATTTGAGAAAAAATTAATTTCCTAAGAAGGGAACACAAAAATTAATGGGGGCAATAACTACAAATCATGCTTTCAAAATAATTGCAAAGTGATATATGAAGTGAAAAATTTGAGGAAAAAATAATTTGGGACACAAAAATAATGGGGTGCAATAACTCTTCGTAGGCATATTTACTTACATCTTGTTCTTGTCTATTTTCTAGGAAAATACTTCTTAAAATATGGTGATGGTAAATATGTTATTGCAAATTGATATATGAAGTTTAAAAATTAGGAAAAATTAATTTCCTAAGAAGGGAACAAAAAATAATGGTGGGAAATAACTCGTTGTAAGTATATTTATTTACGTCTTTTTCTTGTTTATTTTCTAGAAAAATACTTCTTAAATTATGGTGATGGTAAATATGTTATTTAGGTTAGTTTGAGATATTTTCAAGAATGTTAATTTTGTGTGATTTTCCTATGAAGTTTAACAATGAAAAATCACTACACAAATATCTAAAAATCATGGCATGAATACTATAACTGTCTAGAAATTATGGTAGAAACAATTGAGGCAAATGTCGACAGGGCATTGTATTATGCAAAGACTGCAATAAGACCTTCAAGTTATGGTCCAATCAAATGTTTGAAAGTTGATACTTTTAATAATAGTGAAAAATAAATATTTTTGTCAAATTTAAACATTATAACTTGCATTGACCAATGTTAAACTAATAGTGGTATATAAGAAAATAGATTGATATGGGTCTAATAACTCTCAACCTTTAATTTATGAATACTACTAGATAATTTATATAAATTAAATGGTCAATAAATTCCCATAGGAATCAATCCATGACAGACATCAAAACACTTACTCCATAGAGATTGTTAACTTGTAAATAGGCTTCGTTGTAATAACATGAGTCAATACCATGGCTTGTCAATATCATATGTTCAAAAAATCATAACTTATTTCATATCATATTGGTTCATATGACATTTTTTAATTAACTAATTTAATTAAAAGGGAAAAATGGCATAACTACTTTGTAGATAAATCTCAACTTTTAATTTGTGACTACTAAAAATATTCTAGAATATTTCATAGAGGATAAATCCTTGCCATCCATCTAATAATGATTGATAATAAATTAAATTATGGAAATCTTATATTAAAATAGAATGTCTATCTGCATAAATAAAAATATTTCATGGAAATCGAATTCCCACCATCCACATAATAATTATTAAATATTATTAAAATAACTAAAATATTATATAAAAATTATTAAAATATTTTCTTTATGATAAATTTTAAAATATTAAAATAATTTACACTCTCATTGGTTGGGCGATGAAACCTTTTTACCGATTAATTTCCTGAATGGGTGTGCTACTGCAGATAAGTACTTTTATTTAGCAGATCTTGCGTGATTTCTATAATGAGATAGAATGGAGATTTCTTTTTAAATGTATTAGTGTAGATATAAATGGTTCATGAAATGACACTAATGATATTTTCTTGATGCAAGTTGAATGTTAAAAGTTATCACAGTAGTGATTCTGTATAAATTTTCTATTTATTTTCTCTACGGTAAGGTTCCTTGGAGACTTTTTAACTTTCGAATGTGAAAAAATTACTAGTCTTTGTATAGTGACAGTACTAGTAGGACTGTGTGAAGTTTGTTAATATGCAAATGAAACCTATATTAAGAGTCAATAGAAAGGAATGATTAAATAAAGAGAAAACCCTGGCTGAGTACTTGAGGGGAAGGGTTTATTAAGAATACAACAATGAAACCCAAATGAATGTGATTGGGTCGTCACTCAAATAGTCCTTTCAACCAAAGTTCAATTGTTCAGACTGGTCTTAAGGGTCGTAGTTTTGTCTCATATTGATTCTCGACAATATAATGTGTATTCGGTGCATAAAAGAGACTTAAGGGACCTAAAATTTATCAATGAAAACTAAGAAAGTATAACATTGTGAGACGCGGGTTAGCCTAGAAGGCCGAGCCTTTTCCAGCAGTTGACAGGAATTCACAACCCAGGGTGTTCTATCTCATTAACAAACTTAATCACGAATATCAAAATACCAACATAATAATTATAACACAAACATCAACATTTTCAAAGATATATAATCTACAACCTGGAATTGAGTAATTACTCTCATGTGTAGTAAATAACAAGGAATTTATTACCAATAGAATCAATTATTGTTAAATATGCATGAAAACATTGAAAGAAATACCAAAGTAGAACCCATGTGAAGTAAGAGAATGATTTAAATTATTATAGTTATAAAATAACAAGAACTTTTTCTAGTATTCACTCGGTGAAACTCAGTCCAAAAGAAAGCATAATCTTCTAAAAATAAGCGTTAATAAAATGACTATCATGAGTTATTGTAAAAGCCCATAACTAAAATAAGTAAAAGTGCCCAAAAAGGGTTATGGCCTTCATGAAAAATAGAAATAAATGATGCACCATTTACATAATGACTCTATCATAAAATTGGCCTTTATTTGATCCGAGAGAAACTAGAATGAGAAAACCATGTACCATCAAGTGGTAAAAAGAGATGTTTAGGGGAACTTGAGGAAGAGGTGTGTCCATATCGGAAATCTCAACCCTAGATGTAGAAGCAAGAAAACCAGACTCGTTTGATCTAACCTATCAACACAAGTGCGGTCAGTTGTAATCCCCTACGAACCAAAAATAAAGAAATTTCATGGCTTAATCCAAAGGTAAATTGATAATACCTAGGTAAGTTGCTTAACCCGAATGTTCCCCAATAACTTAGTCCTGGAGATGAACCTCATTAGTAGGTTCGAAACATTGACCAAAAAATAATTCTATGTGATTAATATGAAAGCTAGTTTCAAACAAAAACAAACTTATGAGAATAGTTGAGGCACTATCAAATTGACGAAGGAATAAAAACTTCTAACCCTCTCCCAAGAGTTTACCTTCAGTCATTAAGTTGTGGGACAAGATAGAGTGGAACCCTCAAACAATAATAGGCGACAACCTCTGTGCAAGCTTGGGTGGTTGTAATCGAAAGGGGGTTCTCCCATTCTGCCTCTGGAAATCATTGAGCAGAGGGGTAGCAAATGATGGTACTGGAGTAACCAGATAATAGTGGTAAGGGGATAAAAAAAACTAATACTCGAGACCGAACTCAACCCAGAGGCAAGCTCGTTCATCAACACATACTTACCCGGTGCAGAGGGTCATGGTGTGAGTGATTCCCCTAGGGTTCGATCGCAGGTCGGTAATGGTTTGAAGAAGCCAAGCACGAGAATGGGAATGAGTGTGGTTGAGGGATGGGGATAGAACAACATAAACTTTGAAACATGAACTTATATGATTACCCATTTTTTTAGGGTAGAAAAAAATCAATTGCTTTTGAAAAGTGTTGAGCTAGAATATATATATATATATATATATATAAATATATTTTTTTGACACTTTAAAGTTTTTATGTACATTATTTTTTAGAATGTTAGTCATTTGCATGTTTATTACAAAAATTATTGATTCTGCATAGGCCCTTTTTTTAGAAGGCTTATTCTTTTACTTTAAATTTTCTAATGTATTAAATGTGAATAATTTTTTCTAAATTTAAATTTTTGAAGCAGTATTCTTCTTCATATTTTTTTTTCTTTTAAATTTTTTTTGTAGCGAGATTTTTATTTTTTTCATAGTTAAAGAAAAAAGTTGATATTTTAAAGTTTCGATATTCTACATATTTATATATCGTTAATTAATTTTTCAATGCACATCAAATAATTGTTTCTAAAAAAACAATAATTTTTAACAACTGACATAAAAATAAACATTTTGAACATAAATATAACAAAAAAACTACACATTTTGATAAAATTTTGCTAGAAATGACATGTCAAAATCACAGTTTTTATTGGAAAAGTTTAACAAAAAATAGTTAAATAATAGTTTTTTTATGAATTTCATGTTAAAAAATAATAATAATCATATTTCTTTTCAAAAAATAATGATTCACGTAAAAATTAAAGCGAAAATCACATTATACAAATATTGAACATATAACAACATTAATTGAATAATTATTGTCCTCATAAAATGTCAAAGTCAAAACATTACAAGTATAACTAATTAATAGTTACAAAAAATGAGTTTGATTTCCAAGCATAACTTAAATTTAATCAATAATATCACGTAATCCAAGCTCTTCATCTTCTAAAGTTTCATTGTTGTCTTCTTCCACAATATTTTGTGCTTTAGTTTTCTCATTTTCCTCTTTTCATGGATTTTTGATGTCTGTGAATCTCCCAATGTATGTCATTCCCATCATTCCATCTAATGGTGATTGAGGTTTCTTTGCCTCTTTTTCCACACGTGATTCGTTAAAATCCCCTTTTCTGGACCCAATTTTTTGCATTGCATCTGGAAGAAATCGAAGATAATTAATTCTTTACTGAATAAATTTGCATTGTATTGGGTCTTTTTCAATGGCAATGCAATTTCTTCCTTTTTGTAGGCAACATGCTAGTGTTGTAGCTAATTATCAAGCACAAAATAAATAATGAAGTAAGTTAGTATAATCACATATAGATTAATAAAGAAGATATCGAAAATTAATTTTATATAATAAAACTTACCTGAGCCTGAGAATAAATCCAAAACTCAATCTCCTTTATTAGAACATAAGTTTATAAGATAGTTAATCAATGACTGTCATTTTTTATAAATGTTAACTATCTCTCATTTTTCTTCTTTATCTTCATATGTTAGTTTTCCTACAACAGCATCATAAACCAGTACTTGGCTATGACTCTTTCCATTTACCCGATTAAGAGGCATAGACTTATAACTATCATCCATTGTTCAAATTTCAACATGGATGAACTCACAATCACTTATAATTTATTCATCTTCACAGTTAATAAGATTTGACTTCTTCCTGTAACATGAAATAGTAAAAGTTCAATTAAATTATACATAAATGAATTTTTTAACATTAATGAAACACACAATTTCAATGTCTTACCATGTAAGTTGCATCCTTGAGTTTGATTTCCCCTTTATGTTTTCGAATAACATTTACAATTGTATAGATGAATGGAATGTCACAAATATCCATAATGGTGATTATGTGACTTCTAAAAATCCCGCAACCACTTTACTAAGAGCTTGATAAGTATAAGGGTCAATATCATAGTCAATGTTTGGGATATGGAAACCATGGGGAATATTTGCAATAACTAGGGAATAATCCCTTTTAGGTATGAGTTTAGAAGCGTCTTCACAATCACCTTGTATTATTTCATATTGAATAGTGTCAAGTCCATTCCAAACGAAATGAGTAAGAGTTGGATTAAGTTCAACATTACTAAGACGTTTCTTTCTCAGTGTTTCGATCTTAATTCTTTCAATAAAGCTTCTGAAACTATATAGTGCTCCATTTGCATCATTTTTCATATTTAATAAAATAAACAAATATATGTATAAGTTATAAAATAAAAATAGTATACATATGAATAAAAATGAATGTATAAATCAACATATATTTTTAAATGCATGATAAAAATATTTTAGTGTTGATGTAGAACTTGAATCTAGGTAGTTGCATACAGTATCATCCCAACTATCTTCATTCAGCAATTTAACCATTCGTTCTTGTGTTTTCATGTAAACCTTGTGACTGAATAGATAAAGTAAAAAAGGTTAATATAATGATATGTATAACAAATACTACCAACAACATTATGTTATATTTAAAAGAAAATTATAATATAGAAATATGTAAAAACAATTCAACAAACTTACTTTTGAAATTCTTCACACATTTCGTCCAATGATAATTCCCCTGACTTCACGCGAGATAGTATTTTTTTGACATGTTTTTCATCTTTCACACCTTGCAACGCTCTCCAAGGTGTGATAGTCATATCTTCTAGAAGTTGCTTCATTTCAGGACTGTTGGAAATAATACTGAAAGGAGGGTTGAATCAGTATTATTAGATTACTAATTTAATTTTCAAAAACTGATTTTTATATGCTACTTCAGCTTAGTGAACTAGCGTGTATACGCTACTATACTTAATGCAACCAGCGTATATGTAGAGATCTTTTGATTTACCCAAATTATCATACATTGGACTTTAACCAGTATATTAGGAATTCAATAGATAGTGCAGTAAAAGCAAAATAAAGCATCACACATAAGCAACACACATGACCACCAAGATATAAGGTGGAAACCCAATGTGGGTGAAAACCACCTGCTGTTGTCGTCTCTGTCTTCTTTTAATAATAAGAAAATTATGTTTACAATTTTGTACTAGTGCAGTCTTATACAAGTACGCAGGCTTCTACCTACAGAAGGCTACAACCTTCTCTCATTCTCTAGCTTCAACTGGAAGGGAGCTACAACCCCCTAGCTCTTATACTAGCTGATATGTTTACTAGTACGTATGTGCCGGCCTACAGAAGGCTACCACCTTCTCTTTTCTTCCAGGGACCACATTTCATAAATTTTTAGACTGGATCCATCAACAACATCATTCAATCATCAAATACATATGCATCAACCAATCACCTTTTGAACCATCCATAACCAAATCAATCATTCAGTTAGACAACCCATCAATCTGGTTATTCAGAGTACTGCCACCAAATTACAGTATCCAGAACCCAAACCAAAACTCATAAATCTGCAACAACAAATAGCAGCAACTAGAACATATTTTATAAGGTATACGCTACTTCCATGTGTCAAACCTGCATGTACACATGCTTTCCTCAAAGCCAAACAGTGTATACATCTGCAAATATAAATTCAGAGTTCTGCTGCTATTCCAGACTTTAGTTATACCCAAATCATATCATTTACAGAATAAAATATGCGTCAATATTCAAATCTAGAATATACATGAGCTTCAACACAAAATATAGTTCATTTTACACCTTAAGATCTCAATTCATCATTAGATATGATTCCTCATCATTATCTAAGGTTAATCCTTGGTTCAGATCTAGCTATGCACCATAACCCAAAAACCTGCATAATAGATCTCACACTTCATTAGATATTCGATACCTGGCCACCTTGGCCTAATGATCTTCTCCTCATTTTATATTTTGTAGGCCTTTCTCAATACCATGGACCAAAACCATTTATGACCAATACCTTGGATCAAAATACCTAGGGTCAATACCTTAGACCCAATACCTTGGACCAATACCATGGATCAAAATAGCATGGACCAAATACTTTAGACCAAAAAATTAGTTTTCCAAGGTGTACGTGCTTTTCCTTTTGTGAAAGTGTGTACATGACTTGTATATAGTGAACCCGCATGTATACGCGGCTTGGCCAACGGTGAACCTGCATATACCTCTCTTTCTTCATTCTGTGAAGTCTGATCTGTAACTCTGTGCTGTTAACCAGCTGTACTGTGATCTGTCATCTGAGTGGGTTGCCGTCAATGACAACACCTGTGTCATAATGCCAACAAGGACATGATTTATTGTTACTACATATCAATGGTTTAGAAGTTTTGACCTTCTAGTTTTTTAATGCCAATGTTCTCCCACATGCTAAAAATATCATTAATAAATTCCCATATCTCTCAAGTTCTAAATTCCAAATAGAAAATGTTATCAATACCTCTGAATATATCAGAATGTACTTTGCTACCTTTTGAATTGATTTTTTCCTCAATTTGATAGCCTATTTCCATACAACATTTCCTTCCAAAATTCTAGACTAACCTTTGTCTTATCCCCACCACATTTTTCTTCAAATTCAATATGAATAAATCGAACCCTTTGGATGAAATTCATAAACACCCTATACTGATTATTTGTATTATGATCGAATGCCAAGAACTTTGCTTCTGTATTTGATAAACCAGCATAAATGATACATTTGATTGTTTCAAAACATTGGTTATTGGGATACTCCTCCATCAATTGCCTTTGAGCTTCTATAGAATGGTTCCCCCCGAGAAACATAATAATTGTATTCAAAACATTTTGAATTATCAAATTCTTCTTTATTGGGAACTTGAATTGGATCAATAAGAAGCACATAATCAACCACATGAGCATATGGATTTTACCTCATCAATGTCTTCAAGTTGTGAACATGCAAGTGGTGTGGCTTTCTAATTTGATATTTAAATTGTCCTTCACTTGGCTTATAGATTTGTCTGACATTAAGTTGAAATGTACGACCAACCTCAATTAAGTTTGTGTTTGTTAAGTGATGTCAAATGGAATTTTATTTTGTTTTAATAATGTCATCCTCTAAATCAGGTCCTCATTGAATTATTTCCTTTCTTTCTTTTTAATTTTCACTAGGATCTTCGCTGTTGGCTTTGACCTTTTGATAATGATCAACTTTTATTTTCTTCCTCCTCTTTTCTTCTAGATAATTAACATCATCATCATCAACTAGAACAGAGACATCCTTGGGAATTTTCACTTTTGTTATTTTATGGCTCTTCTCCTTTCTAACATCAATTCTAATCTCATCCTCAGTAATGACAACATATTCTTTATCTTCAATTTCAAATTTCTCCTCTTTAAAAGTACCATGTCTAGCTTTGCTAAATTTGTCCACTATATGTATTCTTTGTTGATCCCTTGGATGTAGTTTTGTAGCATCATGAATTACTTCTTCTGCTTTTTTTCATATCTTCTTCTGACCCTAAGTAGAAATTGCTAACAACATTCATAATATCTTGCTCTATAAAATAAATGCCTCCCAACATAATTAAAATATTTTCAATAAAATTCTGTCAAAAAAAATATCATATGTCAATAAAAACTAAGTTATAAAATATATAATAATACAAATACAATAACGTAAAACACATAAATATAAATAACAATACTTATGATATCTTGTGGAATCTCATTTATGATTTGTTTACACATCTTTTTAGATTCATCTGTCGTATCTTACATTGAAAATGCAAACTGATATCTAATCTTTTCATATGACTTAGGAGGTTTTTTAAGTACATAAACAACTTCAGTATCTGGTTTCAAACACATGTCTAATACTTTTCCGAGCACATCATAGCTTCCACATTTGTTAGGGATATCAACAGATAGATATATTTGTAGATTTTGTTCGCCTTATCTATCTTTCACAAACCATATGTGTTTTGTATGTTTCACTTCTTTTGATTACTTCCAGTAAGAAATCAACTTCTTATGCATTGAGGCACTTGATAGATTTGTGGTAATTAACTCAGGTTTGGTTCATTCAATAGTATTTTTTGAGGATCCACCTCTAGTTTTAGCAGTCTTTGATTTAGAAAGATTCACAAAAATCTTCTCATTAGGGGATTTTTGAGGTCTAAAATGGGCCTCCTAACGAAATTATAAAATAATAGTGAAAATAATAAAATAAGATTAGATGACATCATCAAATTTTAGAGGAAAAAAAGAAAGAAAACTATTTTTTCAACTCGTATTTTCAATTTATATCCCTACGCGTTTACTCAAATTTCGAGCGGAAACACTCATTGGATGCATAATTTGATTCCTCATCCAAGGAGTACCCATGTTTCATACTTTCGATGGACCCTGCTACATGAAAAATGATAAATAATCACAATTTTTCATGTATTTCTCATTTTTCGTGTAGCAGGTCCATCGAAAGTATGCAACATCAATACGCTTTGGATGAGGAATTAAATTTTGCATCAAACGAGTACTCCCACTAAAAATTTGATAAAACTTTAGGGAGATAAGTTGAAAATACAAGTTGAAAAAGTAGTTTCATTATTTTATTATTTTTATTCCTTTTACTTTTTTACTCCAAAAATGGTGAATCATCCCCCATGGTTGACATCATTATCTTGAATCCTATTGGTCCTTATAAAGTTTATTTTGGTTGTACATTTTTCTTAGGAGGCCCATTTTAGACCTCAAAAGTCCCCTAATGTTGATGCCATTTTCCTACAAAAAATATACACACATATATAAATCAACAAATTACAAAAAAACCAATAGCTTAAGTAAACAAACAAAATGAAACAAAATCTAAAAAAAAAAAAAAAAAAAAAAACCAGAAACATGCACATCGACCCCCATGACAAGTTGGATGTTAGGTTCATAAAGACAACAAAAAGAAATCCATTCCTTAGAAAAAAAACTTATTTATTTTTTCATTTGTCCCCGGTCCCTTGGTAGGCCCCCTGTTAGGGGGCCGTTGTGCCTTAGTGTCGTGTGGTGCTTATGCCAGTGGCCGAGTGCACCTGGCTTTGGGCGTGCTTGCCCAGAGAAAAATGACCCTCTGACCTTCTAGCGGGTCGATTCCCAGAATCACCCCCCCAGCCTGCCCAAGCCCAATTGGGCTAATTCTAGGAATCAGCCCCGTGGACTACCAGGGGAAATTTTAGGAATCATCCCCATGGGCCTGTTAGGGTGATTCTTGAATCAGTCCCCTAGCAAGCCATGGGGTCGATTCCCAGAATCACCCCCGGCAAGCCAGTCGGGCGATTCCCAGAATTGACCCCCAGCCTCGGCAAACGAGGGGGTCGATTCTGGGAGTCGGTCCCTAGCCTGCCAGGGGGCCGATTCCCATAATTGCCCCCAACAGGTCAGGTGGATGATTCTCATAATTTACCCCCTAGCTTGTGGAGAATTTCCTAGGGAGTTGATTCTTAGAATCGCCCATGGCCTGCCGGGGGCTGATTCTGGGAATCGGCCCCTGTGTAAGCGAAGGGGTCGTTTTGCATCTTCCCCAGGGCAAGCATGCAATTGGCCAGGTGTGCCTGCCCACAAGAAGTGTATGTGGATGAGCGCGCTGAATCATGGGTGTGTCCACCCACAGCACAACGATGTGTTGCACGTTGTCATGTCACAGGTGGGCACACCCACGGCTGGGCATGCCCACCCAAAGGACATTCTGTGGGCAGGAGCGTCGAGCCATGGGCTGCCCTCCCATGGTATGGAAGCATGTAGCATGTCGTCGTATCACAGGCAGGCGCGCCCGCCAACAGGCTTGTGCTAGTGGGCGACCGCGCCTCTCCCTAAGCTCGCCTAGTCATGGGCTCGTCCGCCCGCGACACGATGGCATGTAACACATCGTCATGCCATGGGCAGGTAGACTCATGATTGGGCATGCCCGATCATTGGAAACCACCCCGTGACCCAACCCCACCCCCTGGAGTGAGGGTCGATTCCAAGAATTGGTCCTCACCCCTGAGGGGGTTGGGCTACTGGGGTGTGGGTGGACGGTGGTTGCATGCTTGTCTGCGGGCGTGCCTGACCATGGATCACCCACCTGGGGCAAAGTGACCCCCTGGTAAGCCAAGGGTTTAATAACAAGAATTTGCCCCTAGCTTACCTTGGGCGTGCTCTGCCCTGGACAAGCATGCCCACAACTAGGAATCCCACAACCGGACCCACCACGCCCATTGTTGACATAGTGGCCTTCTACCCACCAGGGGGTTTTCGGGTAATCTTGGTTCATGTCAATTTTTAATTTGTAAAGGGAATCTAAATTTCGTTAATAGAGAGTTTATTTTTTTTTTTACTGGAATGTGTTTTTTGTCTAGTATTTTGCATGAACATAACAACCCAACTGACACATAACTACTAGTAAACATATGGGAGTTTAAGACCTGCATTCAATAAAAGGGAAACTAACCTTTCAAATGTGATAATCTCCCATTGAATGTGTTGTCAATAACAATGTAGCTAGTCCAAAAAATCGCTCCAAGCCTTTTAACAAAACCTCGAAAAGTCTTGATGTGATTTGAAAAATAGTGATAATGAAATTTATCATATAGCGGAAATTACAGAATTATTTTACTGCATGGTGAATGTGGTATTAATTTTTTTTAGAAAAACTTAACATATAAATCGTGTTATGCTGATATAGTAATTTATTTTAAATGTGTGATAGAAGACATAACAAAAATTAAAAAAATATTAAATTGTCTAGTAAATGTTGTATAGTTTAAGTAAAAGATTATTTTAGGTAAAAGATTTAGTTTAAAATATCAATTTCATGAGAAAATTTTAGTTAAAATACTTCAATAAATTGTAGAAGAAAATTTTGGAGGGAAATACATGAAACAAAATTTTTGGAATAAATTTTTGGAAGGAAAATTTTTGGCGAAAATTTTTGGAGGGAAACTTTAGAGGGAGATTTTCATTCTTTAAGCTATATATTATCATTATGAGAGAGTTCATTTGTATCATTCAATATCTTCTATTTGAAATCCATGTATTCTTCTCATAGTGATGCTTCGCTTTGTGAAGCATCAACATATTCGTCGCATAACAACTCTATTCATATTAATGAATATAACAAAAAATATTTCACTATGAATAGAGAGTCAAATCTTCCACTTAGTCCTAATCCTAAGGACTATGAGAGCATCACTCATGAAGGGTAAGATGAATAATTTCAAATAAATAAAGAGTCATGGTTTCCACTTAGTCCTAGTCCTATGGACTATGAGAGCAGCAATGATAAAGAGCATGATGAAGAATTTCAAATAAATAGAAAGTCACGGTTTCCACTTAGTCCTAATCCTATGGACTATGAGAGCAGCAGTGATAAAGGTCAAGATGAATAATTTCCAATAAATCAAGAGTCACAGTTTCCACTTAGTCCTAATCCTATACACTATGAGAGCAGCAGTGATGAAGGCCAGGATGAAAAATTTCCAATAAATCGAGAGTCACAGTTTCCACTTAGTCATAATCCTATGGACTATGAGAGAAGTAGTGATGAAGTCCAAGATAAATAATTTCCAATAAATAGAGAGTCATAGTTTCCACTTAGTCCTAATCCTATGGACTATGAGAGAAGTAGTGATGAAAGCCAGGTTGAATATTTTCCAATAAACTGAGAGTCACAATTTCCACTTAGTCCTAATCCTATGGACTATGGGAGAAGCAGTGATGAAGGCTAGGATGAAGAATTCCCAATAAATCGAGAGACACATTTCCCATTTATTCCTAATCCTAAGGACTACGAGTGTAACAGTGATGAAGTTCAGGATGAAGAATTTCCAATAAATCGAGTCACATTTTCCACTTAGTATTAATACTAAGGACTATGAGAGCAGTAGTGACAAAGGGCAGGATGATGAATATCCATTAAATAGAGTCACATTTTCCACCTAGTCCTAATCCTAAGAGCCATGAGAGCAGTAGTGACAAAGGGCAGGATGATGAATATCCATTAAATAGAGTCACATTTTCCACCTAGTCCTAATCCTAAGAGCCATGAGAGCAGTAGTGACGAAGGGTAGGATGAAGCACTTAGTCCTAATCGTAAGTACTATAAGAGCAGCAGTAACGAAGAGCATGATGAGGAATTTCCAGTAAGTAAAGAGTCACATTTTCCATGTAATCCTAATCTTATGGACTATGAGAGCAGCGCTGACAATGCACATGATGAAGAATATCCAATAAACAACAAGTGAAATTTTCCATTTAATCCTAATTCTAAGGACTATGAAGGTAGTACTGATGAAGGGAAAGATGAAGAATATCCTCTAATTATCTGAATGGGAAAATTAGTTTTATTGTACTAAATTCATTTTCAGAATATGTTAAAAGTGCTTAAGGATTCATGAGGTTAATTGCAAGTTTAAATAATTTTTTCAGTGTTTTTATGTAAATTTAATGTACAAATTAACATAAACAAATGACTGAATAGTAGAATATAACAAACATGAACATCACCAAAATAGTATCACAATAGCACATGATGAAGGAATTCACCACGCCTAGGATAGCTCTCCTTGGTCAAGCTTCCAATGGCTTGTCCCTCTCTATTATTCTCAAAAGTTTGAATACATCAGTTTACAATGCTTAGATAGCTCTAAAACGTGTTCTAATGGCTCCAGAATGCCCAAAATGTGTGTCTAGCCTCTCTCTTATCCTGATTTGGTAAAAAAATGAAGTCATTATGGCTTCCCCAAATATTTCTTCTAATCGCACCACAATTTCCCAAAAATCTAGCACCATCCTACAATTTCTCCCGGATTTTCATTAAGTGCGTGCCATTTCCACCGATTTCAAGGTGAATTTGTCAGACACATTAAATGTCCTATAATGCCTAAAATACGAAATTTATGGATATTGGGGGGCCACGTGCCCGGGGCTAAGGCCAACAACCTGCTCCCACCAGTCGGGCCCCCACTCTACTCTAATGGTGATCCCGTGGGTGGCATGTGCCCAAGGGATGGCCCCATGGCTGGCCCTTTCATCTGAATGGCATGGACTTCAACTTTAAATATATGCCAAATAGTATAGTTATTAAGAACTATTATTGTGGGGTGCGTTGGTAGGAGGCTTGGACTTGTGCTTGGAGGTCGCGGGTTCGACCCCCGCTGTTGCTGCCTAGACCTTCAATGAATTTTTGGTTGCCCCGAGGTTGCCACGTTGTGGCCTCTAGTTGGGCCACATGGCAGCTTGTAGTTGACCACCAACAATCCAATCAAAAGCCGCCAAATGCACCCAATGATAAATTTCCACTTTTCATCATATGATTCACCGAAGGAGCTCGTTAACCAATCAACCCTGACACATTAGCATGCATAGTCAACAATATGGACTACTGAGCGGGCTGTCACATTTTTTAAAAAATTGTCTATTTGGGAAAGAAAACATAACATGTTTCTCGAAGCATACAGTGTTCATTTCGCATGAAATGGGTTGCACCAAATTCATGATGACTTGCACTATTTGGACGTTCATTTTCCACACCAATCTAAGAAATTTGAATTTTGAGCTATTTTTTGAGCACCTGATCATTCCTCCCCATTGGAAGCCTTTTGGAACCCAAAAGATCAATTTTAGCTTTCCAGCAGGTGATGGTATAGTTCCCTCACCTTTCCAATCTCAATCCATTTAGCCTTGGAAGGATTTGTTCCCTTGAGCCCCACCCAAAGCTAGTCCACACTCCCTCATTTTTAAGACCTTGTTCTTCTGTCAAGAATGGTGTCTTGTTGTAGTTCATCAAGGTATTCATGAGAAAAATCATCAATGGAAGGAATTTTGACATTTTCTTCTTGATCTTCAATCAAATGAGGCACATATAACCTTAATTTCTCAACATTAACAACAACATAAATTTTCATATATGAATGCAAATCCAACCTGAAGTCATTGTCGCCAATTTTGTCCAGAATTCTGAATGGACCATATCTAATTGGTTTTGACATTTTACCTTCCCCTTGGAGCCTCTCGTTGCTAATGTGAAGCCAAACTTCATCACTGACTTGGAACTTGTGATCTACATGATGCTTGTCGTTTCTTGCTTTGTACTTTCCTTAACTCTTTTCCAGTTGTTCTTGAACTCTTTAGTGTACCAATTGGATTTTTTCAACTACCTTATTGCTTTTTCTATGTCACTTTGACCATCGATAGCAACATCCTTTCCAAAAATGAAATCTAAAGGAGACTTAGGCAAGTATCCCAAACATGCTTCAAATGGTGATGTTTGAGTTGAAGAGTGCTTGGCCTGGTTGTAAGCATGTTGAATATAGTGCAAATGTTCATCCTACATGTTACACAGTAATTTGTCACCATTGGTCACCGTCCTTGTTACCCCTTTCCCGTACTTTGGAGGACTCATTCCGGGACCTGTGAGCAGTGACATAACTTAAAAACACTTGCATTATGTTCCCTTAAGTATGGACTTCATGTGCCCTGAAGACACCTCCTGCAAAATATCCCTGAAAAGTGCCCTTTTTCCATTAGCGCGGGTCCACAATGTTCTACCCGCGCCAATGAATGAGATCCTCAAAAGAAGGTGCGACCATTGGCGCTCTGTCTTAGAATAACACCCACACCAACCAAGTTTGGAAAAGATTTTTAACAAACACGCGCCCATATGTTTTTTCCCTTCAAGTCATGAAGTCTTTTGAGGATAAAGCTCATCTTCTAGATGTCGAGAGTCATCATCTATCCTTTACATCTATCCACAGCGGCTTTTTGGAGATAATGCCAATCCATAATGGGTGTCTTGATGCATTGTATCTTCCTCCCCTTCTCCATCTATAAAAGTCTGTCCTCATGCATTTGACAAGCTAGTTTTTGAGTAGTGGTGATAATGCTAGTAGTGATAACGCTTGTCTTGAGTGATAGTAAGAGTCTTGGAGCATAGGGAGGTTATGCTGCCGGAAGTCTGAGAGAGAAAGGTCTATTGCAAGACATATATAGATGCTCGCCCAGCCAGAGGAGAGATTCAACGTCAGAACTTTGGTTGTACTTTTCTCTGTTGATTATTCATTAATAAACGACTATCATTATGGTTCTGATCTTATTGTTCGCTATGATAATGTTTGATCTATATCTTTTCTGACTGGTATATAGTTGTATTTAGTGGATTTTATGCTTGTATTCATTTCGTTCTTTGCATGTGCAGGCATCCATTCGCGGAGATCGCGAGGATCGTGACCTGTCGGAGCAAGGGAACGAGAGTATCAACTCTTCTATGACACTAGCGTTGGACTCCAGGTTGGTCCTCATAATCCACTTTCAATCTGCAACTAGGAACTTGCATGGTAGCGTTAATTGATTGTTGCTAGACCCATTTTGGGCTAGTGGGATCGCCTCTGTCCGCAGAGGGGATTTACCTCTCCAACACTACAACTAAGGATTCTTGATGCAATACCCACGAAGAAGATGTATCATTGTCCTGTTCACCACCTCGGTTTGACCATTTGTTTGAGGATGAAATGTTGTACTCTTTTTCAATTTGGTGTCCATGAATCCCCAAAAGCTTGACCAAAAATTCCCATGAAGCAAGAATCTCAATCACTAACAATGGATGTGGGCAATCCAAAATGCACACATACATTTTGAAAGAATAACTGAGCAGTTGGTTCAGCTGTAATTTTCTTTTTACAGGGCATCAAAATACACATTTTGTTGAACCTATCCACAACCACATACAAATAATCATGACCTATCTTTGAAAATGGAATATCTCTTACAAAATCCATAGAAACACTCTCCCATGGTCATGAAGGTACTAGAAGTGGTGTGTACAATCCTAACTTCCTACTTCTAGGCTTACTGACTGCACATAATGAACATTATTTAATAAAATGTGACACACTCTCAAGCATACTAGGCCACTAACAATACCTCTGTAGATGTGCCACCATCTTACTTACACCGAAATGACCAGTAATAAGAGAAGTATGTGCCTCTCTTATAATGTTCACTCTTTCTCCCTCTGGAATACAAAGCTTACCAAGATGGTACAACAAGTTATCATGAAAAGGATAATCCAATTCCTCTACTTGGTTACCTTGACTCAAGCTTTCATAAACATCCTGAAAGTCAATGTCTAATGCATACTACTCAATATAACTTTCATGCAAAACAAAATAATTATGCTTGATTAAAGTAGTTGCACTAATAATAGGCCTAGAAAGCATATCAACAACTCTATTATAGATACCTTTCTTATACCTTATTACCAAGTGGAATTGTTAAAGAAAACCCATCCATCGGAAGTGCCTTGATTGCTCCAACTTAAATTGAGATTACAAGTATTGCAATGGCTGATGAGTAGTGTGAATGATTGTTTCCTTACCCATCAAGTAGTGTTTCCACTTTTTCACACTTTGCACCAATGCATACAATTCCTTGTCATGTGTAGGAAAATTAATCACTGCACCACTGAAAATTTCTGAATGAAAACAGATAGGCTTACCATGTTGCATGAGGACTGCACCCATAGCGTAGTCACTAGCATCAGTCTAGATCTCAAATGGCTGTCTCAAATCTGGAAGTGCGAGTACTAGGGATGAAATGATCTTTTCCTTCAATGCATCAAGTCAGTTATGATCAGCTGAATGAAATCCTGGTTTCACTTTGTTACATTGACGAAGCAGTCGTGAAAGTGAAGGCGGAGCAAGGACGCCCCCATCCTTTTCTCGATCGCCACCCCTGCTTCACTCCGGCTTCCACTATCGAGAACGCCATGGGACACAATTTCTCATAAAACGTTGAGATGAGCTGCCCATGCACAGTGTTATTAATGGAGCATATAATAAACAATACAAGTGGAGCATTACATGCGAAAGTCTTCATGATTACTGCTATACTTGCAAGGGCAGAGAATAGGAATAGAGGGGAATAGACTGTGGGAAGGCAATGTGAGCGTGGAAGCTTAGGCGAGACATGGGGGCTTCTTATAGTGAGAGGTGAAGAACTGAATCGAATTGAAAATTATTTTGTAATACAGTCAATGTGAAAGAAGGCAACAAAATGAAAAAGATATGTTGAGAGTGGTGGTGACGAAGAAGATGATTGCGTAGGGGGCGGGCCTTAAGAGGCAATTGAGCAGGTGAGGTGCAGAACTAGTCCAACGTACATAAAATTGAGGTGCAGAACTGGTCCAACGTACATAAAATTTAAAATCTGTGTGTAAAAGCTAGGCCCACACACACCTACCGACTTTGTATTTTGTTTTCGAAGTGGGTGTCCGCTACAAGATAAATTGGAGAAGAAGTCTTGAATATTATTTAGAAAACAAAAAGAAATGAATTTTTTTTTTAATTAATTTTTTTTGAACGATTTTAATATTTAAAATAGTAAAATTATATATTATAAAAGAATGTTTTAATTATTTTTTTTTGAACAATTTTAATATTTAAAATATTAAAACTATATATTATAAATATATTTTTTTAGTATTTATTATTAAAATTATATGTTAAATCACAAATTTATAAAAGAATTATAATTCATCGGGTTTTAGATTTTTGTTTTATCTAAATTCTTGAGAGTAAGTTCATTCAAAAAGTCAAAATTATCTCTAGAATGTATGACATCACTTAGGTTTTAGAGTATTAGAGTCTTAGTTCACTTAAAAAGTCAAAATTACTTTTTGAATGTAGCACATTACTCAAATTTTAGATTATTGAGGTAGGTTTTAGAGTGATTTTTTTCCACTATGTAATTCAAGCTACGAGGTTGCAACCAAGGTATTTATTGAAGGTTAATTTTTTGGATTTAATATTATTCTATTTATTTAAGATTTAGGTACTAATCTAAATATAGTATCAATTTAAACAATGTTTGTTTTAATGTTCAATTTATTTATTTTTAACTAATTCTTCGAGATTTTGTATATAATTAGGATGGACTTAGTTAGGACTTATATTTCTAGTTATGGAGACATAACTGTCTCCCTCTGATTTTGTTTGTATAAATACCATTTTCTTATCAATAATAGCTTGCAGAATACTACATTTTTTATCATGAAGTTCTCCATGCCTATTTAATAGTGGTATCAGAGTGCAAAGTTTGGAAAGCGCGTCGAAGTCATTATGCCTGGTTGTGCCTGGTTCGAACTCCAATGCTACAGACTATTTCCTGTTGAGGTTGAGGTGAACATGTGAGGTGGATGAGTTGGAAACACATTTGCGACACCCGAGAACCAACAAATTGTTGACATGGAGGTATTGACAATGCGCGGAACCCCGGTGGTTTTGGCACTGGGGCTTCACTAGGGGAGCAATAACATGCCACATGGGTTCATATTGGGGGATATTTATTGAGGAAAAAATGACATAATATATTGGGGGATATATAGAGGGTAGAGGTTTTTCATATTGGTAGGTATAAAAAATGAAGCACAAAGTTAATGAAAAAATATAAAGGGGTATAAAAAATGTTAACGAAAAAATGGATAGCTACAATATCTAGTGAAAATAGGGGTTTTTAATTTAGAAGGTGTATTAGGTTTGTATTGGTAGGGGGTTAAACAATGTGATTTTTAGAGGTATTTTCCAATATGTAGTCAAATTAAGGGTATTGTTTAATATGCCATGAATGCACGTGATATCTGAGAGGTTCATTGAGTGAAGCCCCCGTGGGTTTTGGAAACCACCCTCGACTTCACTTGTGATGTTTTCTGGAATTTAGGAGAGTGCCCCCAGGATAACTATGAATCATTGATTTGATCTTGTAAAACCACTTATTGAACCACTCACCTCATTAACGTGCAACACGCCTCGTGTCGTCGATCACCATTGGATCCGTCAAATACGATCCAGACCATTGATTTGGTTCGAATGTTACGTGCACACTGGACCACTACTCTTGAAGTGTGTACAATTGATTAATCAGCAAATTAATCTGGACCATTGATTTTGGTTTGTTCATTTTATTTTTTTGACCATTCTTGACTCTCACGAATGTTTAAGAAAAAAAGTCCTTGTTGATTGTGTAGCTAGAATGATATTTTAGAATTTTACCTGGTCGAGATAGAACTTGTTAAGTCAAGTTACTTATCTATTTTTCATCAGAAGGTGTTTTGTACAGTCACAATTTTTAACTACAAAATTTGAGTATAAAAATGAATTCTCTAGTCTTCCTAGTTGGCATTATCCTTTCTCAAAAGGAAAATTATTAGGAGTGGTATAGAAAAATTAAAAATACACTTATTTTTAAAGATCTGTGGGCTAGAGTTTGTGAAAGAAAAAATGACAATAAACTAGAGCCACCTGATGAGGAAAAACAACTAACAATTTGGGAGAGTAAGGATAAAAAGACCTATGCTTTAATCTATACTTCAGTCTCAGAAGAGGTGAGCATATATATTATTCAAAGTAAAACAACATATGAAGTAATAACAAAGTTAAAAGAGCTTTATGATACACATTCAAAATTGGAGATCATTCAATTACTATTGAAGTTGTTTAATCTAGAGATGAAAGATAATAATCCATTGAAACTTGCTTTTGCAATTAAAGCCATCAATCATGAAATTGAATCTACTGGTGTGAAGGTTTATTTACAACTTATTGCCTTTATAAAATCCCTCTACCCTGGTTATTCACACTACTTGGAATCTCTCCAAGCGATTGGACAACTAAAAGATTTAGATTTTGACGAATTAGTAAGAAAATTTACAGAAAGAGATAAGGCTTTTGGAAAAAAAGAACCCCTACCGAGTTCTAATGCTAAAAAATTATGTCTTGCTCAAAAAGATCAAAAACCTCAAGAAGAATCAACCAAAATGAGTGTTCTTTATGGTGCTTCAAGAAAATTATGTCCCATACATTCAGATTTATGTGGACCTATGCTTGTTTCTACTGCAAAAGGTAATAAATGAACATTGACATTCATTGATGATTATTCGAGGATGTGTTGGGTCTATCTTTTAAGACAAAAGTCACAATTTTTTGATTTATTTAAACAAAATTCACATCTTGATTACAAATGAAACTCAACTTAATATAGACACTTTGAGAACTGATAATGGTGGAGAGTATGCTTCACATGTTTTTGAAAATTATTTTCAAGAGAATGACATCAAACACCAAACCATAATTCCTTATAATCCACAACGAAATGGTGTTGCAGAACGAATCAACAAAACATTGCTTAATATAATAAGATCAATGATGTTCTTTAAAAATGTAAAGTTGAAGTTTTAGGGAGAAGCATTACTTTGTACAACCTATATCAAAAATTGATGTCGTTCTTTTGTTATCAAAAATAAAACTCCATATGAATTGTGGTATAATCGTCTTCTTGTTGTTCAATATTTCAGAGTTTTTGGTTCTTAGTGTTATGCTTTAATTCCTAAGGAGCAAATAAACAAGTTGAGTGTAAGAAGTAGAAAATGTATATTTTTGGGATATTATGTTACTTCTAAGGCATACAGGTTGTATGATGAAGAGAATAAGAAGTTTATTTTGTCAAGAGATGATGTTTTTCTTGAATCTGGTAAAGATACACCCACAGTTGATAGATAACTTAATAATTTAGAAAATTTTATGTCTAAGGAATTTTATTATGAATATAATAATAATCTTCCACGTCATGAAGGGGGGATTCCCATTCTAGATCAGTCTATGGGGTTTCCTTCAAAAAAGTTGCCTCTTAATGATTATAATGGTTCCGCTGAAGAAAAATTGGATGATAGAAGTGTTTCTGCAGGGACAGAAAGTACATGCATTTCAGAAGAGTTTGCTCCAAAAGATGAGAAATTCCCTCCAAAAGATGAACAACCACTATGAAAATCAACTCTTATCATAACATTTTCAAGAAAATATGATGATTTTTAAACAGGAAGTTCTTCAGGTAACTATTCTCATGTTTCCGAGTATAATTTATCTGTTGATGATGAACCTAGTTATTTCAAGGAAGTTGTTAGTTGTAATCAATGGAAAAATTCAATGCAAAGGGAATATGATGCACTCATTAAAAATGGCACTTAGAGGTTGGTGGATCCTCCTGTTGGCCTCAAACCCATTGGTTGCAAGTGGGTATATAAATCCAAATACAAATTTGACGGTTCACTTGACAAGTACAACGCGAGACTAGTAGCAAAGGGATATGCACAAAAACAAGGTATTGATTACACATAAACTTTTTCTCCTATAGTTAAATGGGGCATTATTAGAACTTTGTTTGCTACCATAGCTCACAAAGGTTGGAAAATTCATAATATGGATGTAAAAAATGCTTTCCTAAATGAAGATTTGAAGGAAGATGTTTTCATGTTTCAACTAGAATGTTTTATTTGTCAAAGGTAAATAACAAATGGTATGCAAGTTGATGAATTCATTGTATGGTTTGAAATAAACACCTCGTGTATGGTATGAGAAACTAACTGGAAATCTTCTTAAGTTGAATTATAAGCATTTTGACATAGACGATGCAACTCTTTTCATTAAGAAAGATGGAAGAACATTTGTATATCTAGTTGTCTATGTTGGAAGATGAGTTTTATATCCAGTTGTATATGTTGTATATCTACTTATCCACTTAAAGGATAGGTTTAAGCTTTATAGTTACAATTAGAAAGGTCATACACATGCACACCTTCATCCCCACCTATCGTTCAAAGACAAGGATGACTTCTAGAAATCCCATTGGGCTAGGTTAAATGGTGGATGTCCCACACCAGAAAGTATTTGTTAACTAATACGGGATCCACCCATGTTTGAAATTCATTTTACTTGCCTAATGTGGATTGTGGAAGATTAAAATAAACTCAAGAGTATAGGGCCAAACCCTTTGACTTGACCTTGGGACTCCTAAGTGATAGGTGATATGTCTATTGATTCTCCTAATATAAAAAGAAAAAGGGTGGCTTTTGGAAAAAGGGTAAATTTAATATGACTCATTGGAAATGCACCCATGGAATTTTACACAAATGCATAGTTCACCCTCCACTCCACAATTAGGAGAAGATCCATTTAAAATTTAAAGTGAATGTGTGCATTTGAATATGATAATAGGCATACTCTAATTGTTTTAAGTTTTGTTTTTGAGGCCAGAATTGAAAAATACAATTTTTGGTGATATTGTAATTTTTAGTTGTTTAAAATGTGTTTTTGAATTCATAAATGGATTCAACACCCTTAACGCCCTTCGTGGGGGCCGGATTATGTAGATTTATGATTCCAACAATTTCATATCATATATATAAGATAAAATTGACTAAAAAGTATGCCAAATAAAAAAGTCAAAATGTAAAAGGGTTAAAATTAGGATGTGGGATAATAATTGAGTACACAAATACATATATTATTCATCTTAAATGTGACATATGAATAGTTAAAATGTGCAGTTGCATATTTTATTAATTAAAAAATACTCTTTTATTAATTAAAAAATACTTTTTGAGCCCTAAATACGTCTCTTGGAATGTAACCTAGATAGTTAGGAGAATAAAGTGTACTCCCAATCACTATAGCTACTAACATTTGTTACTTATATGATGTGTCCCTTATCCGATAAACAAGAAAGTCTCATATATCACTTTGATATAAGAATTAATCATAATTTTATTATTATTATAATTATAATTATTATATGTTTAAATTAATTTTAAACTTAAACAACTCAATAAATAAATAAGTTATTTATAATATTATTTAAATTAAATTAAAAATTTACAATATATATTATTATTTAACTTTCATATTTTGTATGTAATCAAATAACTATTTTTATAAATTTTTTTAAACCTCACATGTGCCTATTTTTATTGAATTGACTACTCAATTATACCCATCTACTTAATTGTGATGTATATCAAACATAACATATGTTTTTTTTTCAATTCAACTTATGGACTTGACTTACAATTTATTAATTGAGTTTTATAGTTTCTAATTTAAAATAAATCTGATTTTTATTTAACTACAATTTAATAATAATTATTAAATTATTTATTTATTTATTATAATTTATATAAAATAATATAAACATATTTTTTAATTTATTAATTTAAAAATGATCAATTAATCTGATATATATTTAATTTTTAATTAACCAACTAATTTATATAACCATGTGGATTTTATGCAAAATAACATGTATAACATCTAGTTTTTTCTTATACTAGTTAGCGTTGACTTATTCTTATAATAGCTGAATTTGAAATGCGCTGAATTTTTATTAAATAAACTAATTGTTTATAACAATTTACAATTATATGATGTTTATCAAAGCTAACCTATGGTTTTATTTAACGTATTCATTTGGAGTTTGGATTTGACATATTCTTACTTTGTTTTTAACCAGGATTCTGTATCAGCATAAATTCATAAGATTGACTTAGAAAAGCTTAATGTGCTTCCTTGGTTACCAAAAATGACCAGAGCGATACCATTACTTTTTATTTCAAGCGAAGAAAACAACAGGTCTTTCATTGAAAGTAAATTACTGTTACATGTTTAAGAGGAGCTTCAAAATAGCCAACTGATTACAGATATAACATCTAGCAAAAGAAACTAAACAATCATATATTTAATCGACCATTTGTCCTGCAGGAATATTAAATAGGAAGATACCAGGCTGAAGAGTCCATAACCTGTTTGCAATGGTAGTAATAGGAAGATACCAGGCTGAAGAGTCCATAACCTGTTTGCAATGGTAGTTACTGCAGCGCGTAAACTATTTGATTTAGTATATATTTATATATATTATTATTATTATTATTATTATTTATAAGGTTGGTTTATTATATATTTATATATCATTTTATTATTATTATTATTATTTATAAGTTTGATTTATAGTTACCAAATTTCAGTTCAAATTTATTGGGGAAAAAAAATGAATCTACAAAATCCAATATTTAAAAAATTAGAAAGTATTACAAATACTTAAATATATTATATTTCTTTTATTTCTTTTTTATAAATTTAAATAAAGAATTATTATATTCAAAATTTTGATGACAATATAGAAGTTACAGTTTTTTCAATATAGATGTTACCGTATTTTTTTTTTTTTTTTTATACAGGAATTACTCATTTACAACCAATTTGCTATCTTATAATTTTTCTTAACGTAGGAGTTATCTTTTTATTAATTGCAATTTGTCATTTTATAAAATTTTTAATATAGAAATTATTGTTTTTTATATTTTTTTTCTATAAGAATTATTGTCTTTTTTATTTTTTTGGTGTAACAGTAAATTTTATTTTTTTAACAAAATAAATAAAAATAAAGTCCCTCAATACTTTTCAATTTACATACATACCACACCATCTTCTAAATTTATAAAATGTATTTAAACAATGTCTGAAATAATGCGAAATATATTTATGTATTTAGTCAACCCATGTGTATCTATATATATATATATATAAACTTCCTCATTAAATAAATCGGGATATAACTTACTTATGGCCATTGATGAGTGTATTACTTGTACTCATTGAAATGTCATGGGGTGGGATTCATATTCCATTAAGGATTGTTGCTTAGCTCATTGTATTCCAAATTACCTTTGTCAAATAGATGCCATGACAATTCCTCTAGGCTCTTGTATTGTATATGTTTTGTACTGAATGTGTTCATGTTGAGTCACAAAGCATAGTGAATGTTGGAGGCGACAGGGAACTTGAGCAGGTGGAGGCTTTGACAAAAAAATATATAACCGTACTAAATTGGAATTGTCTGAATTATTCACTGTACCCAACGAAATCTGTGAATTTACTTATTCTTTTGCATTACAGCCGAACTTAGTAACTATGGTTTGATTTAGTTTAATTTTGATGAATGAATACTCTCATTATAAAATGTTTAAAAGGTTTAATTCTAGGTTTAGTAGAATACAAGTATTTGTGAGACTGTTTTATTATATATAGAGAGAGGGGCAAGCAGAGTTTAACTTATATACAAATTTATTTTTTATCTTAATCTGACTATACAATATCAAGCAAGATTGTGCATTTTTTTGTTTAAAAAACATGTTTGAAAAACTTGTTGGGCACTAGAAATCTACAACTTAAACTCAAACTCAAGGTTTTAAAAAATCTCTGTCGGGTTTTGATTAAAATTAACCAGAAAAATACTCAAAAAATGGTCATTTGGTCTATAAGTCAAACTATATATTGAATGATTATTAAATATAGACTGACACCAATTCATCATAAGTACCGGTAGAGTTATTTTATGGATAAAATAAAATAAAAAACATAAAAACTAACTAAATTATAATTTTATTTTATATTGTTATCATTATTAATTAAAAAAAATAATTAATATACATGTATACAACCTTGAAGGTTAGTTTAGTTGGTCAAGTCCTTGTGTTAAAACACTTATACTCTTGAGAGGTAAAGAGTTTAATTCTCTTCACACTCTCATCACACTCCATGATTGAGCCACAAGAAATATATATACATTTAAAAGTAATACATAACAATATTTTTAACTATGGAGATTCACCCAACTATAACATAGAGATTATTAATTTGTAAACAATGTTTGTTACAATGCATGGGTCAATACCATGAATTAATTAATTTAATTAAAAGGGCATATGTATTTTGAAAACAATGAGGTAGCTTAGTCCCTGCCACTCAAGTTACAAATTGTGCTTTCAAAATAATTGCAAATTAATATATGAAGTGGAAAATTTGAGGAAAAATTAATTTCGTAAGAAGGGAACACAAAAATAATGGGGGCAATAACTACAAATCATGCTTTCAAAATAATTGCAAATTGATATATGAAGTGAAAAAGTTAAGGAAAAAATAATTTCCTAAGAAGGGGACACAAAAATAATGGGGTGCAATAACTCTTCGTAGGCATATTTACTTACATCTTGTTCTTGTCTATTTTCTAGGAAAATACTTCTTAAAGTATGCTAATGGTAAATATGTTATTGCAAATTGATATATGAAGTTTAAAAATTAGGAAAAAATAATTTCCTAAGAAGGGAACACAAAAATAATGGTGGGAAATAACTCGTTGTAAGTATATTTATTTACATCTTTTTCTTGTTTATTTTCTAGAAAAATACTTCTTAAATTATGGTGATGGTAAATATGATATTTAGGTTAGTTTGAGATATTTTCAAGAATGTTAATTTTGTGTGATTTTCCTATGAAGTTCAACAATTAACAATGAAAAATCACTACACAAATATCTAAAATCCATGGCATGAATACTATAACTGTCTAGAAATTATGGTAGAAACAATTGAGGCAAATGTCGACAGGGCATTGTATTATGCAAAGACTGCAATAAGACCTTCAGGTTATGGTCCAATCAAATGTTTGAAAAT